>BLSH010207308.1:81083-98095 GCA_018402905.1 Glandirana rugosa
GGTGGCGTGGTCTCAGGAGGACGGACAATTTGGTGTGGTTGGGAAGGATCCATCGGAGGTATGGAGTCCTCAATGGTTTGGTCCCAGTTACACAGGTTAACTGGAAGACGGTGTCACCTGAGCCGGTGGATTGCGGCTGGGTACGTGGATATATATAGTAGAAATTCATAAAAGGGATGTTTTGGGCCTCCTGGGATCAACACCCGCCAAATAGATATGTTTTATAATTTGGATAAATATGTCAAGTTGTTTGTGTTTAAAATAAACGGCCTAACGGCCACTTTCTCCAAGCAGTGTGTGGTGTTTTTATTAACAGGTATAGAGGTGTAGATGGGGCAAGCATCAGGTATACCCGGGTCATGTAAATGGTTTTGTATGTTATGTTTAGGGTTTTGAATTTTATTCTTCGGGAAATGGGAAGCCAGTGGAGGGATTGGCAGAGAGGAGTGGCGGATACTGAACGGCTGGTAAGGTGGATGAGTCTGGCAGTGGCATTCATGATAGAATGAAGAGGGGATAGCTTGTGGAGAGGTAGGTCAATTAGGAGGGAGTTACAATAGTCAAGGCGAGAGATAACAAGGGAGTGAATAAGTTACTTAGTGGTGTCAACGGTTAGGAAGGAACGTATTTTGGAGATGTTTCGGAGGTGAAGTCTGCACGATTTGAACAGTGATTGGATTTGGGGCTGAAAGGACAGGTCAGAGTCTAGGATTACACCTAGTACCTTGCAATTATAAATATATATTTTTTCCTGGTTCAGTGGTTTAATACTTAGGGGTATGCAAAGCTATCTGTAGGCAAGTGCCTTAACCACTTGCTTACCGGGCACTTATACCTCCTTCCTGCTCAGGTCAATTTCCAGCTTTCAGTGCTCTCACACTTTGAATGACAATTGGACAGTCATGCTACACTGTACCCAAATTACATTTTTATATATTTTTTCACACAAATAGAGCTTTCTTGTGGTGGTATTGAATCACCACTGCAATTTGTATGTTTTGCCAAACAAACAAAAAAAAGACCGAAAATTTTGAAAAAACAAAAAAATTTTTTTCTTATTTTGTTATAAAATTTTGCAAACAGGTAATTTTTCTCCTTCACTGATGGGCACTGATGAGGTGGCACTGATGGGCACTGATAGGCTGCACTGAGGATGCGGCACTGATAGGGACTGATAGGCGTCACTGATGGGCACTGATAGGCAGCACTGATGGGTACTGATGAGGCGGCACTGGTGGGCACTGATTAGGAGGCACTGATGAGGCTGCACTGATAGGTGGCAATGATGAGCACTAATAGGTGGCACTGGTGGGCACTGATCAGGAGGCACTGGTGATGAGGCACTGATAGGCTGCACTGATGGACACTGATGATGTGGCACTGATGGGGACTGATAGGCAGCACTGATAGGAAGCACTGGTGGGCACTGATAAGGCTGCACTGATTGGTGGCACTGATATGCATTTATATGTGGCACTGATAGGCAGCACTAATGAGCCAGCACTGATGGGCACCAATGAGGCGGCACTGGTAGGTACTGATAAGGCTGCACTGATTGGTGGCACTGATAGGCATTTATAGGTGGCACTGGTAGATGGCACTGATGGGCACTAATAGGTGGCATGGCGAGGTGCCACTAATAGATGGTACTGATGGGCACTGATTGGCAGAGAAAAGTGTGGTGTGCCATTGTATTCAGCCCCCTTTACTCTGATACCCCTAACTAAAATCCAGTGGAACCAATTGTCTTCAAAAGTCACCTACTTAGTAAACAGAGTCCATCTGCACCAACAGCATCATGAAGGCCAAGAGCGAGAATTTTAAAGCAGGGTTAGGTTATAAGTAAAATTATCCCAAGCTTTGAACATTTCACAGAGCACTCTTCAATCCATCATCCAAAAATGGAAAGAGTATGGCACAACTGCAAACATACCAAGACATGGCCGTCCACCTAAACTGACAGGCCGGGCAAGGAGAGCATTAATCAGAGAAGCAGCCAAGAGGCCAATGGTAACTCTGGATGAGCTGCAGAGATCCACAGCTCAGGTAGGAGAATCTGTCCACAGGGCAACTATTAGTCCTGCACTCCACAAATCTGGCCTTTATGGAGGAGTGGCAAGAAGAAAGCCATTGTTGAAAAGAAACCATAAGAAGTCCCATTTGCAGTTTGCGAGAAGCCATGTTGGGGACACAGCAAACATGTGGAAGAAGGTGCTCTGGTCAGGTGAGACCAAAGTTAAACTTTTTGGCCTAAAAGCAAAACGCTATGTGTGGTGGAAAACTAACACTGCACATCAGTGCACTGTGAAACATGGTGGTGGCATCATGTTGCAAAGATGATTTTCTTCAGCAGGGACAGGGAAGCTGGTCAGAGTTGATGGGGAAGATGGATGGAGCCAAATACAAGGCAATCTTAGAAGAAAACCTGTTAGAGTCTGCAAAAGACATGAGACTGGAGCAGAGGTTCACCCTCCAGCAGGACAATGACCCTAAATGTAGCCATGTGCTCCCTTGGGAGTAGCTAGTAGTTGTGGTTCACCTTATAGCTGCCCTCAATCCCACCATATCTCACACATCCGTAGACACTGACCAGGCCGGCACTTGTTTTTGTTGTTTTATTTAGGGGAAATAACTTGGATGGGGAAAAGGGGTGACTGCGGGATGCCCCAAGAATTATGGTAAATGAACTCCATATACAGTCCTGTATATGCACACTGACACTGCAGACTATCCTTCCGCAGGACTGTTACTTCTTGCAAATCTCCAGCACACCACTTGCTGAACATTTCACCTACAGTTCTCTCTCCAGCACTTCACTTAGTTTCCAGCTAGAAAGAAAATTTATCAAGCTTCTCTACCCTTTTCTCTTCACCGCAGCTAGCACATGGTGAGGCCTATCCTGGGTCAGCAGGACCTCAGGACTACCCATTACAGGCCAGGGATCATGAGCCCCTGAATATGTAGCAATGTACTTGAGTGCTAGCCGGGCCTTTGATGGACTACAACTCCCAGTCCATTCCTCTTCCAGGTCCCACTGACCTGCTTTTCCTCAGTGACACTCCTTTTCCTGACTGGCTCCCAAGGCTTCCACAGACTGTCCACTATTCCTCTCCCAGCCTGCCCCAGCACGTTCTCTCCCAACTCCAGGGTCTGTCACTCTCCAACCCCGATCTCTCTCTCTCTGTAGCACCTCTGCTGTTCTCCTGTTCCCTTGTGTGACTCCAGTAATCACCTCCACTCCTGGCTGGAACCTCCAGGCCTCAAGGTCACCTCCTGCCCCCCCCCCCAGATGGGGGTGACCTCCCGGAAAGAGGCCTCCACAGCGCCTCCTGCTAAATCTCAGACTTCCACCCGACTTCTCCTCCCAGACTGACCCAGTCCAGAGTATATGAGAAGGCCTGCCCCATGCCAATCCAGATTGGGGATTGGCCAGGGCTTCCCATGAAACTCCAAATGATGACACCTCTTGTCCCATCTTCATTCTGGAAAGTTCCAGTGCCTCCCAGAAGAAGGTAGGAGGGTTTAGTGACCTCATCTGTTGGGCTGCCCCAGTCCTACCTGAGCCACTCCCCAAGCCCAGATCAAAACATTCAGGCCTGCACATACAGTCAGGCCTGACTAAATTTTGCCTCTCCTAGAAAAACCCTGCTACAAAAACGCACCTACACTATGGGGGCACTACATAAACATACAGCCAGAGCTACAATGAGCTAATATTGCAAAGAATACAAAATAGAGGAATCAATCGTGCAATAATACCTCAGCTCAATAACTAAAAGCAGCTGGGCACCAAGGGTCAAAATATGAAATCCAACAGTAATCAATCAATCAATCAATCAATCAATCAAAGTGCAGCGCTATTTACATAAATAGGAATAAATATAAGTTCATAAAAAAGTGTCCATATGTTAAATGTAAACACTGCTACAGTGTCTATGATGTGAAAAACACAAGCTTTTGAAAGTGTATCAGTGCAGGTTCTCCACCATTAGTAGTGCTAGCAGCTCACCTCCACAGATAGACCCTCATAACAAGGATCAAACCTGCTTTTGCCCTTTAAAAGGGAAAAATATCATAACTACATCCCGTGGATCAAAATACCGTGTAGATCAATTCACTCCCTGGACTCCACACTAAGGTATCTCCACACCATTGGCAGCAGGTATCTCTTTCACAGTAGCCATGCAAATAAAAAGGACATATAGGGGTTGATTTACTAAATATTGAAAGTGCAAAATTTGGTGCAGCTGCACACAGAAACCAATCAGCTTCAAGCTTTTATTGTCAAAGCTGAGGCTAGAAGCTGATTGGCTAGCATGCAAAGCTGCACCAGATTTTGCACTCTCTAGCTTTAGTAAGTCAACCCCATAGTGCTCTCTGCCAGTAAAATTACTATTACATTTTGCAAAGAAGAATGGGCAAAAAATGTCACTCTCTAGATGTGCAAAGCTGGTGTAGACATACCAAAGAAGACTTACAGTTGTAATTGCAATGAAAGGTGGTTCTACAAAGTATTGACTCAGGGGAGCTGAATACAAATGCACACCACACTTTTCACATATTTATTTGTAAAAAATTTTGAAAACCATTTATTATTTTACTTCCACTTCACAATTATGTGCCACTCTGTGTTGGTCTATCACATAAAATCCCAATAAAATACATTTACGTTTTTGTCTGTAACATGAAAAAATGTGGGACATTTTAGGGAGTATGAATACTTTTTCAAGGCATTGTACATTTGTTAATATGCTATTTTGACTTCAGGTCTGGTGTTGTTCATTCTTAAAGCGGTTGTATACTCAAGAAAAAAAAAAAACCTGTAAAGCAAAGGCATAATGTGCTAGTATGCACCGCTTACTAGCTCATTATGAAATACTTACCTTAGAATGAAGCTCCTACAGGGTTGCCCGATCCCCGAAGAGGGAGCGGACATCTTCCTTGGTGGGATCTAGATTTGATTCCGGGCAGGCGTTGTGAGTGGCCGGGACCGCAAGACATCACTCCCGCACATGTGCATGGGAGCCTGCCTTTCCGGCAGACTTTCCAGCAAGGTCTGGCGCTAGGAGCCGGGCCTTCGCTGGTACATCACTGCGCATGCACCGCTGACGTCAGAGGCTGCATGCAAGTGGAATATCTCCTAAACCATACAGGTTTAGGAGATATTAATTTTACCTACAGGTAAGTCTTATTATAGGCTTACCTGTAAATAAAAATGTGTTTTGGGGGTATACAACCGCTTTAAGAATTGCGTGTATAAGGAAAATACTGTATCACAGCCACTAAAAAAGTATTTTTTCCTATGATCATCAACTACATCTAGTGGCCATAATGTGGTATTTTCCTGATTCCTGCTATTCCTATGAATAAAGAACATCTGACCTGGTGAGAAAGTAGCCTAGCAACATTCAATTTTGCTGGCATTTCCACAGAACAAATGTATATGCAGTTTCACAGGATGAATAGCTCTCTGAATTTTCTCATAAATACACCCCTGCATCCATGACTAAGAACAGATATTTGCAGTTTACCAGGCCTTTAGATTTGGTGGCTGCATTAGTGTTCATCCTGAGAGATACAATGTATATAAAAGTGACAATGCTTACTCAATGTACTGTATTTTTTTAGGAGTAATGATGTCACCCTTTGGACAAACAGTGTGTTAAGACTACAGAACAACTCCCCCTCTCATAATTTTCATAACACGGAGGGGGGGGGGGGGGTTCTGTAGTCCACATAAATTAATTGGGCAGGTCTGATAACCGAGGGGGATGATTACCCAGATAGCAAGCAATTGTGTTGCAAGTTTGAAAATTACTTACTAATCTGTTGCTAGACTTGCCAGGCATCACAAGTTTGTTGCACAATTACATCAAATTTCTTTGCAAACTTTCTGCAAGTCTGCTGCAAGTTTTGGTTCAGTTATGTTGTGCAATAGTCATCCCACCACAGGGGTCACTGTGGCTGAATTTTCATGCTGTAGACTTGCAGAGCTCTTGCTGTAGACTCACAACTGCAACTTTGCTCTTGCTAGAGACTTGCCATGCACATTTCCTAAAAATTGGAAAAGTGTCAAGTAGAACTTCAAGTGCTCTGCAAGTCTACAACTTGGATTGGAACGCAAGCTGAGACCACAGTTATAGTGCATTCCTACCAGCTTTAGCTGCTCCAGCCATTCCTATATGCATATGATTTGATGCTTTCTTTTTATGGAAACCATGTGAGTGTATTGGATTTTATCTTGATCTTTTTTATTGAATTAAAACACTCTTTTATTTAGAGCCTCGTTACACAGCACCTTTATTAGAGGATTGATCAACTGAGTGTGTACATCCTACATTGGAATCACAGAGTTATTGGATATCTTTCTTTACAGTCAGGTCCATAAATATTGGGAGGCACATATACAAACTGTTGTAATTCCTACACCGTTCACCTGATTTGGATGTAAATACCTACGAATTAAAGCTGAAAGTCTGCAGTTAGAGCACATCTTATTCGTTTCATTTCAAATCCATTGTGGTGGTGTATAGAGCCAAAAAGATTAGAATTGTGTCTATGTCCCAATATTTATGGGCCTGATTGTATATGCCTGTTGGTCATTTATGGCCGAATTGTTCTGGTGAGCATTTTATCTGCATGGTTGTGGTGGAGCACAGCACGATAATTAATTGGATATTCAAGAGCACTGTATGGTCACTGGTGTTGGAGTCCAACAAGTGGACAATTTTTTGATATATGTATTGGACAATTTTTTGCACATTAATTTTTGCACATTAAGTTTATTGCTTTTTCTGATCATTTATGGATTTCACATATATGTTAGTAGTGTATATATATTTATGAACATGTGTTAGATTTTGATGAATGGTAGCTCCCTTAGTCACTTTGAGTTAAGTGTACAACTTGCCAGTGAAAATGTGTGGCAAGTTAAAATAGAACTTTGGATAGAGTAAGGGAAGCTTATAACCCCTGTCAGATTTTTTTTTCGCCATCTCTATCCCATAGCGAAAATTTTCCTTCACTTCCTGACCAATAGCTAAACAGGAAGTGAGAGAAAATCTCTGCAAATTAAAGGAATTTTTTGGGGACCCCCAGCTCACCAGAACTAGTGCCCTGATTGGAAGATTTCCCATCTATTACATTTCTGGGGACAACCCACATATGGGGGTTTTCTTTTTACTTTCCCTTTTAATGATAATGGTAAACAGGACAAATAGTAAGGGGGAATCTCCCTTACGGTGATACAGGAAGCAATAAAAACTGACAGGGGATCTAATCCCTCTCCACTCTATCCAAAACTAAAAAAAAAAGTTTTGCCTTTAGTTATACTTTAGCAGACTTACAATTCAACACTGCCACAAATTTGTGGCAAGTTATCCTTGCTATCTGAGAATGAAATACAGAGTGCTCACTGGCAGGGCCAACAGGTATTTTTTTTTTGCAATTCTCAATCAGACTAGACTAACTAAACACTTTTAATGGTGTATGGTACTTTGCTTAGTGTGTGTGCATTCCATGGACTGACTATGTTGCATTTTTTCCTATTCTTGGGTAAATGGGTGACAGGCGCATTCCTTAGTGCACATTATCAAAACAGAAGGCAGGAAAGCAGCATTTTTTGGATGTTCAATGTGCAAGGCCTACTGAGATTGCGCCATTTGCATGGAACATTGGCTTTCAGTTTCATAGATAGGTTCAGGGATCGGATTTACTATGTACTCTCTCTTCTGCACACTCCCCACAATGGAAGAGTAGCTTACCAGTTAGTCCCTGCTTCTGTTAATTTAATTTAGTAAAGCAGGCCCATGGCTATAACGACATTAGGTGTAACTGTGCATGCACACTGAATGCTCCTAGCATAATGAGCTCTTTGGCTTTTCTAATCTTAGTACATTTTTTCTGTCCCCTTTTAATTCTACTAGTACATTCGTCATGTGGCTTTTGTTCCTACAGAAGTCTCATTTTTATTTTAGGTATGCCACCATTTAGCTGGATTATGTTTGGATGCTGGATGGTAAACTCCATAGCATATTCACTATATGTACATTGCAGCTTGTGAGCATGTATTAATGCACATCACAGATGCACAGTCAATGCCATTAGCATCAGATGTGGTTCTACAAGTCTGCTATTAAAGTGGTTGTCAACCTGTGACAACCACTTTAACCTACAGGTGAGCCTATAATAAGGCTTACCTGTAGGTGCCCTGCATATCTCCCAAACCTGCACTGTTTAGGAGATATACAGTGTACTAGATTTGCCAACGTCATTGGGCACATGCTCAGTGAAGAAACGGCCTCTGTGCCGTTACTTCACTGAGATCGTGCCGTGACAGGCGGCTCCCACGCGCATGCGCTGGAGTGACGTCACGCGACTCCGGCCAGTCACAGAGCTGAAGTCGCGGCCCCGGAAGGAAGAGGGGCTGAAGATGGACGCTTTTAGCACAGGGGACAGCGCTGGATGTTGCTGGCTTCGTTTGCAGGTAAGTGACACATAATGGGCATAATGGGTGCATAGTAGCCCATTATGCATCTACTTTGCAGGGGAATATAGAGGAAGTAAACCCCATCAGGGTTTACTTCCTGTTTAAGACATGGAGTAGTATTGTAGCTGGAGCTCCCTTTTCCACCTTCAACAGAAATAGTGTTTAAAAAGACTCATTCACGGCATGCGCCTATGCACTGCAGGTCACATAGAAAGCAGTGGTTTTCACAGCACAATGTTGTGTACGCGTGTGTTGGGTTAAAATGCAATGCAACATGTGAACACCTGTAAACACAACGCAACGCAACTGAGAAGTAACAATATAAAAATAAATTGCTGTTAGTATTCGGACCCTTCCAGGCAGGCTTGTGACTACAGGGGTTGCAGGGGTTGCAATTGCAACCTGGCCTCGTGCACCTGGATAGGAGGGATGGCGGGGGCAGCATTTAGAGGAACCATTCTCCTCCATTTTCCTCCTAATGCAAGAGACTGGTTCCTCTATATGCTGCCCCTGCCACCCCTCCTATCCAGTTTACTTGTCTTCTGCTGTTCCCATGGTCCCTGTGTGCTTCCCTGGTCCCCCCACAGAGCTGCTGTCTTCCCCCTCCTCTCTCCTGCCAGCTGCTGTAGAAGATGAGTCATGATGGAGAGATGGGAATGGGTTGGTAAATTTGTCATTTACCGGGTCCATTCTTTTCTAAATGAACAGTTAGTGATTGGTACCAACTGGTTCATTCATAACTGAAGCATAGTAAACTGTTTTTACTATAATTCAGTTTCTGAATGAATGGGAGGCTTGATACACAACTATCCGTTTATTCGGTGGGACCGTACTAAAGGGACCCGCAATGGGAATAAAGGACCCCAGGATCCGTGGGAAGAGGGAAGGGCCCTGGCCAGGGGTCAGGGGGGCCTTTCATAATTTCTTGCACCAGGGCCCTAAAGGTTCTAGTTACGCCTCTGCTTCCAGGGGCCAGTCACTTCACAACAGATGATATGAAAATGCATGTCAATGCGCATATAAATGCAATGCTCATGAAAATGCATGTTAGATGCACATCAACGCACATGCATGTTCAATGGGTTGTAATGAGGTTTTATGTGCAGTAGGGTGTGAAAGAATGCATTGGTTGGCATTGCACAAGTCTGCACAGTAAAATGCAGATTTTTTTTAACAGTATAAGATTTTTATTAGGAGGTTTTTAAGCTACGATTGGGAACATATAACACAAAACAACACCACATCTCTGTTGTAGCACCGGCAAGAAGGAAGAGCAATATTAACGTAAATTATATAGAGGTAACCCTCTGGAGTATGGAATATATCGGCACTAAACAACAATAATAAGTATCAGTTAAATATTAGATCATTTATTGGTACAAAAGAATAAAAATGACAAATGAACATACAATTTAGCGGCAAATGTCATCGAGTTTTTGGACCATGAACATAACAGTTATGATTGTGAGAATATAATACATAACACCTAATACATGACATCTAAGGTATGTATTATTTTCTCATAATTTTCACTATTATGTTGGTCCAAAAAACTTGGTGTCATTTTCCAATATAGTCCCAACTCCAGAAGGTTATCTCTATATAGTCTTCAATTAGAGATGATGGCACATTACAACATAAGGCCAGGTTCTTTTACTTTTAACATACATTAGTACATCACAAAAATACAGCGTAACGCATTACTTAGTGTTGGATCAAGCCATAAAAGTTACCAAGGCATCATTTAGGGCTCATGCACACAGAAGCTGATAAACGACCGTTTTTGGTCATTTGGGCGTTTTTTTTTTAACAGCCCAAAAAGCCCCTTTATGTTATCCTATGTGTCCATGTGTGCATGCAGTGGCATTATTGGACTGTTATCTGAACGCCCTGAATTGGCGTTCAAAAGTCGTTCTTCTGACCACAAAAAATGATGGACGCCAATAAACACTCATAAACGCCGGTAAACAGCCGTTTATCGGCATCTGGCGTTTTTTGTAGTCAATGAAAGCTAATGAAGTAAAAAAAAATAAACGCTCTAAAACACAGATGCCGATAAACGCTGATAAATGCTGCTTACAAAACGCTGCAACGTTTTCTAAGCAGCGTCTCCTGCCCGACACCCAGAGAGCGTCCAGTGTGCATGGAGCCTTAATGTTTATAAGAGGGAAGGGAGAGGGGGGCCTAGGTAGAATTTATCCAAGCAGACAATATTTTTATACATCAGAAGTGCAGATTGGACACCCGAGGACCAATCATCAAAAGATGGTGAGGCAGATTCCCTTCTGACACACTAGGGGGCATTAAAGAGGAGTTTGGCATGCTTTAATATAGGGAGGGTATCATGAAAGCCCAGTAAGAGCACTAGAGGGTCCAGTATTATGGGTTGGTTCAGCACCTTGGCTCTCCTGTTTGCTACCTGAAATCAGTAATCAGGGACCCAAGGACAACCATGTGGTAGAAGGACCCAGTAACATTTTGGCATTTATTACACTGTGAAGAGAGGGACTGGTTCATGCGATGGAGTTTCTGAGGGGTATAGTAATGCCTGTGTAAACATTTCAATTGGATAAGAATGTTCCTAGCAGAGATCATCATTTTTTTGTAGTGAGCCACTACATCCTCCAACTCTTACTTTAAGAGAACTGGTATTTCAGATTTCCATTTTTGATACAATAAAGAGGTTTTGGAACCATGACGGGTAATGAGATAACCATACACAGAGACAAGAGGTTTATCAAGGTCAGTTGTATTTGGGAGGGATTTAAGTGGATAGTGCTGGTGATTAGATCGAACAGAAAATACACTATATTACCAAAAGTATTGGGACGCCTACCTTTACATGCACATGAACTTTAATGGCATCCCAATCTTAATCCGTAGGGATCAATATTGAATTGGCCCTCCCTTTGCAGCTATGACAGCTTCAACTCTTCTGGGAAGGCTGTCCACAAGGTTTAGGAGTGTCTATGGGAATGTTTGACTATTCTTCCAGAAGCGCATTTGTGAGGTCAGGCAATGATGTTGGATGAGAACATGACAAAACACCAGTTCACAAAGTACGGTCCATAAAGACATGAATGAGTTTGGGGTGGAGGAACTTGACTGGCCTGCACAGAGTCCTGACCTCAACCCAAAAGAACATCTTTGGGATGAATTAGAGCAGAAACTGTGAGCCAGGCCTTCTCGTCCAAGATCAGAGCCTGGCCTTAAAAATGTGCTTCTGGAAGAATGGTCAAATATTCCCATAGACACTCCTAAACCTTGTGGACAGCTTTCCCAGAAGAGTTCAAGCTGTTATAGCTGCAAAGGGCAGGCCAACTCAATATTGAACCCTATGGACTAAGACTGGGATGCCATTACATTTCATGTGCGAGTAAAGGCAGGTGTCATAATACTTTTGACAATATAGTATATATGTGTATGGCTTTCTTTATTTATTGGCTTAGACTATATCTGTCACTCAGGTACAAACATGTTGCTTCACTTCAGAGTTGTCAATATCACCAATGTGTGTCAGAAAACTTTTGGAAAATGACTAATCACAGCCGTATGATGGAGGAATCACCATAAATCCATCCAAAAGGGATTATTTTATTATTCCCCAAGCTGAGCAGTGATGTCACTCAGTTGAGCTGGTATTTCTATATGCTGATGGCAGCAATGCTACAATGCTATTGTGTAGTTCTGCCCAGCATGTGTCAGTATGACAAACTATTGTTATTTTATCTATTTATAAATGTTATGCATTTCAGGGACAACCATCCCTGGCCTCCAGCCATGGAGGTCTGCATTTCTTAGAACAGTAAAAGGAGGCTCAATCATCCTACAGCAAAGAGACTGGGACCCTCTTTTTGTGGCCCATTCACATCTTTGCTTTGTGGCAATGCATGCAGTAACACACAATACGGTGTCATTCATTTCCAGTGACACGCCTGTGCTACAGTGCACCACAGTGCACGGTACTGCACTACTATGTGTTGTGTTGTTAAAAACTAGGCACGTGCAAAACGTTTAGTTCCAAATTCCTTTTTTAACAAATTTTTCGAAATTTGGGAGTTCGGACGAATCTGAATTTCCAAATTTTTCAGAATTTTCATTTTATTTAATTTGAAAATTCGGTAATCCGAAAATTGGAAAATCCAAAATGCGGTAATTCGGTAATCGGAAAAGCCGAAAATTCGAAAATTCAAAATTTGAAAATTTGAAAATTGGAAAAGAATAACTTAGGCTCCTTTCCTTAGCTAAAAGTAGCTTCTGTAAAGCACCTCAAAAATCCCCCCCAATCCATCCCAATGTGAAAGCCCTGAATGCTTTCACACTGGGGCGGTGCGCTTACAGGACGTTACAAAAAGTCCTGCAAGCAAAATCTTTGGGGCAGTGAGGGGAGCGGTGTATATACCGCTCCTCTACCGCCCCTGCCATTGAAATGAATGTACACCGCCTCGGTAGCGCAGAGCGCCAGCACCTTTAGCCCTTGTGGGGGGTTAAAAGCACAGCGCTCCCACCTGCACAGCGGAGCCATATCGCTGGCAAAGCATTCAGTGTGAAAGTAGCCTAACTAATAATAACTTAACTATACTTAACTACTTAAATAACTATTAAATTATGGGAATTGGAATTTCCTTGATAAATTTTGTATTTAAGTTCACTAACAGCCAAAATTGAGGGAAATTCCAATACCTATAATTTAATAGTTATTTATTAGTTAGTTATTATTTCAAATCTTCTTTCTTATTTTCAAATTTCCGGCTTTTGAATTTCCGAATTTCAGAATTTTCGGATTTTTTACTTCCGAATTTTTGAATTTACGAATTTCCGACTTTTCAAATTTCGGCATTTTCGAATTCCGAACTACCGAACTACCGAATTTGTGAATTTCCAATTTCCGAATTTCCCATTTCTTCGAATTTCCGAAAAAATAAAAAAACGAACGGAACGGAATCAAAAACGAACAAATTTTTCGGTCGTGTACAAGTCTATTAAAAACGATGCTGGTACTTTTATTTTGTGCATTCTAGTGCGTTGGCATCCCATTCAAATGAATGAGTGAAGTAGTGGTGGTTGGAAAGAGCATATTTAATCTTCAAAATCAAATGATCCGTGTCCCAGCTTCAAAAATGTGGGTGGGAACTTGGATATCGGCTTTGATCCAAATTACAGTATCAGAGCATGTCAATGAGGGGGAAGAGGATTGTTCAAGAGAGGGGTATGGAGGGACCAAGTTCCAGGGCTACCATACCATCTCATAATTGTGGACCAAGCCTATATAGTTGTGTTCATTGGAAGTGTTACCCATGGAGGAAAGTGAGGACCTCTGTATTCTAAGCATTGAAGGGTTTGTGGGAACCCATTATAGTCACCTCCAAATTTAGTGCGGGGTTTCCATGGGGAAGCCTAACCCATAAATGTACGGTGCTGGCATTAAAAATATAAATGTGGTACTGCAAGGGCAGCATTATCCGTAGAGAGCTGCAGGGTGGTGAGTGCTATTCTGGGAGTTTTGCCCAACCACAAAAAGGTTAAAATTATGGTGTCAATCTTATAAAACAATTGGAGAGAGAGGTCCAAATTGGTGGCTGTCAAAAAAGGGACTTCAGAAAGAAAAATTATTTTCATTAAGCTTGCTCTTCCTAGCACAGAAAGGGGAAGGGCTGACCACTCTAGCCTTAAGTTGGATGAGAAGAGCAATATTGGAATTTAGGAAGGACTTGAGGTCAAGAGAGATATTAATGCCCAACAGACATGTTTTTGTTAACAAATTTCAATAAATTCGTTCATTCGGAAATATCTGAATTAACAGAAACCAGTTTAACTTATTTTTCTGAATATACCTAAATTCGCATATTCGAAAATTCGTAAATTCGTAAATTTGAAAATCCGAAAACCCGAAAGTTTGAAAATCTGAAATAATAACTAACTACTAATAACTAAACTATTACTAACTATTACATTATAGGTATTGTGATTTCCTTTCAAATTTGGCTGTTAGTGAACATAACAAATATGAATTTATCCGAAGTTACGAAGACCTATGACTTTTCCTATGTACACAAAAGGCCTATTTCTCTAAAATATTGTTCACAAATCTGACTAAATCTGTGTTAGTGATCACTTCTCCTTTGCCAAGATAATCCATCCTCCTCACAGGTGTGGCATATCAAGATGCTAATTAGACAGCATGATTATTGCACGGGTGTGCCTTAGGCTGGCCACAATAAAAGGCCACTCTAAAATATGCAGTTTTACTGTATTGGGGGGGTCTGAAAACCGGTCAGTATCAGGTGTGACCACCATTTGCCTCACACAGTGCAGCACATCTCCTTCACAAAGAGTTGACCAGGTTGTTGATTGTGGCCTGTGGAATGTTGGTCCATTCCTCTTCAATGGCTGTGCAAAGTTGCTGGATATTGGCAGAAACTGGAACACGCTGTCATATACGACAATCCAGAGCATCCCAAACATGCTCAATGGGTGACATGTCCGGTGAGTATGCTGACCAGGCAAGAACTGGGATGTTTTCAGCTTCCAGGAATGGTGTACCGATCCATGCAACATGGGGCCGTGCATTATCATGCTGCAACATGAGGAGACGGTTGTGAATGAATGGCACAACAATGGGCCTCAGGATCTTGTCACGGTATCTCTGTGCATTCCAAATGCCGTCAATAAAATGCATCCGTGTTCATTGTCCATAGCATACCCCTGCCCCGACCATAACCCCACCATGGGCCACTCGATCCACAACGTTAACATCAATAAACCGCTCACCCACACAACGCCATACACGCTGTCTGCCATCTGCCCTGTACAGTAAAAACCAGGACTCATCCATGAAGAGAACGTCTCTCCAAAGTGCCAGACGCCACCGAATGTGAGCATTTGTCCGCTCAAGTCGGTTACAACGATGAACTGCAGTCACTGTCGAGACCCAGATGAGGACGACGAGCATGCAGATGAGTTTCCCTGAGATTTCTGACAGTTTGTGCAGAAATTCTTTGGTTATGCAAACCGATTGTTGCAGCAGCAGTCTGGGTGGCTGGTCTCAGACGATCTTGGAGGTGAAGATGCTGGATGTGGAGGTCCTGGGCTGGGGTGGTTACACGTGGTCTGCAGTTGTGAGGCCAGTTGGATGTACTGCCAAATTCTCTGAAACACCTTTGGAGACGGCTTATGGTAGAGAAATGAACATTCATTTCAAGGGCAACATCTCTGGTGGACATTCCTGCAGTCAGCATGCCAAGTGCACGCTCCCTCGAAACTTGGAACATCTGTGGCATTGTGCTGTGTGATAAAACTGCATTTTAGAGTGGCCTTTTATTGTGGCCAGCCTAAGGCACACCTGTGCAATAATCATGCTGTCTAATCAGCATCATGATATGCCACACCTGTGAGGAGGATGGATTATCTCAGCAAAGGAGAAGTGCTCACTAACACAGATTTAGACAGATATGTGAACAATAGGCCTTTTGTTTACATAGAAAAAGTTGTAGAACTTTGAGTTCAGCTCATGATAAATGGGGGCAAACATAAAAGTGTTGTGTTTATAATTTTGCTCAGTGTAATTATCAAAGTCTAGAATACCTCTATGCAGGGACGTTGCTAGGGGGTGGCTATTGGGGCTATAGCCCCGAGTCTGGGGCCCATAGCCCCGAGTCTCTTAACCGGTGGGTATAGTTCTGCAATTAGCAGGTATGTCCCAGTCTGGAATGCAATGCAGGAAACAGGGGCAGACTGAGCCGAGGTAGCGTTGGCTCCGGCTCCGCCGCCACCTCTTCCTGACTCTACTCCTGGTCACTGGTTGCAAGAGCTGCCTAGTGTCTAGCAACCAGCAGTGGCGGCTGGTGTATGAGGGGTGCCGCCTCCCCGCTGGCTAAAGAGATAAAAAAAAAAGTCAGCCCGGCCCCACTGCAGGTGGCGCTGGTACATTGACTTTTTTTTTTTTTTTGGCTCCTTGGCTGTCACCTGACAGCCAAGTAGTGAGCCTATTGGTCAGCCATTAAACAGCTGAACAGGCGCACACACATAGCCTGATTGGCTGCCCTGAGCCTGCAGCTCAGTGTGATTGGATGCCGTGGCCGGGGGCGGGTCACTGTGGCAGCGGACGTGACTCCCACTCCCACAGAAACCCTGACCGCCTGACGATGGGGGACAGCTCGCTTCTCCACATGCCGAATCTCTGCAGACTCACAGCCCGCTTTTCTGCATGCCAAACTCTGCATTAAACCTGCCTGCCTTCCTATTGGATGGGGTAAGTGCGGGACTTGTCCCGACCTCTCTGCAATGTACCCCACCTGTGATACTGGCTGTATAAGTGCCCCCACCTGTGTTATTGGCTGCATAAGTGCCCCTACCTGTGTCACTGGCTGCATAAGTGCCCCCACCTGTGATACTGGCTGCATAAGTGCCCTCACCTGTGTCTCTGGCTGCATAAGTGCCCCCACCTGTGATATTGGCTGCATAAGTGCCCCCACCTGTGATATTGGCTGCATAAGTGTAGTGTCCACCCCCGTGAATACGTCGG
>BLSH010207308.1:98105-113028 GCA_018402905.1 Glandirana rugosa
ATACGTCAGTTATTGTGTCTACCCCGTGAATACGTCAGTTGTGTTATTGACTGCATAAGTGCCCCATCTGTGTTATTGACTGCATAAGTGCCCCCACCTGTGTTAGTGGCTGCATAAGTGCCCCCACCTGTGTTATTGGCTGCATAAGTGCCCCTACCTGTGTCTCTGGCTGCATAAGTGCCCCTACCTGTGATACTGGCTGCATAAGTGCCCCCACCTGTGATATTGGCTGCATAAGTGCCCCCACCTGTGTTATTGGCTGCATAAGTGCCCCCACCTGTGTCACTGGCTGCATAAATGCCCCCACCTGTGTCACTGGCTGCATAAGTGCCCCCACCTGTGTCACTGGCTGCATAAGTGCCCCCACCTGTGATGGGGGGCTGTATACTGTATCCTGTGATGCTGAGCTGTGTACTCCTGACACAATACGTGGAATACAGGGGACAGAGTGGGTGGATTATATAAGGGGTGGGGCTTATTAGAAGTAGGAGGGGTCAAAAAGGAAGGGCGGGGCCTGGCACCCCCCCATCCTAAAACTTCACCAGCCGCCACTGGCAACCAGTGATGTCATGGCTGTGACTCCCTCCCTACCCAGCATTCAAAGCACAGGAGGGTTCCACTTCCTCCACCTCCGTGCTAGTGCTCATATGGCCTAAAGTGTTGAGCCCAGCCCCATTGTCATGGGACTGGAGCAGACGTAGCTGGTCTGGTGGTCATGTGGTGCAGGGCAGCAGCATCTTCAAATAGGGAGGGGGAGGCCTGGGCAGCCGGGAAGAGCCCAGGAGGGAGGGAGAGAGAGAAAACAAGGCCTCACCACCACCCTGAGCAGCATCCCCGCTGCCTCCCAGAGCCTGCACTCCTTCTCCAAGCTCCTCTCTTAGCTCGCTGTGACTGTCATGGAACAGGAAGAAAAAAGGCTGACTGAGGACAGGCGGGAGGTAGGTGGATCCCACACAGACAGAGGCTGGGACAGTAGGGACTGCAGGCAGGACTTGGGGGTCTCTTTCACCACCTCTCATCCACCCTCTCTTTCTCTGATGTATGGGGAGGCTCTCTGGGGACCCTGATGTATGGGGAGGCTCTCTGGGGACCCTGCTGTATGGGGAGGCTCTCTGGGGACGCTGATGTATAGGGAGGCTCTCTGGGGACCCTGATGTATGAGGAGGTTCTCTGGGGACCCTGATGTATGCGGAGGCTCTCTGGGGACCCTGATGTATGTGGAAGCTCTCTGGGGACCCTGATGTAAGGAAGGGGCTCTCTGGGGACCCTGATGTAAGCAATGGGCTCTCTGGGGACCCTGATGTAAGGAAGGGGCTCTCTGGGGACCCTGATGTAAGCAATGGGCCCTCTGGGGACCCTGATGTATGTGAGGGGGCTCTCTGGGGACACTGATGTAAGGAGGATCAGCACTCAGATATGTAACAGTATTTATACATATATGTACAGTGTATATATATAATATATACACACACACACGTGTATGCCCGCTCAAGCGTATGACTTTCTTTACTTCGCTGCTATGGGCTCTAGCCCCAGATCTTTTGTAGACCTAGCAACGCCCCTGCCTCTATGTGTTCTAGAGGTGACCTATGCGGAGAAAAACCTTGCGGAAAAATGCTGGCCACCGCAGATAGTGTGAAAGAGCCCTCAATGCACATCATCTTACAAGTATTTTTGATGTGGTGTGATGAGTTTTTATTTGCAGCATGGTGTGAAATTGACGCTGTCATGCATTGACGTGTGCTGCATTATGCTTTTTAAAATATCCATTTGAATTTAGTTAAATGGCAAACTGCAGGTCACTGTTGACAGTAGCAGCAGCATGGCTTTTCAGTAGCAATACGTGCAGTAGATACAAACAGGCCCTGCTGAAGACAAAATGTAGCAAAATGCATAACAAATTGTCTGGTAGGAGTAAGCCCTCAGAGGACTCCAGTATGTCATCTTCTATACTACAAACAGGACTAGCATATCTGCTTATTCTGTGGTGTGGTATACATAATATGATACCACTGCTTACAGCATTATACTACCGTGTTTAACCTTTGGCGCCGACAGCACACAAATATGCGGCCTCTCGGCGGGTGGGCCTTGCCGCTGAGTGGCCGTATATTTGCGTACCAGATTGCAAACACAGCTGCACCGAGAGAGTGCGCCCTGCACACTCCCAGCACAGTTATCGATGGTTAACGGAAAGCCCCTGATCACTACTTGCAACGGGGAGCTTTCCGATCATGTGTTCGCCATGACAGCCAATCAGAGCAGTCACATGTTCATAAACCCCCAACTCGCCTCCTGGCATTTAAAACCCCTTAAAGGGCCGGGAGGCACCAGCGTCAAGGTGTTAAAGCCTAACTCAAAAAGTGAAATTTAATAGTGAATTGTATATTAACCAGTTCCACACTGCGCACAGTATATTTACTGTGGCGGTGTGGACGCTTATCGCGAATCGCCGTAAAAAGGCGGCGATTCGCGCAGGCGCAGCTAGGGGGCGAGCGCGTGCGCTCTCGTGCCCGACACACTCCGGAGGAGTGTGCCCGCGCCTTGGGCAGACCCGATGTCCGCCGGCGAGCCGCGATGAGCTGCTAGAGCCAAAGAGTGGGGAACCGCTGATGTAAACACAACGGTTCCCCCCTCTTTCAATGGGGACATAAGAGATCTACTGATCCCTGTCACATGCTCATGGTAGCCCAACCCCCTTACAGTTAGAACACGCCTAGGGAACACAGTTAACCCCTAGAGCGCCCCCTGCAGGTTAACCCCTTCACTGCCAATGACATCTATACAGTAATCAGTGGAAATTTAAATTTCTGATCGCTGTATAAATGTCATTGGTCCCAAAAAAGTGTAAAAAATGTCTGACATGTCCGCCCCAATATCACAGTACTGCTAAAAATCGCAGATCGCAGCCATTACTAGTAAAAAATAAAAAAAAATAAAAACCCCAGAAATGAATTCTCATCATCCGTAAACGCGGCAACTTTTGCGCAAACCAATCAATAAACGCCGATTGCAATTTTTTTTACCAAAAATATGAGGAAGAATATAAATCGGCCAAAACCGATGAAAAAAATGTTTTTTTTACTTTTTGGACTTGAATTTTAGCAAAAAGTAAGAAATATTGTTTTTTTTTGCAAAATTGTTGCTCTTTCTTTGTTTATAGCGGCGATCAGAAATGATGCAGCGGTGATCAAATATCACCAAAAGAAAGCTCTATTTGTGGGAAAAAAAGGACACAAATTTTGTTTGGGTACAACGTTGCACGACTGCGCAATTGTCAGTTAAATCGACACAGTGCCGAATCGCAAAAAGTGCTCTGGTCAGGAAGGGGGTAAAACTTTCCGGGGCTGAAGTGATTAAATACCTTACTCCTCAGACTTGATTCCAAAAACTCTTCCTAAGCCATCCTTCAGTGTAATGGATCAAAGTCACTGTTTCCTCTATGAGCCAAGCTCATTTCCTGCCCTGGGGACCAGACATTTTTCTCTGCTTGCTATCTACTTGGGCACTGGTCCCCCAACTACCTCTGTGAATTGCTGCCTCTGAAGTCTATGTGAGAGGATCTGGTCACTGGAAGTGTTGCCTCCACCGATAGGAGGTGTCCACATTGTGCAGGCAGTGAAGAAGAAATGAAGAGAGAAGGATTGTCACTTGACCATGGCTTCAGGTAAGAAAAATTGGCATTTGGATAGTTTTTTTTTTTCATATCAGTGGATCGAGGGGAATGGGAAAAGGTGGGGGTAATTTTCTGGAGTTGGGTTTAATTTTGTGAACAGTTAAATACAAATATCATTTTACAGGTCCTTTGCAAATCAATTTGATCCATGTCACTGTGCTAATCACCCAACTCCAACTAGGATTCCATCCAATTTCTCATCCCTTTGCACTTGCATCACATTATCCATCTCCATAGATTCACCAGCATTTCTCACAGGTCACTCTGAGCCATGGAGCCAGCACAGTCTGTGTGCAGAGAGGCTTCATTGTACCGACAGCTATTTCCTTGGTACAATGTATTTCATACAACATGTGTTACATGGGGAATCTATGTATGTGGATTAGTAATAATTATCCAGATAAGGTCAGCCAAAAACAAGGACATAACCCTATCAGAGCAAGATTAAAGAAGTGACCAGTTGAGCCCTCAAAGGGCAAGAATGGGCTAATAATAGACATGGTTCTCTTAAGCATAAATGATGAACTACTATCAACAACTGAAACCTATGGACTCATTGCCATGTCTCCTTTATATAAATCTTTTTCTTTACATTTTCAAAAGTGGGGAATTTGTTACATTAAAGCCAAATATTAATCCCAAAAAAACAATAATGTAATATATTGTAGCTTACCAATTCTAAAATGTTATGTCTGCATTAGTTTTCTTTGTTAGGATTTTTCCTTTATTTTCACCTGGTGATCTGGCCAGTAAGTTTGTTATTTTTCAGCTTCCTTTAGCGGACCAATCTGTCCAGTAAAAGTGGCAGTGCTTAGAATGGTCAGCTTTTATTAATTTATGTAAAACCTTTATCCTCAAAGGGAAAGAAAAGTTTTTGCTGTAACTGCTTATAAAGTGTTAACTGGAGCTCAGCTTCAATTTGTTTGTCAAGTCCTAAATCTGCTAGTGCATCTAACGCTATCCTCCCCACCAGACTGACAAGGCTGCTGTCCAAAGATGTCTGCTGCTTAGGGGAGACTATAAAGCCTAGTACAAACTGGCCGAATGTCAGGCAGGATCTGCGATTCAATAGAAACTGGCTGACAATCGGCCCATGTGTCCCCAGTCCAATTTGGTCGGCTTCTGACAATAGGGCATGTGTGGCTTAAGGCAGGAGGTGCATTACTGACCAGATTACCAGATGAAAAAAAAGGAAAAAAGCCTAAAAAAAAGAGAAAAAGAGAACAAATGCAGCAACCACATCTAAGAATTCTTAAGTTGCAATATATTCAATTTTTGTTTTTGGTTTAAAACCCCTGTTTTCTTCTTTATGTTATTGTTTCGTTCCTTTTTCATTTGTTATTAGAGTTGAGCGAACACCTGGATGTTCGGGTTCGGTGGGTTCGGCCGAACTTCGGAAAAAAGTCTGGGTTCGGTACCGAACTTGACCCGAACTTTACCCCGAACCCCATTGAATTCAATGGGGACCCGAACTTTTCGGCACAAAAATGACTGAAAAAGAGTCCTGGAAAGTGCTAGAGGGCTACAAAATGATTTTGGAACAATAATCTGTCCCTTACAGCAACAGCAGGAACCTGACCCTATAGAACTAGAAGATGATTTTAGAACAGTAATCTGTCCCTCTAAGCAGTAGATTCTACCTAGTCCAGTCAGATCGTTCTGTAATGCAGGATGAGATCTGCAATCTGTCCCTAAAAGCAGTAGTAGTAGTAATCTCTACCTATCTATCTGCAATCTGTCCCTCACAGCACCGGCAGCATCCTCTCCCTACACTACCCAGAGAGCATGTGACATGCAGCACTAAGTGACTCCAGCTTATAAAGAGGCTGGGTCACATGATGCACTGGCCAATCACAGCCATGCCATTAGTAGGCAGGGCTGTGATGGCTTCTAAGGGCAAACCAGTGAAATGCTTGGTGATTGGCTGCCCTGCAGCTATTCAACATGCGTGATCAAATACCCAAACCCAGAACTCGAACCCAAACTTTTTTTCAAATGTCCGGGTTCGGGTCCGGGTCACGGACACCCCAAAGTTCGGTACGTACCCGAACTTTACAGTTCGGGTTCGCTCAACTCTACTTGTTATATATAACTGGAAACACTGGTTTGCTATTCAAAGTATGCTTCTTTCATTATATATATAAAGGTGTAAAAATGCCGTCAACACACCCAGTCAGCGCCTACGGAAAGCAAGGTACTACTGGTTCCCAGAGATGTAATTAATGACACCAACCACCCTTTAAAGCTGCCATTTAAAAGAAAGAATAGTACTTGGAAAACACAATATGATTGACAATTGCAAATGAACCTAGAATCGATATGATAGTCAATACAATGGTGTAATAGCGCTAAAAAAGGTAATGTCCATAAACTGTAAGATGCATTTAAATCGGCCACACAGTAAAGACGGTAAGGTGAGATCTCAGGTAAAGTCCACCAGCCACCAAGTGAAGAAAGTGATCCTCAAACAGAAAGGGTATCCACCATACTGCGTGCTCATAAATCGGATCTGCTTACCAGATGCACCTCATATATGGGCTCTGAATAATGGATCAATCCCTCGCTCTTCAGCTCTTCCATTTGTTACAAGATGGAGCAATTAAACCAAGGGAGTCAAAAGATCATCAAGTTGGATTTATCACCAATTTCCACTCCCAGTATAAGGAGGTTGAACAAATATTTTATAAACATTGGCATGTCCTAGGTATAGATCGGGCCCTGAATAAAATCCTGCCAGATAAACCTAAATGTATTAATAGAAGGGCCAGTACGATAGGCGATAAGGTGGTTAAGAGAGTTCTGGACCCACCTGGCAAGCCTCTTTCCTTTTGGGAACAGAAAGGCTTCTATGCCTGTAGAAAGTGTGGACCCTGTAGAGAAATTACTGAGCCTTTGAGGAAATTTCAAACCTTTATATCTCCAACTAATAATAAGAGTTTCACGATTGATCAGTTTATTACGTGTAATACTGATCATGTCGTGCATGCCTTGATGTGCCCGTGCAATCTGATCTACATAGGTAGAACAAAAAGAAAACTTAAGGTTCGGATTGCTGAGCACATCAAAAATATCAGGCAGGGGTTTAGAGAACATAGCGTCTCACTCCATTTTAGACAAACACATGAGAGGGATCCGTCTCTCCTAAAATTTTGGGGGATTGAGAAACTAGTACCATCCTGGCGAGGCAGTAACGCAGTAAGAGAAATCTCGAAATTAGAAACTAAGTGGATCTACTTAACAGACAGTTTGGAACCGAAAGGCCTCAACATAGAGGTAGATATTAATTGCTTCATTAGCGATTTTTGAATCTGGGACTGTGTACCTCTATTAATATTGCGGTATTAGGCTGATTTCATGCAGGCTAACCATGCTGACCTCTGGGTCAGAAAAGGACCCACCATACGAGAGAGATGGGTCTTGACTTAGAGGTGGGCATGGAGCATGTGGTGGTTCAAATTTTAATATCTGGTTGATATGTGTGACCTGTCACAATTTGAGGGTTTCATATTGGGATGTGAAGTATTTTAATGTTAACCTTGATCTACATTACAGCACACACATATATGTGGCTATGTAAGATTCTTTATTCCTATTAGGAACTTGTTGTTGTTTAGACTATCCCTATCTCCCTGAAGCTAAGTATGGTGTTTTTGGAATGTTTTCTTTTAAAAAGTATGTTGATATGTATTTATTAAGATTTTATACTGCTATGCGGACTTGATCTCCACCTCTGCTGGGTGTAGAGGAGTGGAGGTTTTGTCTATGTATAGTTTTTACATTATATTTTTCGTATTATTTCCATATATTCATATGTTATTTACAGTTTTAGCAATATTAGTTTATATTATGCACATTTATATAAACGCAGTGCATTGTATTATGGACATTAAAAATGTATATATTGTCCGCAATTGGAATGCCTGTCTGTGAACAAATATTAATTTAAATATCAATTTATATATTCTAGACGGGGAATTAACAGGCAATCGCGATCTGTAGAAAATGGATATTAGTCATATATATACATCCTTTTAAGTAATATTCTTCTCCCCGGCATAATAGCTGGTATGTGAGTTTCAATGTTAACGTCTGCAGAGCAGGCATAAGTGGCTTAACCATACCGTGGATCGCGATTGGCCTGGTATAGAACCCGCCTCGCGGACATGGTATTTAATGAGTGGTGATGATCGTGGGGTCACGCCCTCCGTAGAAGTCGTGATGACGAAACGCGTCAGTGCGTGACCCCACGACAGGAACTGGAAGAGCTGGTGAACGTCTCTAGCGGAGAGGAGGAAGTGGCGCACCGTGTTGGTGCGTGTAGCTGATACCTTCCCCCAGGAGCGGTGAGACGTGACCTGCTATCTTTACTGCATACAGGCTAATTCTTATCTTTGAATGCGTAAGTGTGATTTTAATCCTTTTTAATAAATTGTGGAAACGGAGTCACACTATGTGAGGTGCTTTCTTTTTATGGGGACCCGTTTGCTGGAACTCTTTCTGCAATACTGACAAGTGATTGGTAGTGGTCGATTATATGGTGGGAAGGAACACCTTAGGATACCGCTGAAGAGCGAGGGATTGATCCATTATTCAGAGCCCATATATGAGGTGCATCTGGTAAGCAGATCCGATTTATGAGCACGCAGTATGGTGGATACCCTTTCTGTTTGAGGATCACTTTCTTCACTTGGTGGCTGGTGGACTTTACCTGAGATCTCACCTTACCGTCTTTACTGTGTGGCCGATTTAAATGCATCTTACAGTTTATGGACATTACCTTTTTTAGCGCTATTACACCATTGTATTGACTATCATATCAATTCTAGGTTCATTTGCAATTGTCAATCATATTGTGTTTTCCAAGTAGTATGCTTCTTTCATTATTCAAAGTTTTCTTCTTTCTCTATTCAAAGTATGCTTCTTTTGTTATTTGTATTTCCCAGTATCAGTTCATACTCTGCATTTATGGTCCTAGAATAATATCACTTTTCTTGTTCCATGCAATAGGGATAATTTCCTTATCTCTGTATAGCCCAGCCCAGGACCTCCGAAGAGCCAATGGTGACCTTCAGAGTCAGGGAGAGCTGACATCCATCCTCATAGTGTGGGACACTAGGCATGGTGAGTGCAGGGTAGTGTAGAGTAAGTTGGGCGCCAGACACTTTTAAGACGCAGAACAAAAGAGATTTATTTTCTCTTAAAGAACTGGGGAGAGGGGGGTTAGGACTAGGACACCCTTTGAGTGGGTGCAAAAGCACTTAACAGACTCTGAGACACACAAAAATAGAACAGTATGGTAGTTGTATAGTTCCAAAGGTCTTAGAGCTGAACTGTGCCTAAAAAGAGCTATTTCCTTTGGCAACTGAACGTGTAACTTTGACTTCAACACAGATCTGTACACATACCAAGCCTGATATCCCCGCTGTGTAGAACTTGTCTTAATCTGACAGCCTCCCGCTGCAGCTTCTTCAATTTAAGCTCCCAGTCTCTTAAAAGACTCTTTGGATTCCCACTGCCACTGGGTCCATTGAGCTCCACACAGCCAACCACTGTATCCTCTGAGTGTCACCCATGCTGACCTGTTGGGTCCCTTACTTGGCTCTCCAGCTAACCTGCTGAACTCTCTTGCAAGCGTTACCCCTGCTATCCTGCTGGGTTCCTAGCTTGACTCCGCTGAGACTTTCCCAAATTCTTCACCGTCCCCGGTTAGTGAAAAAAGCTGCTCTGGTACTCTCTCAGACTCTGAAGTCTGGCCTCTGATAACAGGAGCATTGTCCCTTGAGGGCGACAGTTTCCCCTTTACCTCTGACCCTTGTTCACACTTTGCCTCTAGTGAAGGGTGCACGTTGTAGGCCTTTGGCCTTGGAGGAATGGAGACCATAAGTGTGGGCACACAGCAAACCCCCTCTTTCTATGACTACCTTTAGATGGGCCCAGTTACAAACTGAATTGTTCGTCCATAGCGGTGGGCTCCATCCATATATGTGGGATCATCACTATTAGAGATTTTAGGACACTACTTACTAGTTGAACAGAATGTTGCACTGAAGTGATCTACTGTGTTCTTACTGTTTATGAAACATTCTGCACAATCAATGAGTTGAAGAAAGATACTTTGCCTCCATGTAGTACTAAGTGTGATCAAATGCAACAGAGTGGATTTGATTGGTTGAAGACCATAGGTGGTTGGGTGCAATAGTAAAGCCCCATGATGATTCACTGACACTTGGGCTTGGTCTATATCTGGGGCGTCCTGTGAGCAGCTGGTTTGTGGATAGGAGCGGTGGTGATCAATAACATGGGTCAGTTGGAAGGGGAGATTGGGTAGTTTCCCCAGTGCACCAAATAAAACGCCTGGGCACCCGTGATGCACTTCCCCAAGCTGTAGTTGTGACCGAATGCTAATTACATCTGGACAACCATAGTAAAAGGCCTCTGTAGAAAGTGTGAAATGCTGCTATCTAGGTCTGGGGCCTGCAAACTGAACCAACACTTTACAGGAAACCAGGGGGACATAATGGGGGTTTGGAACACCATGCCTGCAAAGCCGCTAAAACTGCTAAGAGACCCCTGCAGCTCTGGAAACTAGAGTAACTGAACAACCCAGACACTAGGGAGCCCCCCTACTGGTGTAATTCTCTTTGCCTCTAATTATTCCTGGTCCCTGCACAGTATCACTTCCTGCACAGAAACGCATCTCTCGTTCTATATATTGGATACAATTTGTACAATTGGTTCTCATTCTCTGTGCATGAATGGCACACAATACCGCATTTCTTGTTCTGTATACCGGATGAAATTATGATGTAACAGGAGGAATTTTTGGCTATATAGTGTCAAGATCGTCTATTTTTTATCTACATACTGCCATAATTACCCATTTGTTGCCCACGTATTATCATAACTGGCCCTTTGCTACCTGAATATTTTATACAATACACAGGCAACAAACTCTAAATTGTTACAGTTAACCACTTGTGGCACATGTATTGTAAATTTTGCAATTTATTTTTCTCTAGTTCCCCCTGTTTAGAGGACAACTATCTCTACATAACTGGTATTCTCCCCATGCATTCACCATAGCACACTGTGGGTTGATTTACTAAAACCGGGGAGTGCTAAATCTGGTGCAACTCTACATAGAAACCAGTCAACTTACTGTTTTTTGGGTTTTTTGTAAAAGCTTAAGTGAGCAAGCTGAAGTTAGAAACTCACTGTCTTCCATGCAGAACTGCACCAGATTTTGCACCCCCCAGTGTTAGTATATCCCTCCTATGTGTTTTTTTTTTTACCAACATTTTACAGTATATTCAACTTTCAATTAAAGAAATTCTTTACGGCCTCTATTTGTATTATGTCCATTATTAGTATTTTTATTTAATTTATAAATATAACCGCTTAGTATCTGTCCTTATTCTGCATGTATGGATGGTTCACAGTACCACTTCATTTTTGTATGCACAGAAAGACCCTTCTTTATTCTGTATACTGGCTGTAAGTCTTAGTACACATTCTTATTCTGTATTTATGGATACAGGAACGCATATGTGTGTATGCACATTATACATACACAGTACCACTTCTCTTCTGTATGCTGGATGTAATTCTCAGTATTTTATGCATGGACCCTGGTGGCCATGGGCCTTTGTGATGCCCTTCAGTATTGGGCTTTACAATGCCCCTATCCCTGTAGAATTTAGTTAAGCTGCCAATGTGGAAAAATAGATATAACAATCATTTTGAAAACTTTTTTTTAAGTTGAAATGTACATGGGGAATATTTTGTACATACTGGAGTTGATTTTCACGTAATAAGTAGAATTTTATAGGGTGGGTGGGGTTAGTGCAAGTAGGGTAAAGAATCATAAATAAAGAATAGCAATGCCAATCAATAAGATTTTAGCTTCCACAACTATAATGCAATGGAAATTATTATTATTATTATACAGGATTTATATAGCACCAACAGTTTGGGCAGCACTTTACAATATGAAGGCAGACAATACAGTTACAACACAAATTAATACGGGAGGGATAAGAGGGCACTGCTAGTTAGACTTTAAGAGGGAGGGTCAAGTGATACAACTATGGGGGATGAGTTGATGGAGAAAATAAAACTACAGTTATTAGGTAGGGGCAGGATAGGAAGGATAGAAGAGAAGGGTTTTAAGGGATCGTCTAAAAGTGGACAGAGTAGGAGATAGTCAAACAGATTGGGGTAAGGGTTCTATAGGATGGGAGAGGTTCAGGAAAAGTCCTGGAAATGAGCAAGGGTGGAGGTGACAAGGGAGCTAGAGAGCAGGAGGTTTTGGGAGGAAAGAGAATGATTTGGTTGGTACTTTGAGACTAGGTTAGTGAGGTAACTGAGGGCGGAGGTGTGTATGGCATTGTAAGTTTTTAATTTAATTTGTTGGGTGAGCAGAAGCCAGTGGAGAGATTGGCAAAGAGGAGTAGCAGACACCAAATGGTTGGTAAGGTAGATGAGTTTGGCAGCATTCATGATGGACTGAAGGAGGGATAGCCTATGTAAAGGTAAGCCATTGAGGCTAGAGATGACCAGGATGTGAATTAGAAACTTTGTGGTGCAACTGGTTAGGAAGGGGTGTATTTTGGAGATGTTACGTGGGTTGAGGAGGCAAACTTTGGACAGTGATTGGATGTGGGGCTGAAAGGAGAGTTCAGAGTCCAGGATAACACCTAGTACCTTGGCATGCAGAAACAGGTTGATAGTTGTGCCATCGATCTTGACAGAGGAGTCAGGGGAAGAGGCAAGTGGGAGAGAAAATATTATGACCTCTGTTTTGGAAAGATTGAGTTTGAGGAAGTGGTGTGACATCCAGGCTGATATGTCTGTTAGTAAATTAGTGATGCGTGAAGAGACTGATGGGGTGAGCTGAGGGGTAGAGATCGATTAGGGTGAAATGGTATTGGAAGCCATGGGAGGCTATCAACTGACCCAGGGAGAAGGTGTAGATGGAGAATAGGAGAGGTCCAAGAATAGAACCTTGGGGGACCCCGGCAGGGAACGGAAGAGGAGAGGAGGAAGTAAAATTGTAATGGACACGGAAGATGCACTGAGATAAGTAGGATGTGAACCAGCGAAGAGCACAGCCATGGATACCAAAGGAAATCATATCTAACTGGTTGCTATGGGCTTCTCCCTACTATACTAAATAGTAGGAAACATTGTGCTGGTAAAACAGTGACACTTAGGGGTCTCTAACAGAAAACAACACCTGAGCCTGGTCTATACTGCTGTCTTACCCTTTGGCCATTGTGAGTATGTACTGATAATGTGTTCTTTAATAAATCTTATCTGGTAACGCACTAGGACCTTGTGCCCTTTTGATTTTTTTTGTATATCTGTGCAAAACCATTGCACAGAACAGGCAAGTATAACATGCTTATAATTTTTTAAAAATCAGATTTACAATCACTTTAGGAAAACAAAGCCACTTTACACAAGTTTGCAGTTTTAGTATTTATTATGGTATCCAAAATACAATTATAATTTCATGTTTCTTTCAGTTCATTTGGGAAATTTAAGACTGTGCAAAATTAGCACCAATAAGACTCTGTATTATATATATTTTTCATATATATATATATATATATTTAAAATATTTACACTCTATTAAAATCAATATTTTTTCTCTGGAATAAGTAATATTTGAAACACACATTAGTGCACATCCTAAAATACATATCAGTGTATGTATGTACTTCATTCAAGTTTTTATCTGCATTTAAGACATAATTCTAGAAGAATCTACAGAACACTAGTTCCCCTCTCCCATAGTAATTGCAGCATTGTTCAGAAGAAAACAAGCAGAAGCTAGGCTCAGTTAAGCTGTAAGCAACGCCTCACATTAGAAATGATTTGCCTATGTCAGTCGACTTTCACATTTCATTAATCAGATCCTAATACTTGCCAGGGGATTAGAGATTCAGCATAGAGCAAGAAATGGCTTCCAGTTTGCACACAGTGAGAGATAATTGAACATTAGCAAGCAGATTTGCAATACAGATGGGCGGTTCTCCTCCTAATGGAATGATGCTCGAACGTGACGACCCTTCAGTGGCTGTGGTGGGCGATAGTTGTCAACCATGTGGCAAGGACTATCATGCTCATCGTTAAAGTAAAGGCCTCGGAGCGCTGACAGCTAGACGGAGCAAGAACATGAGAGATGAAATGCAATGAGATGTTATAGGAAACCTGCAACTTTTATTATGAACAGGGCCCCTTATCATGTTATTAGTTGCCATATATTTACAAAGCACAACAAATTCTGGAGTTTCAAAGCATCATCCAATTCCGAGGTTTAGGACCCCCAAATAACATCAAATAATAACAGGTTATTGGGGTCCCCATATTAGTAGTAATAATTTAAGTTTGATTCTGTTGGAATATTTTAAATAGGGGCTCTAATAAAACAGCATAATGACAGCTGGTGTCCTCATAGACAGTACACTGACATTAGGGGCTACAATATAAAAAGGCTAAGGGGTCTCCAAACTTTTCACTATGAGGGGCCACATTGTATATTTTACAAATATTTGCATGTCGAAATAAATCAGATTTATAAAGCAATGCAGAATAAATTAATTATGTTTTACTTGGATCTTTTTAGGAATCAGCACTATATTATTCAGAACAAAAAGAGAAAGAACTTCAGTAAAACAAAGCCCCCCCCCCCCCATTACATCAGAGTCCAACCTTACATCATGTTTCCCATCAGAGCCCCCATACAACAGGATCCGCATCATAACCACCCTTGCACTAAGGTCCCCATTAAGACCCCGTAACAGCAAAATCTGATCTAGCTATCCACCCCTACATCAGGGTTAGATCAGTGCCCCACTTATATCAGGATCCCCGTTATATTCAGAGTGCATGTTAGGAGTCCCTCCACTTACATCAGGGTTCCCATCAGAGGCCCCCTTACATCAGAGTCCCCCTTACATCAGAGTCCACTGTAGGAGTCAATATGCATACATCATCAGAATCTTTTGGACGTTTTCATGTTCCCTTCTGGATTTAATGGCTGGGACTTGCAGGACAGCCAATGTTAGGCAACGATTTGGCACTTCATAGTGTTGTCAAAGTGTAAATGCCCTTCCCCATAAATACCTATTATCCAGAAAGGCAGTCCATCATAGTGTTGGCCAATAGCAATGCATGGGGAGGGGGAGTGGGAAAGCTTCAACATTACCAGGGGGTGTTGGAGCTGGGCCCCCCCCCCCCCCC
>BLSH010207308.1:113038-138547 GCA_018402905.1 Glandirana rugosa
TAGCCCCCCCCCCCCCTCGAGGTTGTGGAGGACAACATTACCAGGAGGTGTTGGAGCTCCCCCCCCCCCCCGATCTGGACAGCCTAACAGATGGTCACAGAGGGGGCACGGAAAGCTGCTGTGGGCTGGTCACGTGCAAGCAAAGTACTTTTCATTTCCCTTCCCCACTGTACTACAGGGCTCCAAATTAACACTGCTGCTGAATTTAAATGGTAGAGAATCAAGTTGACTTAACAGGCTGTAAAGCATGGGGCATTGACAAATGTGACAGGTTCACTTTAAAATGTTATAAAAGCTGTCTAATCTGCATTGATGCAAGAGAAAAATGTACACTTAATCAGACTATACTGGTGGTTAAAAATACTGATGTTGCTATAAGATAAGGGAGGCTCCTCTGTATGAAAACTGACAGTCATGGCAGATGTCAGAATCGGAACTCACACATTGGTATATCAGTGGTTTCTGAACTTTTGACAGCTAAAAAACAGTAACTGTACCCGGTAGGGGGTATGGCAGAGATAGATCGGTTTTGCCTTTTTCCAAAGGCTTTGCTGAGTTCACAGGTAATTGTTTATTTGGTGAATAGACCTCACTAGGATGTAACCACAATGCATAAGCTTATATATTTCCTGTGTATGTTCTGTTTGAATTGCCTCGGTTTGGACAGGTCTTTAAGAAATTAGATTTTGCAACCCACCACAATTTCAGCCATATATGCTGTGCAAACAGCTGCAGCAAAATACCAAATATGGACAACAAAATGTTACTGGATGTGTTTGACATTGTCAGAAAATTCTGGTCTAGACATACCTGTTCACTGCTCACAGTGATTGGCTCTTTTAGGACGTTCCAGACTACACACTGCAGCAGTGGCGGAGTCGTCAGAGATCCTCGATAAGTCCAAAAATCCAGAGAATTTGGAAGCAATCCTGAAGGATCAAAGTTGTGGAAAGGAGCCTCTTTTCCCTGAAATAAAATAAGTTCAAGTTTTTTGACAGACTGATACATTCTAGAGGAGGAAACCATATCTGCATGATATAAGCTATGAGAGATCCAACCACAATATAACTGGAGCAGCTAACAATGATATTCATACATAAACTCCTCTATGCAGATCAGAATACTGGTTTGGTGGCCTGGCAGAAATTTGCGTTGGGCTGTAAACAATGGTCTTCATTCTGAAGGGACCACCGTGGTGGGATTGGGCACTGGGCATCTTTCATTTTGCAGATGAGATTAACATGTAAACAGACATCCTTCAATGCTTTTTTTTTAGGTATTGCTCTCCTTAGGTTTCACATTGGTGAACCTATGTTGGATGTGCATTTGAAGCACATGTCAAGCACACATCTGCCCTGTAGATGACATTTGACTGAGACTGTTTGACTTGCCTTGCTTTGAGCTGTATTTGCTGGACGCCATTGATCCTATTCAGAAGCATTTTTAATAAAGGCAACACAGAGAAAATATTGGGGTTGATTTACTAAAACTAGAGAGTGCAAAAACTGGTGCAGCTCTGCATGGCAGCAAATCACATTCTAACTTCAGCTTGTTGACAAAAAAAAACAAAAAACTGGAAGGTGATTGATTTCTATGGTGAGCAGTCCCCAAGCCTGTAGTTTTTTTTTGCCACTAATGAGTACAAACACATATACTTGAGCACAACTGCATGCAAAATGTTGCACTTAAAGTGACAGTAAAGTCAGTATTATAAAAATTGTTGACAGGCAGGGTTTTTGTAACAGAAAAGAACCTAGAAGTCTCTTTTGTCATAAATCTCCCCCCATTAGCGAGTAATGTGATCTGAGCCGCACATGCGCAGCTCAGACCATATTTACGGTCCGCACTTTGTGTGCCACTGCGATGGGAATACCATGCGCATGCGCGAGAGTGACGTCACCCCTGCACAGCCAATCAAGCAGCCGAACATCGCAAACCCTGAAGAAAGACCGGGCGAAGATGGAAGCTGCCGGGGACAAGGGAGAGCGGTGAGAGTGCAGCGCTGGAGAACTGCATTTGTAGGCAAGTCTGTCATAATGTACTAGTATTCAGTGCATACTAGTACATTATGGCTTAAGGCTGCTGGGGGGACCTGTTTAAAAATAAAAATGTAGACTATACTACGCTTTAACAACAACGTCCATGGCCGCAAGTAGTTATATGCTTTCCTAATTATTTGATATAAAGCACATACAAACGTTAAACACAGATATTCACCAAACCAGGCTGCTTATGAAACTTTATTCACATGATAATCATAAAATCTCTGGTACCTGTAGGGGAAGCACATCCCAAGAAAATATGAAATGTAACCAGACATTTCATAAACGTGCTGTAGTGATGTTAAAATGTTACTAAACCCACAACAGGAAAAAACAGTCTGTATACGCAGTAAAACATGCTTGTTATACCCACGGTGGAAACTAAGGGGTTAATCATTTGCATTGTGTAAAAAGGCTGTTTGATCCTGTATTTACTAATCCTTCCCTTCTTTTACTGTCCCCAGTTCATCTGCTGATAGCACAGAGCCTTGGGGGGCATTCTGCACATGCTCAGTTTGGTGTGTATTGCTAGAGTTTTTTTTTCGGGAATGGGTGCATGTGATCAGCACAGGACCAATCAGCACTGTCCAGGCAGAAAGACAAGGGTCATGCAGCCTCATGGGACAGTCAGAGGAGAATGAAACTCCTCCTACAAGCTTTAACCAGTGCTCAGCCAGACACTGATAGAAGTCACAAGGCTGCTATATACTACTGATGAAAAAAAGGTATTTAGCAGTTTATATTTACTAAAATAATTGCATTTCCATGTTCTGTGTACTGTTGGGACCAGATATAGTGAATGTAGGGTCCTGGATTTATTAACACTTTAAGGCTCAGCCCCATCCCTTTGTGGTAGGTGTGACATGGCTGGTGCCTACAACTGTACACCTCCATTGGGGAGAAAGAGGCAGGTGAGGTATGAACTGTTGTTTCTGCCAACACGGGCAAGAAAAATCCCATCCTCATTTAATAAAATTATGGATCAGCTTAAAAGGAGTTTTTTCATGATTGGACTGTTAGACTGGTAGCTTAACACAAGTGACTCTTGATACATTGGTAAGTCAGGAAATCTAAATGCATAATTACAGACTGCAAAACACTGACTTTGTTTTGAAACTGTCAATGAACATGAAACCTATACTCTTATTCAATGGTCAATGACTATGCATAGTTCATATAGCAGCATAAGATAAGATTATATAAGTCACCATGGAGCTATGTGAATTCAGGTGGCTTGTTGTCTGAAACAATATTTGAAAAGCTCAGTAGATGTTACCTTTGTTTTAATTAATGTTAAGGCATCAATCACTGGTTGCAACTGCGGTCTGGCCTCTCCCACCTGAATAAAGAAGAGACAAATGAGGACTGTGGTAAGAAAAGCTGAAATAGAGTTTACAGTATACACATTTTATGAACTTTTCAATAAAGTAATACTTATAATGTCTTTGCACATGGGTGAAACAGTTTGCACATTGTTTCTAAATAATGTTAATTAACATATTAAGACACATAAATAAAAGCATTGGCATCCTTGTTAGATCATCTTAAATGTTAATATAAACTAAATGTGCTATGGGAATAAATGACCCTGGATGTCCATCAGCCCCCCACTATGTACACTGTTCTGCACCGCTGCGGGATTTCCACTTTTTTTGTCTTTAGACTTCTTTTGGTCACAAGAATACACATAGCAGTATGGGCGTCTGTGCACACCAAGAGCCATACCTGCTGTGCAAATACAATCAAAGTGCAACAACCACAACAATAGCAATTATACAGAGGCTGTACATGCACCACCAAAACTTGCTCCCTACTACTATATCAACACATGCCCTATAGCAGTTGGACATGTACCACCAAAACCTGCTGTTCAGAAGCTGAAAAAGTCCCACTACTTCACCAATGCACTATAGTGGTTGTACATGTACCACCAACACCTGCTATACTAAGGGTGTGCATGTACCACCAACACCTGCTATACTAAGAGTGTGCATCTACCACCAACACCTGCTATACTAAGGGTGTGCATCTACCACCAACACCTGCTATACTAAGGGTGTGCATGTACCACCAACACCTGCTATACTAAGGGTGTGCATGTACCAACAACTGCTATACTAAGGGTGTGCATATACCACCAACATCTGCTATTAAGAGGCTGTGCATTCCTCACGAACAGCTGCTATATAGACAACACCAATGCCTGCTAGAAAGAGGTTAAACATGCACCACAAGCACCTGCTATACAGAGGGCATGCATGCACCAACAATACTTGTTATAAGGGTGTTGAACAAGAACCACAAATACCTACTATGTCTAGGATGTACATGTATCACTAACACCTGCTATGAATAGATTGTACATGCACCACCAATGCTATCTATACAGAAAGTATACAATCACCATCAACACCTGCTGTACACTCATGCACCACCAACAATTGCATACAAGCATCACCAACACCCTGTGCATAGAGTGTATATGCTCTTCCAACACCTGCTATACAGAGGGTGTACATGCACCCCCAACACCCGCTATACAGAGGATGTACATGCACCACCAACACCTGCTATACAGAGGGTGTACATGCACTACCAACGCCTTCTATACAGAGGGTGTACATGCACCACCAACACCTTCTATACAGAGGGTCTACATGCACTACCAACACCTGCTATACAGAGGATGTACATGCACCACCAACACCTGCTATACAGAGGGTGTACATGCACTACCAACGCCTTCTATACAGAGGGTGTACATGCACCACCAACACCTTCTATACAGAGGGTCTACATGCACTACCAACACCTGCTATACAGAGGGTATACATGCACCCCCAACACCCGCTATACAGAGGATGTACATGCACCACCAACACCTGCTATACAGAGGATGTACATGCACCACCAACACCTGCTATACAGAGGGTGTACATGCACTACCAACGCCTTCTATACAGAGGGTGTACATGCACCACCAACACCTTCTATACAGAGGGTCTACATGCACTACCAACACCTGCTATACAGAGGGTGTACATGCACTATCAACACCTTCTATACAGAGTGTCTACATGCACACCAACACCTGCTATACAGAGACTCTACATGCACACCAACACCTCCTATACAGAGGTTGTACATGCACTACCAACACCTCCTATACAGAGGTTATACATGCACTACCAACACCTCCTATACAGAGGTTGTACATGCACTACCAACACCTCCTATACAGAGGTTGTACATGCACTGCCAACACCTCCTATACAGAGGGTGCACATGCACCACCAACATCTTCTATACAGAGGTTGTACATGCACCACCAACATCTCCTATACAGAGGGTGTACATGCATTACCAACACCTGCTATACAAAGGATGTACATGCACCACCAACACCTGATATACAGAGGGTGTACATGCACCATCAACACCCGCTATAAAGAGCGTGTACATGCACCAGCAACACCTCCTATACAGAGGTTGAACATGCACTACCAACACCTCCTATACAGAGGTTGTACATGCACTGCCAACACCTGCTATACAGAAGTTGTACATGCACCACCAACACCCACTATACAGAGGTTGTACATGCACTACCAATACTTGCTATACCGAGGGTGTACATGAACCACCAACACCTGCTATACAGAGGTTGTGCGTGCACCACCAATACCTGCTATACAGAGGGTGTACATGCAACACCACCTGCTATACAGAGGGTGTACATGCACCACCAATGCTTGTTATACAGAGGGTCTACATGCACCACCAATACCCGCTATACAGAGGGTGTACATGCACCACCAATACTTACTATACAGAGGGTGTACATGCACCACCAAGTACTATAAAGAGGGTGTACATGCACCACCAATACTTACTATACAGATGGTGCACATGCACCACCAACACCCGCTATACAGAGGGTATACATGCACCACCAACTGTTATACAGAGGGTGTACATGCACCACCAATACTTGCTATACAGAAGTTTTACATGCACCACCAACACCCGCTATACAGAAATTGTACATGCACCACCAGCAACTGTTATACAGAGGTTGTACATGCACCACCAATATTTGCTATACAGAAGTTGTACATGCACCACCAACACCCGCTATACAGAGATTGTGCATGCACTACCAATACTTGCTATACAGAGGGTGTACATGCACCACCAACACCTGCTATACAGAGGGTGTACATGCACCACCAACACCCGCTATACAGAGATTGTACATGCACTACCAATACTTGCTATACAGAGGGTGTACATGCACCACCAACACCTGCTATACAGAGGGTGTACATGCACTACCAATACTTGCTATACAGAGGGTGTACATGCACCACCAACGCCTGCTATACAGAGGGTGTACATGCACTACCAATACTTGCTATACAGAGGGTGTACATGCACCACCAACACCCGCTATACAGAGGGTGTACATGCACTACCAATACTTGCTATACAGAGGGTGTACATGCACCACCAACGCCTGCTATACAGAGGGTGTACATGCACCACCAACGCCTGCTATACAGAGGGTGTACATGCACTACTACCAAGAATGGAGAGATCTCTCCCTAGCCAGCATTCTTAGGAAGCGATCTGTCCATCTATGGCTCGACATTCCATGTATTTTGCAGGTATCTCCACAGTAATGAATTGCATAATGTCTCACTAACATGAAAAAGCAGAACTTAAAAAGGTATAAATAGCTTCTTAAGCATTCATAGAAAGTTAATGTGTTTCTCCCATGGCAGGAGCAGATTGAGAGAGTGGCAGGGTTTGCTGGACATGTTTAGTCTACAAATACCAGAGAAGGTGACAGCAATCTATACTACACAAGAAAAACCAAGATCTGCTTACACACTTCTCAGTAGAATGGCTCACTGCACTGTAGTACTGTACACATACTATACAATGAAAAGGGAAGGCTATGGTAAAAGCAAAAGGGGGCTCTGCTTTATGTTACCAGGTACAGTACATCTACATTTTTATTATACATAGTTCATAAGAGACAAACAGTTAAAATGTAGCAAGTGATATTTTAAGAATAAATATTAGATTTTTTTATTAGAGTGGCAATGTACCTTTCCCATCATACTATGGCATTTTTATTTTAAGTTAACCTGTCTCAAACCTGGGCAATTAAATCTGAGCATAAAATATAAAAAGACTAAAACAGAGGTTACCTTCGGTAGAAACTGCATGTACATTTTCCTTTAAAAGTCACGCATGGCCCCTTCTAAGCAACCCTACTGTGCTCCTTTAATATGAGGAACAAATCCACTAACCAATAAATGAGCAAAAGGATGGGTGTAAATACAGGAAAATTTGGGAACTGGGTATAACTTCAGCTACCTATGGCAATGGAGCTGCCAATCATGCAGTATTTACTCAATGCAAACTCTAGTTATGCGTTTTCAACATCATATGCCCAATCTGAATTGCCCATGTTTGTGACAAGTTTACTTTAAAAAAGACATTTGGTTATGGCTGTATATGTATATATATGTATATATCTCTAAGTAAAATCCCTTTTACACTGGTTGACACAATGTTCAGCATTCCCTTCCCTGGATTTAACTTATATTATGCAGCTACCATATTTGATTAGCCCCAGACCATGTGGACAGAGCTTATTTGTTGCTTTTCCTTTGTGGTCTTTGACATTTTGTGGATGCTTTGGATGAAGCTAGTACTGGGAACCAATAAATATTGGTGACATCAAATGTCACATGACCAGAATTCTGGCTTGTTTTATCATTTCAGCATAAATGACATGCCAAGCTGCAAATAACATTCAGTGGCTGGGGCTAGGCTTTAGAGCATGGTACAAAATTAATTCATTTCAGACAAGATCTGCTTAGACTGCTTACTTTCTTGTTATGAACCAATTATACTTTAGTCCCTTTAACCCATATAGACTAACAATGTTGAAAAAGAAGGCCACAAGTAAAAAAGTAAAATGAATAAAGTAAGTAAGGTACAACTTACAAATAAATGCCAATAAACAAATATATCAGATCAGGAATTAATATTGTTGGCAGCCCCAATTCGCTGCCAGTTCATGCCAAGCTGGCCTGAGGCCCACCTTCTTGGATAAAAGAATGTCAACACCAATGGGTCTTTAACTGTTGTTTAATTGTAGCTTCTCCACATCTCACAGCACCGGTACATAGTAAAACAGAACACAGAACTAAAACTCAAAAAGTCCAGCCATCCTCTCATTCTCTCCTCCGTGCATCCCCCCACCATGGGACTCTACCCTGAATCTTTCTCTCTGAGACCAGGCCTGGAAGGTCTTCTCTTCTTCAGGCTAGAAACCTACATGGCCTAAGTCAGGGGTAACCTTTTCCCATACTCCTTCTACCCACCCACACCAGGCTAAGGGGTACAGATGCCACCCACAACCAGGGGAGGGGTCTCTCTAAAAGGGCTACTTACAACATGATCATAGGAATAGTGGTTCAGCAATGATCCTACTGTTTAAATTCCCTTGTCCCTTGAAGATTTAGTCCTGTGTTGTGTTCCGATATCTCAGTGTGAAGTTTTGTAACTATTGCTGCCCAGCTCTGCCCTATTACCATGTACAGATGACTCACCTGCAGACCCTGTGTTTACAAAGACATAAGCTGCATTGATATGTAAATAGTGGCGGCATTAATATGTAAATAGCCGCGGATCAGTGGCATTGATATGTACATCATGCCCCCCTGAGGTCATATCCACCATCACTTCTGCTGAATGCTGCCCACTGGGGAGGTAATGGGGCATGCTGGAAAGTCCTGCCTACAACTGTGGTCATTAAACCTAACATCAGCCTGTTCTGCAAAGGTAAGCAAATTGGAGGTGGAACCCTTTTTTAAAATAGCATGGTGCCACAGCACCCTGAATTTCTCAGCAGATGCGTGAGGGTGTCATTAACAATTAATGACACAGCTGTGTATCTACTAAAGGGCGTCACGTTTATGTGGTGTCAGGAAAGCAATTTTGCATGCATTCCCAACACCTACAAATGTGAATGCAGGTTAAATATCTCAGTTACATTGGTGGTCAGTGGAACTCTTCTCATTAGATTGGGGCTTGGAGTACAATCCTTTAATTCACACTAGCCAGTGTGAAGGTCCCCCTTACATTGGTGGTCAGTGTAAATCCCTCCTTACATTGGAGGTTACTGTGAATGCTCCTATTACTTAGTGGTCAGTGTAAATCCCCATAACATTAATGGTCAGTGTAAATCCCCATAGCATTAGTGGTCAGTGTAAATCCCCATTACATTAGTGGTCAGTGTAAATCCCCATTACATTTGTGGTCAGTGTAAATCCCCATTACATTAGTGGTCAGTGTAAATCCCCATTACATTGGGATTGTGGTCCGTTTCAAATCTTCTCTTACATTGGTGGTCCATGCAGAAGCCCCTTTTGAATTGGTGCTGAGTGTAACACCCCCACCCCCTTAAATGGGTGGCCAGTGTAGAAGCCCCCCTTTATTGTTTGTTGATGTAAAATTCCCTATTACATTGGATGTCAGTGAAAATTCTTCACTTCATTGGTGATCAGTGTACATTTCCCTTTATATTGGTTGTAAGTACAGAAATGCCCTTATACTGGTGATCAGTGTAAATCCCCCTTTACATTGGTGGTCAGTGTAAATCACCCTAACATTGGTGGTCGCCGGTGTAGAAGTGTCATCTTACATTGGTGGTCAGTACAGATCTTCGCGACAATGGTTGTCAGTGTAAATTTTTACTTACAGGGAGGTCATTGTATATTCCCCAATTACACTGGTGGTTGGTGTAAATGCTCCTATTACATTGGTGTCAGTGTAGAAATCCCTCTTCATATTGTTGGGTGGCGTAAAATCCCTCGTTACATGGTGGTCAGTGCAAATTCCCCCTCATATTGGTGGTCAGTGTAAATCCCCCTCACATTTGTGGTCATTGTAAATTCCCCATTATATTGGTGGTCAGAGTGCCCCACTATACACCTGCCAAAGATTTCTATCTTTGCTCTACATGATTCAGAATTTGCCACAGTGTACTGCCCCCTAACTAATTCCATCCCCCCACCACTGCCACTGATCCCATCAACCCCCCCAGCATTGCCAATGATCACACATCCCCCCCTTCCCCAGCATTGCCACTAATCCCAGGAGTCCTAGAATCCCTAGGAGTTTTCCGTCTATTGATGGGTCCCCTCACATCCCCAGTCCATGGTGTGCAGGCAGTGAGAAGATGTGCTGTATCCTTTAGCAGCCAATCAGTGATCAGTAGTGACGTGCACTAACCTCTTGCAACCAATCATTGAGTGGTAAGGATATGCAGTAACCTCTAGCAACCAATCAGTGAGCAGTAATAATGTGCAGTAGCTTCTAGCAACCAATTAGTGAGTGGTAAGGATGTCCAGTAACCTCTAGCAACCAATCAGTGAGCAGTTTTGATGTACAGTAAACTCTAGAAGCCAAACAAGCAGACATCATATACTGTAACCTCTATGATAATCAGTGAGCCATAATGTGTGCCGTAACCTCTAGCAGCCAGTCAGTGAGTGGTAATGATACACTGTAACCTCTGGCAACCAATCGCTGCCTGATCTTATTCAGTAAACTGATTTTGAGCCTAGCTGCTATTGTATGTCTCAGAGCAGGTGGAGAGTGAAATTGCATGGAGGAGGGGGGGGCAAGAAAATGTTTGCCCAGGGTCCAATCAATATTAAAGACGGTCCTGCCTGCCTGGCACTGATCACTGATGCCTTGAGAGTACTAAGTACGGGCTTACAGTAAATGACAAATCATTATAGGCAGGGTCACGTGGGTAGATTCCAGAGGGTCACTCCAGTCAATGAAACAGATATTCTCCCAATTGCACTTTGTGCTCAGATTTGTTGCCCTCCTTCCAAGTATCATCCATGAACACTTCAGGAGCTGTGACAGCAGTATGACAAAGGAAAAGCGGCTAATCATTTCTTCCATACGGATAATCTAGAGCACGACGCATGTCAAACTGATGGTTAATGGGCCACATGCAGCCCTCTTACTCCTGCTCTATGGCCTACAGTGGCTTAAGGATACAAATTTTAGAAAATGCATAACTTTTGTAAATGACTTTGAGCCCAGGTTCACACTGAAAGCGGAATTGAAATTGTGCGAGTTCAGCTGAACAATTTCATACCCGCGTGTCAGTCTGACTTCGGGGGCGATTTCAGAGACATCTGTGTGGGTTCCTGCACAGATGTCTATACAAACCGCACCCCGAAGTCGCCAAAAGTAGTACAGAAACTACTTTTGGGAATCGGTGCGGACAGTGCCATTGCTGGCAATTGCTGACCATTTGGCATGCAATTTGACATGTCAGATCACATGCCAAATAACATCAATGCGAACCTAACCTCACAAGCCGTGCATATTTCACACTATAATACTGCACAACGTTTGAAAATCTCCTGTCATTTCTTTCAGAAAGAAATTATCCACAAGTTAACCAATAAGACTGGGATCTGAACCCATGCTGTGTCTGGCAATAGTTCTTCTGCCTGAATCGCCTGGGATGCTGGACAGCACCCTCTCTGACTTTTTAGGACAATCTTGCCTTGTCTCCTGTTTCTCATGAAGTCTTTGTTCTTCCCATGAACTTCCTAATTCAAAGTTATTGTAAAGGATTGTTTTTTTTTTTTTTTTATATAACAAACATGTTATACTTACCTCCTCTATGCAGTTGGATTTGCCAAGAGCAGCCCGGATCCTCCTCTTCTCGGATCCCTCTTCTACTCTTCTGGCCCCTCCCTCCTATCGGGTGCCCCCTCAGCCAGCAGCTTGCTACAGGGGGCACTGGAGCCGAGTCAGAGCTCCGTATATCCATTCAGACACAGAGCCCTGACCCCTCTCTCCTCTGATTGGTTGACTGATTTTGATTGACAGCCGTGGGAGCCAATGGCACTGCTGCTGTTTCTCTGCCAATCAGGAGGAGTGTCTGGGACAGCTAAGACACTCGTGGACATCGCTGCAGAGAGAAGGGGCTCAGGTAAATAATTAGGGGGGCGTTGGGGAGGCTGCCACACACAGAAGGTTTTGCCTTTACAACTCCTTTAAGCCATGTTTCTGCACTTCCTGTTTGCCAGAATATTGTGCTCTCTCCAGCCGATATCTTGATCGCTGATGTATGTATTTCTGCAATGATCTATTTACAATACAATTACTGTGTATACTTACATTACCTGGAGTGTACTGTAAACTGTTATGCAGCAGTGAATTGGCATAGAACTGCTTTTTACAGCTATGATTCCCTCCACTACAGTGTTTATACAATACACAAACCGTATACATATTACACAAACTAAATTTGATGTCATCATGGCAGAAATGGGTCGGAAATACAACCACATTCCTTACATGCCTCCCAGATATCACAGTGGAAGGGCATCCTCTTACAGTACCACAAAGCATGCATACAGTGTAAATTATTATTATCCATTAGGGGCGCATGGATTCTGCCCCCTCATCCATGCATGGATTCCAATGGGGGGGTGGTGTTTTTTAAGCATGTGATTAGAGCCAGAGGCTCTAATAGGCTTAAAAAAAGGGTAGTCTCTGGGCACAGAGCATTGCACTCCGAGCTCACCCAGTTGTGTTACAATAGCAAATGAATATTCGCTATTGTAACACTGAATCTCCTCCCGGCCAATCAGGAAGCAGGTCATGAGACCCGTCACCCGATTGGCCAAAAGGAGATCTGATCAGATTGGCCAGCTGGAGGAGGGAGTAGACGCACTGAGGAGAGGAGGGAGAAGGCGGGAACCGAGCCAACAAGCAGCCCACAGTCCGGAGAGAAGCTGACACCACACGCCCCGCTGCCTGCCTGATGGGGTAAGTGCGAAGCCTGGACTGGGGGAGGTGGCGCCACCAGTGACCTCTGTGTTGTAGGATTGTTTGCTGCCTTCCCCCCCAAAAAAAAACACCAGCCGCCACTGATGGCAAGTTTAAGAAGTGCAATGGGGCATGAGGAAGCCATGGGCACCTCTTCGAGTAAGTCAAGTGCTGTGTTTTAATAAATAAACCCGAATTGATTACTTACCCTTAGAAAGACACCAACGACTGCAAGACCATCGCAGTGTTTTACGGCTTCACCAAAACTACCATATTTAGTATTCCAGTGCACCAAGTGAAGCTGCCAAAAAGGGATAAAAAAGACACCATTTTAGAAAACCATTAGCACTAATACAGATAAAATAAAGATTAAAACCTGTACAGTATTGGCAACCTGTAGAATCCTCACATATAGTAGCTAGAGGGCCTACTGGGAGCTGTAGTTCATTAGCACCCAAAATCCTAAATCTCACATTCCCCATGAGTAAACTCCAGTGGGCCGACTGTTGGGGGCGAGGCCTTGTGGGGGTCCAGGCTGAGACTGCCACTTGTCTACACACAGCAGGTCTTGTTCTGATGTGCAGCTCCCAGGATCTTCTGCTCTAAATCTAACGTTGCTAAATCCGCACTGGGCAGCTTGCAGAAATTATTCCCTAGTCCTTTATGTCAAAGGATAGACATACAATTTGTTAGTACTTTTTTTGTTATGAAGAGGTATTTGCAAGCTACAAAAACAAAGCAAAGTCCCCCTGGAATACACAACCAAAAAGCTGACTCAAGTGATGGCTCCTGATTTATCTTGGATCAGAGTGGTGAGATAACTGTTGTCTACTTAATCCCGAAATATGAGTTTGGGATGAAGTGGGCTTGGCAAAAAAATTCAAATACAATTCTGTGAAATTGTATATTGATACCTATCCCAAGTTTGGGTTCACTTTTTGGACGTTTGGTTGGACTTAAGCCTTAAATCCCAACTTCTTGTCCTGGTGCCAAAACAGGAAATAAGGAGATCTGCACAATGGGGACAAACAGAACAAAGAAACCTGAGGTTCTCACCTTTCCCCATGCTAGTCAATACATGTAATAAATGCACCCACGTTAATAAAACATTTATTTATTCAAATTTTAAAATGAAGCCCGCAAAGCATTGCAACCACAATCAGTGTATCATAGGCGCATTGCTCAGGCTCTTGCAAACTGTTCCATAGCCCCAGGTCTGTAAGGGTGTGCCAGGGAGATGAATCCCGCAATTAGGTGGTTGGGGAATGTGACAATCACATTATATCCTTGTTATATCCTGAAACGTAAAATGAAACGTGGTCTAAAAGGTGGACCATGCCTTTAACAATGCTTTATTACTGTCTGGCCCCATTGGAGAGATTTATTAAACTTCCCATTTCAGTGACCATACAGAAAGTGAGGGAAAATCTCTTCAATGGCTATAGACAAGGAAAAATAAACCCGATAGGAACTCTAACCAATCCCCATGTCGTCTAAAACTAAAACCTGTGGATGGAGTCACCCTTTAAATGATCTCAATTTGCATTTTGAACTACTGTATTCTGTTAGCTGTATACTGGATATTACATAGTGTGTGTTTTATCACATTAATGCTAAAGCATTCCCATCATTCATTGGCAGTTTGCAGCCAGTTGAGAAATGGCAATGCTAGCTTACCTCTGCCTCATATTTCACTCCATCCACAGTGTGCTCGGAGCCGTGCCCATCGCAGGATCCCCAGTGAAAGTGGAATTGTTTTAGTCTGTAGGTGCCGTGTAGAGCCCCACCCTTCAGCACTGTAATTCCAGAACAAACAACAGATTAGTGCCTACTTATCTGTGCCAAAGGAAATCCATATCCTCAGGTTCTTTTAATAAACACTTAAGAGACCATTGACCCATTAAGCATCTATAGCTTCCAAGTCGACTGCTGCCTAATGAGTCATTCCCAATTAGTCAAATGAATTGTGACATGAGTCTCTAGGCAATCTTCTTAAAGACATTATTAGGGTTTTACATTGATGAGGAAGTGAAGAGTCAGCCCGTGCTTCCAAATTCATATACCCAGCAATACCCAGAACATTCCCCTATACATACTGTATATCATAGGCCGGTCAGACTGGGGTTATAAGCAGCTATGAATATGAAGTACAAATGCCCCCATGGGTGTGTCTCAAAAATGTCCAAACTGCTGAAAGACGGGGTTCAAGTCATCTACTCCAGTGGTTCTCAATCCTGTCCTCAAGTACCCCCAACAGCCCATGTTTTCAGGTTTTCCTTTATCTTGCAGTGCTTTAAATCAGAGTCAATGGCTTGGTATTTTGGACTTCTGTTTTATTTAAGAGAAATTCCCAAAACATGGCCTGTTGGGGGTACTTGAGGACAGGGTTGAGAACCACTGATCTACTCTATACATCCGCATTTACCTGAGTTTTTTTAACTGCTTTGAGAAGGTACTTTGTCATGCATTAACACTCTATTTCTATTAAAAGCCATTATAATGCACAGTTGACAAGTGGACATGAACATTTTTTGGCCAACATAGGTTAACGCCCTGTTAGTAGTGTTGGGATATGGCGCTGTCTGAGCTTTGGGTATAGGGAAAATGTGTATATCAGTGCAAAGTATACTAGTAAAGTGCAGTGGTTTCAGTGTCGATTTCCGTGTTGGTCCATAAAGTGTAAACGTGCTTCAAAGATAATATATACGTTGTGCTTGTAGTGTTAACATATATATATATTGCAAAACCATCCTTGCTTATAATAAAAATAAATATAAATAAACCATCAACCTTAAACGGTGGAGAACATAAACCATAAATGGTAAAAAACGTAAACTTTAAATGGTAAAAAACTTTTCAAAGAATAAAAACATATTTTTACAAAGTCCAAATCATGTGCTAGTATGTGTGTGCTGCTTTCCTTAGAAAACACCAACGGATGTGTCCATAACCCAATTAGAAAATCCTTTTGCTGTATGTAATAGAAATGGTTAATCCGCTTTTTCCAGTCCTTATCCAGATCTTTGGTAAGTATTGATACTTATTGATTTTAACTTACTCAATGGACTATATATTTTAATTGAATCACACTGGTTATTTATGTTTTAGCACTTTAGGTGAGGTTTAATTCACCTGTTTTGTTTAGGATAAGCGGTACATTTTTGGTTTATATATCGTAATCACAAAAAGTATGTATAATTGTCACAAATATATTTTATGCACTGGTGCACTTGAATTTAGATACATTCGGTCAGCGCCCTATTGGTCTTTGAATAGCTTGTAAATCAGCTGAAATTTACAAACTGTCCATAAATTTATGGATGGTTGGCAACCCTGGTGAGCACACCACATAAATGTGAACTAGCACCATGAAGAACAGTAGCAAACCACTGCGCTTTATGTGTTACATCACATGCAATAAAGTAATTAGGTGTAAATGTGTCCCTAAATGTTTTTAGGGGTCCAAGTACAGAGTAGAACTTTCTTAAATTTGTATTTGGCTTCTCATTTCCCACTTCTGGGCCTTAAACAGGGAAGGCCCGACAAAGTAAGAGTGATGAATTTAAAACTGTACGGATATGGATGAACGTAGACTAGGCAATCAGCATAAATGTAATTTTGGATTACAAAGGTCCATGCATTCGTATAAGAATATCCTGTGTTTTTCAGTGGCGAGAATCTGCAGAATGATAGGTGTGTTTGTGTGAATAGCTATAATTTTAGATTATAGGGGTCCATTCACACAGGTGATAAGAACATCCCAAGATTTCCAGCAGCTAGATCCTGCAGGCTCCTGCTTCTGGAATGACAGGCGAATAGCCACTCAGCCCATACAATACAATGACAGGATGACCACAGCAGCTATTCATGACTGTTTGCTTGGTCAGTGAATACCTGCAGTAATTGTGGCTAGACAAAGACAGGATACGTCCAGCTATACTGGTAGATGCTGGCTGCTGCCACAGTCAGCCCGTCATTGCATTGTATGGGCTGAGTGGCTATTCACATGCACCTGCCATTCCAGAAGCAGGAGCCTGCAGGTTCTAGCTGCTGGAAATCTTGGGATGGTCTTATCACTTGTGTGAATGGACCACTATAATCTAAAATTGTATTTATCCTGCATGACTGATCTATCAAAACTTCATCCATATCTCAACAGTGTTGAATACATCACATAAGCTATTTGGAGAAGTTGCGAGCGTAACGGAAACATATTAAATATCAGTTCTAGATGAAGTTAAAACATAATTTGTTGAGGAACAAAGGTATGACACCATACCTACACGTGCAACACAATCAACATGGAAGAGGTCTTGCTTACCTCTATGTTCCATATCACTTATATGGTGATAATTCTTTAATAATTTATTTATAATAATAAGATAATAAGATATATCTGAATTTTTCTCACACGTTGGTATTAACAATGACAATGTTGCAGGGTGTTTAAGAATTTGGTGCAACGTTTCTGATTACATACACACCATTGGAAATGTGTCACAAATGCATTATTGTATCACCCTCATTGTGTATTCCACAACTGCCCACACACTAGAGCAGGGTTTCTCAACGAGGGTTCCATGGAACCCTAGGGTTCCTCCAGAGGTTATTAGGGGTTCCTTGAGCAATGAGCAGTATCTGCCTCTCAGATAGAATTCCACTGACACCATTGACCTTTTTAGCTATCTGTAAGGGGGTAATTCTTCCCAATGACCACAAGTGTAAAGAGCATTTTTCCCACTGACCATCATAATGTATCATGAGTTGTAGATGTAGTAATTTTTTAGCGAGGGTTTCCTGAGACTGGAAGGTTCTTTCAAGGGTTTTCCCTGTGTTGAAAATGTTGAGAAAGGCTTCACTAGAAGTTAGCCATTCTGGTAGCAGCAGACTGTCCATTCAGTACATGTAAAATCTCAGATAAATATTGTCCAGAATTTCAGAAATGGTGATTTAGTGCTTCTTGAGCTCCAATAAATAATTGTATCGCTTAAGATAATCCTATCTATGGTATATATAACATTTCTATATATAACTATCCTACATGTATAACATGTGCACATTCTACCCTGGCAACTGTTTTATTGTGTAATCTACAGAGATTTTTTTATGGTTCTGGGATTTAAAAATAAATGCTCTAACTCTCCAGTAAAGTACTGTATAAGGTTTTTGTTAACACTGATGGGTATGTGTGCCAGCAAAGGACTGCCATTTAATGTAAATAGGAATTTGTTTGCCATTTTCACATGACAGACCTGGAATTACTAATAATCCCTTCGGAAATTGGTTTCTCCAAAGAAAATTGTGCATCAAGGGTCAGTAGTTGAATAACATCCTCCTGTCTCTTACAACAAATGGAAGCCCTTTGTTATACAATATGTGATCACCAGGCTAACAGACATCATCTATGTGAAACCATACAGAGACTGCTCGAATGAAGTGTGTCTATGTCATTTACACTGTACATCCAATTTAAATGACATGCTCAGAACTTCAAAGAATAGGCTAAATCAACCACTTAAGACTATCCACGATACATCATTATTTTCCCAGGTACTCAGGAAAATTCACACTTTAGATCTGACTATCTATAATCGATAAATAAATAACTGCAGCCTTGAAGAGAACTGGGAATGCTAAGGCCCCTTTCACAGGGGAAACGGGATCCGCATGTTCAGCGGGGATCTGTCTGCTGATCCCCACTGAGCAGGAGGATAACAGGTCCGTGTCTGCTTCCCTATGAAGTGTCCATGTCTGTGTCTGCTTCCCTATTCCCACAGACACAGCCCGCTCTCCTCTATGTTCAATCAGATGCCATCTGATGTCATCCGATCCATCAGTCGGATGGGGAATAGGTCTACCCATCCGTTTTTGGCAGACAGGATCGGATCGGATGGCGGTGGGTGTCCGCTGACATCCGCCGCTCCATAGAAGAGACTGGAGGATCTGATCAGGTCCTCCTGAAAAACTGACAGGTGGACCTGATCAGAACGCCCAAGTGAAAGAGGCCTAATAGGCTTTAGATTTTTAAATATTGTGTCCATTTTATAAAAATGGATTTGCTGCTTACAATCAAAGTTTTAGTAAATCAACCCCGTGGTCTTACCAGTTTGGTGAATTTGAACTCAATGGCCTGTACAGAACCCTCAACTTTGGGATGAATTGGAACACAAATTGTATTCCTGGTGTTTTCATCCAACATCCGTACCTGACCTTCTAAATGCACTTTTGGCTAAATAGGCACACATTTCCACAAGCTCATATAAGGTTGATGGTCAGTTGTCCCCAAATATTTGGCTGTATATTATAATAAGCCAGAAAAAACTGCCGCACTAATGTGCAGCTAACTGCCATGATTCACAACGTTCCTTTGGTTTATTGAAGTCAGGTTAGCTGAGTGCTGATTGGTTGCTACTCAGTACTTACATAAGACAAAAATGAAGAGCGTAATCACACAACAATATTTTGTGCCTCGTGTGTTCTGCAGAGTAGTAAGCTGCTTGTTTATGGCATAGGTTGCTACTCCCAGCAATGAGTAGTGAATATGTAAAAAATTATCTATGTAGCACAGGAACATGACAGACACAAGTCCTACCCAGCCACACCAAGTAAACAGCATATCAGTACGGAACACACATTTTAAGAGCAAGTCAAATTTATCACACCACTAAAATAAGCCAAAAGTTTTTAAAAATGTGTTTATATTGTTTATGAAAACTGTACCACCTGTATTTTTTTTCCATAAATTTTTTTATTGAAGATTTTCCAACAATACATATTATAAACGGACTGCTGACAATGTATTGACAACAGAATAGTGGGTGACAAGTGAATAAATGGCAGCAGAGTCCAAGCAGAACATGAATGAAGATGGCATTAAGAACCAATAAGGAAAGGGTTGGGGGAGGTGGGTTCAAAATATTTAGGTAAACAATGCCAGGTACTCAAAATTGGTTTCGGTACCCCCTGTATTTAACTAAAAGCGGTATTAAACCTAAAACCAAAAATATAGTATATTGCAGCTTACCAATCATTAGATGTGGTGGCTGCATTCATTTTCTTTTTTTTTTTAGACTTTTTTCTCTGTTTTCACCTGGTGATCTGGCCAGTAACACACCTCCTGTATTTGAGTGCTCTCACTCTGGATGAAGGAGCACAGGGGGGCACATGTTAGGGCCCGTTCCCACAGGGGCGATCCGACTTCAGGGGCGACTTTGCTAGGCAATTTGAACGCAACTTCAAGGCGACTTCAGCGTGAATTTGGGCGACTTACAACGCGACTCCATGCCAGGCAACTTTGCCTGTGGCCAATCAGAGAAGGGAAGGAGGGGGTTGCCTGGGTAATTCGTGGGGAGTACCTTGGTAAATTCTTCTCTTTTTCCTGTAAAATCGCTTCAATATAGATGGGGATCTGGCTTGGAGGCGACTTCCATTGAATTCTATGGGCACAAGTCAGATAGAAGTCACCTTGAAGTAGTACAGGAACCTTTTCTGAAGTCGGAGCGACTTCAGTAGTGTACATTAAGACGGCTCTCATTCACTTCAATGGGATTTCTGATGTCAAGCTACTTGGGGTGACAGAAGTCGGAGTGCAAGTCGCCCCTGTGTGAACCGGCCCTTAGATATGCTAGAAGATTTAAATACACTAACAAACTGAAGTCAAACTCCAACTCACTCTTTATAATCAGCTACTGCAACAGTTTCTTTTTTTCCTTTTTGGAAAAGGTTTTACATAAATAAATAAAAGTTCATCATTGTAAGCACCCCGGTTTGTCTCATCCCTGTAAATGATACATTTGTAAGAGAGCTTGTTCTTTTGAAAACAGATTTACTAACTGAATCACCAGATAAAATTAGAAGAAAAAAAAAGAAAACAAATGCAGCAACCAGATCTAAGAATTGGTAAGCTACAATAGAAGAAATGTTTGCTTCTGGGTTAAATACCACTTTAACATATTAAGCTATGCTTTGTAGTAAAATAAACATACAATTTTGTCATGTTTAATTCTAAAGGTAGACCCACCAGTTTGGTTTGTCTTTAAACCTCTGAGGTGTATAAAATAAATGTTCCCAGGACTACTGTTCTGCTACCGCCTAGGTTGACTTAGTAGAATAAACACCATTAAATATGCATGTATGAACTGCATTTCCAGTTTCAGCTGTACTACATGTTTATTCTCTCAACAAAAAAATGAGATGTCATGGATAAGACATAAAAGTAGACCTTTACTCTGTGACCTGTGATGGTATCTTGTGGCACAGGAAGACTAGTTTTTGGTGCAAAGGATCCTGGCACAGAGGTGAATGTAATGTAAGGATTGGGAGTACAAAGATGCTTACAGGTTGATATGCGTAAGGCAAATAGACTGTGCACTCTGCAAGTGCAGTTACTCCCAAGCTTAATAAATGAGGTAAGGCTTCACTTTGCAAATAGTACCCAATCACGAGCAACGGAAATAAAGAAAATGCATGTTTGCTTGCACATGATTGGATGATGGAAGTCAGCAAAGCTTCTACTCATTTACTAAGCTCTGGAGCAACTGCACTTGCAGAGCGCAATTGCACTTTTCAAAGTGCACAGTCTATTTGCCTTTAGCAAATCAACACCTTAGACCCTATACACACTATACAACTTTTGTTGTCCGATTTCCTTTAGGTACCAAAACCATGCAGTGCAATGGCCTGCCTGGTTGCATACAAATTGAAACTCTTAAAGTGGTTGTAAAGCCGCCCCCAGCCCCCCCAAAAAAACAAAAAAACTGCAAAGCAAAAGCATAATGAGCTAGTATGCAGCGCATACTAGCTCATTATGAAACACTTACCTCGGAACGCAGCTGTTGCAGCGGTCTCGGCACACCGATGTGACCGGCGACATCAGTCTTCCGGGTCTGCGGCTCCGTCCAATCACAGCGCGGGCTCCAGCGCTGTGATTGGCGGAGCCGCGCTGACGTCACTCCCGCGCATGCGCATGGGAGCCGTCATTTACGGCACGAATACAGAAGAAACGGCACCCAGGGCTACCCCGAGTGCCAATTCTTCAGTGCGCATGTGCTGATGACGTCGGCACATGCAGATACAGGGGATATCTCCTAAACCATACAGGTTTAGGAGATATTTCCTGGACCTACAGGTAAGCATTATTGTAGGCTTACCTGTAGTTTAAAGTGCTTGTCATGACTTGACAACCACTTTAAGGTTTGACCTCATATTATATGGTTTTGGTAAATCTAAAGGAAAAAATTTACAGAAAATTGTATAGTGTGTATCCAGCTTTAGTGTGGGAGTTATAAGGATAGTTAATGTGAGAATTACAGGACAATTTAGTGTGAAAGTTAATCTGGCCATACGCGGTTCAACTTTTGGCTGATTCACAGGAAATTCAAAGCATGTGACACCACCCAGCTCAACAACTTTGAGAAACTGTTGGGAAACTGTTGGGCAGAAAGAGGTTGGCCAAAAAGTGACTGCAGCCAATCAACTGCAGTCACTATTCAGGTATTCTGGCAGCCTAGGGTACCAGTTGTCAGAATAAAATAGCCAGCAGCAGAAGAGTTGTCCATCCACTATGGAATATAATCTATGGATAAAATCTTTATGTGCACAGCTAGCTACATGAAGATGTTCAATGGACCATTCTGCCCCTAGTGATAGAATGTCAGTGGCACAATCACTAAAAAGGCTGCCTGTTTACTCCTTGGGAATTGCTCCCTCTGTAACCACATGCAGTGAGATGACGCTCGGTCACTGGCCCAAACGTTGCTGAATCTCAATCGCTACCATTGGTACTGACATCTTGCTGCCTAAGCTACAGAGGGAGCGACACCTTTGAAATACATAGGCAGCCTCTTATTGATTTTCCTGCTGGAGATTTCAACAAATTGCCAGCGGCAGGATTGCCAGCGGCAGAGTCATCCATCTGAGATCAGCCCTAGTGTTAGAGTTGGAATTACAACTAGGGTTACTTGGAGGGTTACAGGAAGGATTACTGCTAGACCTGGGATTTCAGGAAGGGTTAGTGTAAGGGTTGGGGTTACAGGGAGGAATAGTGTTAGGGTCACAGGGATGGGGTAGTTTTAGGGTTACAGAGGAGGTTAGCTTTTAGGTTACAGAGAAGGTTAAGGAAACTTTCAAAGGCCTCTTGCACACTGCAACTTGAAAAAGCTCAGTACAGCCTTTATAGCTTTTTACTGATCTAAAATGCAGCCCATGGTTTACAATGTGCCTGTACACACAGGCACGTAAACAAGCGGTGCGTATTCTTGAGTAAAAAAATCCTGGTCAGTATTTTGCGCCGGCATGTGCAAATATGCACATATGAGCATACATATTAAAGAATTTTACTTTAGGAATGTATTCTGCATACGAATGCACGAACGCACATATACATGCATAAATATGCACGAATACACACCAAATAAATGCCTGGAATTACATCCAAAAAAGCAGACACTCAAACATCAGTACCGTGTGCAAGTGGCCAAAAAGTTGTTTTTGAAAAAGTTTCCCCTCTCAGATAGCAAGCAATTGTGCTGCAAGTTTGAAAATGACTTGCTAAGCTATTGCTAGATTTGCCAGGCTTCACGAGTTTGTTGCACAATTGCAGAAAATCCGCATAGCATGACTCTAGATCAACTTTTTTTGCAAACATTCTGCAAGTCTGCTGGTTCAGTTATGTTGTGCAATAGTCATTCCATCACAGGGGGTCACTGTGGCTGAATTTTCATGCTGTAGACTTGCAGAGCTCTTGCTGTAGACTCATCGCTGCAACTTTGCTCTTACTGGAGAATTGCCACGCAAATTTGCTACAAATTGGAAAAGCATCAACTAGAACTTGTGCTTCAAGTGCTCTGCGAGTGTACAACTTACCAGTGAAAATGTGCAGCAAAGAAACAGACTTACAATTCAACATTGCCACAAATGCATGGCAAGTTATCCTTGCTATCTGGGCTATACAGCTCCACTGTGAAATCTAACCCATGCTCCCTCTTTTCAGTCAAATACTTACCAAGTTGTGGCTTTATGATCCCTGAGGTTCCACCCCAATGTTTAGATGTGGCTGCCCGTACTCTTCCTCCTCTGCCCATACATGCTCATTACAAAGACATTCTCTTAAATGGGGCATAAAGATCAAAAACCAAACCTCGGTAAGATCCAGAGGAGGACAGGGGAGCTGAGGTCAGGACATCATTGTCTGCACCACAAACTACTACTGTTGGTTTTGGCTGCTCGTGTTAAGTAATATCTGTTATTATGGTGAGACATTTGCCCATTTATGCCTATCCTTGGGTACATATACATGTAAATTACATATCTAAAGCAATATCTCAGTTTTAATAATGTTTTTCCATAATTAAATAGAATTCATATTTGGAGAATTTGGTGTCAAAGCAAGACTAAAATATAGAATGATGTCTCCTTGGAGTAAAAGCCATAATCTAAAGCAAAAGCTGTGACCTTTAAAAGCCTTCACCTACACATGACTGGCAACCACAAATGCCATGCTATGCTTTGTAATTTTATTTTCTTTCCCTTTGTCAGTCAAAGTATAAGCTGTGTGTAGTTGTGATCTATTATGTACAATATATTCTATGACAGCTTTATTATAGCTAGTGGAAATTACCTGTTCTAAATGTTAAAATTATCTTTTTTTCCAAGCTTATGTAAAGCACTAAGATAGGTTTGGCATAAATGTGTCTGTCTGGTGATAGCCCAACAACTGAACTATTAGTTGTGTCAGTGCACCGCCTGTACCAGCAGATAACACCTTATTGTTTGAATAAGCTGCTCCGATACTGGCAGCCACGTACAAGCTTGCACCTATTGTTCCTTGTAATGCAAAACAAACCAGGTGAAAATAATGTTCTTCTAAAATCAAATATGGCCCATGCATTTCATATTTAGTGCTATGTCTATAGTTTGTTTTTTGATAACATAAGGCATTTTAATAAAATAAGGAACAAAAAAAAAAATATATATAAATAGCATTATGGTAATTAGTGTTCATATGGTTCTCTGCACACGGAATGGAAGTGAAGATTCTATTATTGACAACATACTCTTGAGCCCACCAAAGGTTCTTCAAGGATACTATTCATCTGAGAAGTAGCTTAGGGATAATACACTTTGAACTTTTAGTTAGCCGACAAGTACTCTGATAGAGAAATGGGTAGAATTTTCCTTTGCAGCCTGAAATTCATACTTTTGTATTTGTGTTTAAAGCTGACCTACAAGCAGATATACACAAGACAAATAAATGCAGGGTTTTATTTAATAACGCATACCGTATTTATCAGTGTAGAACACGCACCCTAATTTTAAGAGGGTCGTTTAAGGAAAAAAACTTTCCAGACCCCCCTGCACATTATGCAGCCCCACTTTACATTACGCAGCTCCCTGCACATTATGCAGCCCCAATTTACATTACACAGCCCCCTGCACATCATGCAGCCCCAATTTACATTACACAGCCCCCTGCACATTATGCAGCCCCCTGCACATTACACAGCCCCCTGCACATTATGCAGCCCCCTGCACATTACACAGCTCCCTGCACATTATGCAGCCTCAATTTACATTACACAGC
>BLSH010207308.1:139521-166012 GCA_018402905.1 Glandirana rugosa
GCCCCCTTTACATTACACAGCCCCCTGCTCATTATGCAGCCCCCCTTTACGTTACACAGCCTCCTTCACTAACACTGTTCTTTAATGGACTCATTCACGTGACCGCTCTCCTACTCCAATTAAAGCTATACTCAGAGGAGGAGGAGTGGGAGGAGGAGAGCAGAGAATGGTGAACGGAGTTAATTAGGTATTAACAATGTGTGGCACCTGGGGCGGACCGCCCAATCCCCGCCCCCCATTGCTAAAAAGAAATATTGGCGTATAACTCGCGCGCACTGTTTACCCTTTCTTTTCAGGGGGAAAAAGTGTGTGTCTTACGCTGATAAATACAGTAATTAAAGCAGTATTAAAGTGATACTAACGTCTCCGTTTTTTTGGTTAAAAATAACAAACATGATATACTTGCCTCCTCTGAGTAGTGGTTTTGCACAGAGCAGCCCAGATCCTCCTCTTCCCGGGTTCCTCTTCTGTGCTCCTGGCCCCTCCCTCCTGTTGAGTGCCCCCACAGCAAGCAGCTTGCTATGGGGGCATCCGAGCCAAGCCGAGCCGCAGCTTACTCTGCCCATTCAAACACGAAGCCACGGCTTGGCCTCACCCCCTCTCTCTCTTCATTGGCTCACTGATTTTGATTGACAGCACTGGGAGCCAATGGCCTCTGTCCCTGCCAATAAGGAGGGAGAGTCCCGGACAGCCGAGTCTCTCAGGCAACATCGCTGGACCGACATGGGGCTCAGGTAAGTAAGAGAAGTATGAGTGTTTTTTTTTTAAGAATCATACTTACCTAGGTGGATGCAGCATCAGTCCGATTCTGCATCTGTGCTTCGCCGGCTCTAAGGCTGAGAACCGAGTGTTCAAAGATCGGTGTCCGCTCGGTTCTCAGGGCTTCCTGAGCAGAGAGCCGGTGATTGTCAGTCATCGCTGTCTGCTCTGCCCCCCCCCCCTCGCTCACTCGAGCGCTGGGCTGTCGAGGGGGCAGAAGCGGCTCACTGAGACGCTGAATTCAGGCATGTGGGTGGATCCCGACTTCATTGTCCCGATCTTGCCCAAGCCTGGACCAGCTCTGTGACATCAGCCGACAGCAGGCTTCAAGCCCACTTTTTGCTGAGAACAGGTCACAGGAGTGCAGAACGAACTGCACTCCTGTGATCTACAGGAGAAGTACAGCCAAGAGAGCTTTGGTTGTACTTCTCCTTTAAGGTAAAAAATCTTCTGTGCTGCAGAATCCCCCCAGCACCCCCCCCCTTTTTCTTACTTGAGCCCAATCTGATCCAGCAATGTGCACGAGAGCAAACGCTCTCGCCACAGCCTCCCTCCTCATTAGGCAGATTGATAGCAGCTAATTGATTGATAGCTAATGCTGTGAAGAGGGAAGGGGGGGGGGGGATTGGCTCAGAGCTGCCTACTCTGCGTCAATAGACACGGACATGACGGCTCGGGAGCGAGCACGCATGGATGCCCCATGGAAATGGGGCACTCGCCGAAGAGGAGGGGAGCAGAGTGTCGGCAGGGGGTCCCAGAAGAAGGGGATCGGGCCGCTCTGTGCAAAAGCATTGCAGAGAGCACGTTAGTACGACATGATTGTTATTTTAATATTAAAATAGAAGGTTTAATATCACTTTAAATCCAAACAAAACCTACTGGTTGTATTACCCTATGAAAATAGAAAAGAAAGAGCATAAAAAAGAAAACGAATGCAGCCACCACATATGTGAATTTTTAAGCTGCAACATAATACATTTGCTTTTTGGTTTAAAGTGATTGTAAAGGCTCATTTTAAATAACAGACATGTTATACTTACCTCCTCTGTGCAGTCGGCTTTGTACAGAACAGCCCTGATCCTCCTCTTCTCGGGTCCCTCTTCACTGCTCCTGGCCCCTCCCTCCTATCGAGTGCCCCTGCAGACCAGAGCTTTCTATGGGGGCATCCGAGCCAAGTCAGAGCTCCGTGTACCCATTCAGACATGGAGCCCCACCCCAGCCCACCCCCTCTCTCCCCTGATTGGCTGACTGACTTTGATTGACAGCCATGGGAGCCAATGGCACCACTGCTGTGTCTCAGCCAATCAGGAGGAGTGTTCCAGGTCGGCTTAGACATTCGTGGACATCGCTGGAGAGAGATGGGGCTCAGGTAAGTAATTAGGGGGATGCTGAGGGGGCTGCTACACACAAAACGTTTTTTATCTTAATGCATAGAATGCATTAAGATAAAAAACCTTCTGCCTTTACAACTCCTTTAATATTACACCAAATGTATTATTATTTTTTAATTCAACTAGTGTTATTACCTAAATATGACTAACTAAAAATTCGTCCCTGATTAACTAAAATCTGACTCATTGATGGCCCACATTATAGAGAAATTACAGTGATAGTTTACAGGAGCAGATGCAGCAAAGGAATGAATTCCACAGCCAGATAAATAAGCCATCATTTTCATTGTCCTTCTTATACAGTGACAATGTAGAATGCAGGCTGCAGCCAGGATTATTCTTGATGAATATCTGCCTAATATTATAGCAGGACTTTGAAGAACAATGTTTTGGCCATCTGACAAAATGGGGTTAAACAGGTTATGCAACAGCATAATGCACTGATATTGTTAGAAAGCACCAAGTAATCCTGTCTACCCAGGCACACTTCTCCTTGTCTGGCCTATCTAAAAATGCAAAGAGCAATGTGCAAAGTCTTATACTTGTTCCAAATAATAAGAAATATTTAACTGATTACTACTAACTGAGTTCTGATTGGCTATTGTGGGATGCTATGAATTCCACACTCTGATGGTTTTTGGACATTCTGATTCATGTTTATTCACCAACCATGGATGACATTGTATATGTAATGGGCCCTTAGTAGATGGTTGGGTGTGTAATAATAGAGGTGTATATATAAATTGCTAAGGGATGGGAACTGTTCACTTTTTAAAGTGAAAATTTATTAAGCCTATAAAATTAGGAAAGGTTACCAGATTTTCAATATGAAATCCAGAGACGCCCTATTGGCCACACCCACTTTAACCCCCCCGAAATAAAACACACCTCCTTTTGTAGCCACACCCACAAAAACAAACTCTCATTTTTAATTTCTTCTGACAGTTGATCAAAGGCTTTTGGAACAAGCAGCAGACATTGAAGGTGTAAAGACAGATAAGAGGCACCAAAGTATGCATGCATAGTTATGAGAGATCAATTGACGGTATAAAGAAGAAAAAGCGCAAATGGCTCAGTTTTAGATTGTCATCTGAAAGTGAAACTGGTGGGATGGCACTGGTGCAGTAAAACATGAACGCAACACCACTGGCAGCCAGGGACTGTGTCAGGGACATGTTTTCCAGGGACAAACAAGTGGGGACTGTCCATGGGTAAGGGATCATTCTAATCCTTTCTAGGTCACTATGAAGAGAGAAGACAACACAGATTCCTAAGCAAAGATTCCCTTTAACAAAGCTCACTTCTAAGGATCTCTAAAGCTAGCCTTCAGCCGGGCACACACGATCAGATTATTGGACTAATTTTCGTCCGTTTTTTGTTGGATGCTAGTCTCATATCGAATCTAAAGAGGTTACTAAACATCCAAAAATTCACGTACGACAAAATGCAACATCAGAAGTGACGTAATGTGTTTAATAGTCTTGTATGAGTTCTTTCCTTTCTGAGCATGCGTTGTCTTGCTGTAGCGATATTTTTCGGACGAAAACTGTACTAATTATACGAAAATCGGACATTGTGTTAAAAAAACAACATAAATTTTCAAGCCTGTACATCAGTTTTTGTCATCCGAAAATTCAAAATCAGCTGTCGAAAGCAACATACTAACGATCAGAAAATTGGCAGATCATTCGTCGGACTAAATTCTTCTTTAGATTTTCTGTTCGTGTCTACAGGCCTTTACACCCATATAATATGAAGTCAAACCTTAAAGGCCCGTATGCACAGTACAACAATTGGCCAACAATGGTCGTCCAACAGCTTGTTGGCTGATAATCTGACCGTTAGTACGCACGATCCAACAGCCAATTTCCAATTGTTGGCCAACAGAAGTTGGCTGACATGACTAGAAAACTTTTGTTGGCCAACAAGGTGTTGGCCGATTGGTGGCTTGTGTGTACAGAAGTTGGCCAACAAAAAGTTGGAAGTGCTAAACACGCATGCTCGGAATCCAGGTAGCGATCAGTCGTGTAAACCTGTGTTTCTAATTCATAAATCACATTCACCTGAACTTCCTCGTTATATGATCGTAACACGTCACTACGTTCGGCTTTGTTGGCCGATTACTTGACTCGCGTTAGTATGCTAGACACAACCGGCAACAGCCAATTTTGGACAAAAGTTGGACGTTCGGGTGGCCAACAATCTGCACCTGTGTACAAGGCTTAAGAGTTTCAATTTGTATGCAATCAGGTTGGCCCTTGCACTACATGGTTTTGGTAAATCTGAAGACAAAAGTCTACAGAAAATCTAATAGTGTGCATGGGGTCTTAAAGCGGAGTTCCACCCAAAAATGGAACTACCGCTTTAAGCACTCCTCACCCCCTTACATGCCACATTTGGCATGTAATTTTTTGGGGGGGGGGAGTGTGTCCCCAGGTTTCAGAGGGACTTCCTGTCCATCTTCCACCTTCCGCCTCTGGGCCGCCTAGGCGACTCCTCCTCTCCTCCTAGGTGGCCCCTCCCTCCTGGCAATCTTCTGGGACACGTCACAGGTCCCAGAAGATTGCCTGGCCACTGGCAACGCGCAGCGCGACTCGCGCATGCGCAGTGCGTGCCCGGCCGTGAAGCCACGGCCGGCGCCCACACCTGAAATGCCGTTGCCGCAGGGAGGAGGGGGAGACGAGCGAGGCTTCGGGCACAGCCGTCGCTGGACCGGGAGACAGGTAAGTTACTGTTTATTAAAAGTCAGCAGCTACACTTTTTATAGCTGCTGACTTTTAATAAACCAAAAATCTAGTGGAACTCCGCTTTAAGCCCCGTACACACAGTACAACGGTTGTTCAACCAAATGTCCAACTTTGGACCAAGTTGGATGTTGGCTGTTGTGTCTCGCGTACTGACATGCACTAAGCGATTGTACAACCAAGCCTAACGTAGTGATGTGTTAAGAGCGTATAACAAGGAAGTTCAAGTGAATGTGATTTGTGAATTAGGAACGTAGGTTTCCCAGAACGGACTCTTCTGGGCGTTCCTGACTTCTGAGCATGCCTGTTTTGCACATACAACTTTGTTGGACCAACTTCTCTGTACACACGGTACAACGGTCATACAACCACTTGTTGTACAACCAAAGTTTTCTAGTCTGCTCATCCAACTCCAGTTGTACAACCATTGTAAGACGGCTGTTCTAATCACGCGTACTAACGGTCAGATGATCGTACAACAAGCTGGTTGTATAACGGTTGTTGTACAACCATTGTACTGTGTGTACGGGGTTTTAGAGTTAAAGGGTACAATTCAACAATCGGCTTCGACCAGAGTGAGCAAAAAGATTGAAGGACAAGGATGGAAAGTATCTGCTGAATGTAATGGGAATGAAGCAATTTCTAATCATTGAATTTGCTCCTGGCTGAAAAAAATCATAAGCAGTCTTCTGCGCATGCACTTTTCAAAGTTAATCCAGAAGTAAAACATTATAAGAAAATTGAGAAATTGACATGGTACTCAAATAAAAAGTTGTTTGAATTTGAAATTGGTTGAGTCCTTGAAGGCACCATAATTGGATAAATGATTTTTATGCATTCTCGTTTGAATAAAATTCTACGGATGCAAGGCCAGCCTCACCATGAACCAATGAGTGATTGTACTATACCCCAGTGGGAAACATAAGAACTATCACAATAATTTCAATTAAATACCATGCAAATAATAAGGCATTAAGAAAAAAGTTCAACAAACACGATAAATATAGTCTAATTGGTGTAATACTACATCTTCAATATTATTTTCCATTGTATGCAGCAAGAACCCTGTCTCTCTATAGATTCCATTAGTCTGTTCAATAATAGTACTAAGGAACAATAATTCAATTTTCTAGCTTCAGTTAAGCTGAGTTGAGGTAAAATGATATTATGTGTTCCATTTTTTCCCACTGCCCAAAACCATACCAGTAAGTTAACTGCCTTTCATTCAAGACTGGCCTTAGTCCTTGTAGGGCTGTACAAGTCACATTAGATCGTTAGCTCTTTTGGAGGTCAATGGTGACAACCTGAGACTGATGTGATTAGCGCAAAATCTCAGCAAAGCGTGGTGCCATGCCAGCTCTTCATTATTCAATAAAGTATTATGAACCATTTAAGAAAAAAAAAAGCCAATCTGTGTGTGCAACCCTGCTATCTAGAAATATGTTTGTCCACCATCTTAAAAGACTCCACTCAAATTCAAAGACTTCAATCAAATTTAAAATCAAATCAAACACAAAATAAATAAATAGAATAAATAAAAATCAAAGTCAAAGACTCCAGTCAAATGAATAGTGCCACTAGAGAGATGCTGTAATTTACTTTTTGTAATAAACTGTATAGATATTTTTCAGTAAATGTGGATTTGCACCATTAGCAGAAATACACTATATTGCCAAAAGTATTGGGATGCCTGCCTTTACACACACATGAACTTTAATAGCATCTCAGTCTTAGTCTGTAGGGTTCAATATTGAGTTGGCCCACCCTTTGCAGCTATAACAGCTTCAACTCTTCTGGGAAGGCTGTCCACAAGGATTAGGAGTGTCCATGGGAATGTTTGACCATTCTTCCAGAAGTGCATTTGTGAGGTCAGGCACTGATGTGGATGAGAAGGCCTGGCTCGCAGTCTCTGCTCTAATTCATCCCAAAGGTGTTTTATCAGGTTGAGGTCAGGACTTTGTGCAGGCCAGTCAAGTTCCTCCACTCCAAACTTGCTCATCCATGTCTTTATGGACCTTGCTTTGTGCACTGGTCCAAATCAATTGGTGGAGGTGGGATTATGGTGTGGGGTTGTTTTTCAGGGGTTGGGCTTGGCCCCTTAGCCTTAAGGCGTCAACATACCAAGACATTTTGGACAATTTCATGCACCCAACTTTGTGGGAACAGTTTTGGGATGGTCCCATCCTGTTCCAACATGATTGCGCACAAGTACACAACGCAAGGTCCATAAAGACATGGATGAGCCAAGCCCAACCTGATAGAACACCTTTGGGAAGAATTAGGGCGGACTGTGAGCTAGGCATTCTTGTCCAACATCAGTGCCAGACCTCACAAATGTGCTTCTGGAAGAATGGTCAAACATTCCCATAGACACTCCTAAACCTTGTGGACAGCCTTCCCAGAAGAGTTGAAGCTGTTATAGCTGCAAAGGGTGAGCCAACTCAATATTGAACCCTACGGACTAAGACTGGGATGCCATTAAGGTTCATGTGCATGTAAAGGCAGGAGTCCCAATACTTTTGGTAATATAGTGTGTATACTCTCTCAATAAAGCACCCAATAACTATCTTACTGGTATATTGATTATTCACAGCAAGAAGCCAAAATGAAGGACCAGAATTCTCCTGTACCAGAAGGCACCTGAACTTCGCAGTCAGACGTTCCCAGGAACACTGTTTCGTAGCTTCAGTAATCACTTAGACAGATCACTGTGCATTATGAAAATGACATCAAACCTTTGGATGCCTCTGGGTAAATCTAGCAGCAGTTCTGAAGATGCTTTGCTAGGATTCTAAAATAACTCTGGGACAAAACATCAGGAATAAATGGCCTTCTGCCATTACAAACCATTGATTATGTTTTTAGGGCTGCACTGCTACTAACAACAAAAACATGTAAACCCCAATGCACAGTGGTGTAGTGGATAGCACTCTCCCCTGGCAGCAAAAGGGTTGCTGGCTCGAATCCCAACCACTATACTACCTGCCTGGAGTTTGCATGTTCTCCCTGTGCCTGCGTGTGATTCCTCCAGGTACTCCGGTTTCCTCCCACACTCCAAAGACATGCTGTAGGTAAATTAGATCCTGTCTAAATTGGCCCTAGTATATGTATGAATGTGAGTTAGGGACCTTAGATTGTAAGCTCCTTGAGGGCAGGGACTGATGTGAATGTACAATATATATGTAAAGTGCTGCGTAAATTGACAGCGCTGTATAAGTACCTGAAATAAATAAATAAAATAATAAAAGCACCATTCCTACAAATTATCTCTAAATGAGGTCAGAAAGAATGCCCCCAATGTCATTGATACTGGAATACCCCTTTAATTCCTGCATCCAATTACAAAAGTGTAGTTACTTTTTTTTTATTTCTTTCCTTTAATCGGTTTGCTCTGCCCAAGTCAATGAAATCAGAAAATAGCGATAAAATCAGGATTGGGGGATTGGTCATAGATCACAAGAAGGCAGCCACTGCTTGTTATTTATGATGTACAGTATATGACGTCACTCTGCTATACTCAGAGCATCAACAAGGCAACTAATGAAATAAAAAAAAGATACAATATATCATCAGCAAAAAATAACAAAATGTCATACATGGGGCTCTATGAATTATTCACAGACATTTGTTCTAGCCTTGTGACTTGACAATTCGAGTTCTGACAGCTGATGAACAATGTTCTACATGTAAAGAGACACAATGGATGGTTAAATAAACACAGACAAGGCCCTCATTGTTATGGGATGAAAAAGTCACAGGCAAATATAAAAGGAGAAGAGAAGGAAATCAGAGGGAGTCTGATGCAGTCATTTTATTTGTGTTTTCATATAAACTAGGAAATGAGCGCCCTGCCTGAACTTTCATAAAAGTTGTCAAAAATAAAATATTATCAGCAAGTCAAAAACAAAAGTGCCTGAAACACCACTAGCTAGAAATGTGCTTGCCTTCAATCATAAAGTGGTAATAAACCCAAAACCAAAATGTAATAAATTGCAGCTTACCAACCATTAGATGTGGTGGCTGCATTTGTTTTCTTTTTTAGGCTTTTTTTCCCCTCTGCTTTCACCTGGTGATCTGGCCAGTAACACACCTCCTGTATTAGAGTGCCCCCACTCTGGATGAAGGAGCACAGGGATAGCACCTTTGGATAGCAGCATTGCCAGTCTGGGGGGAAGTTAGTGTTAAATGTACTAGCAGATTTAGATACACTAACAAGTCAAAGCCATATTCACACTTTACTAGCAGTTAGGCCCCTTTCACATGGACGTTCTGAACGGGCTACGCTGATCCCCACTGAGTCGATGGATGACAAATCAGTCTCCGCAAACTGCGCGGAGATGGATCTGTCAGAGCTCCGCTCTCCTCTATGGGAAATTCAATGACCCATCTGTCCGTTGTCATCCGATCCCCAGACGGATGGACAAAATAGGGGTTCCATCCGTCTGACTTTCTGGATCACGGATCAGATCGGAGCGGATCGGATGTCAGCGGACATGTCACCGCTGACATCCATCGCTCCATGAAAAACTGACAGGCGGACCTGAACAGAACGCCTGTGTGAAAGGGGCCTTACAGCAGTTTCATGATAAAGGTTTTACATAAATAAAAACTGATCATTGTAAACACCCCTATGAGCGTTAAATGGTTTGTCTCAACTCTGTAACTGCTACATCTGCAGGGCAGCTTGTTCTGTTGAAAACCAACTGGCTTTCTGGCTGGATCAACAGGTGAAAATAAATGAAAGAAAACCTAAAAAAGAAAACGAAGGCAGCTATTGTACTTTCTGTTGATCCTGTATTCTCTCTGGCAAAAATAAAGGAACATAAAAATAGAGGAAAATAATTGGTAAGCTGCAATATAATAAATGTTTGCTTTTAGGTTTAATACCACTGTAATTTGAAGAGTCTAATCATGTAGTGAATGGAGAACTGATATAATAATATATATTTTGTTCTATTAAACTGAATAGAAAAGTAAAACTCAGTAAGGGGGCACTAATTTCATGCTCAGGACAGACCTACTACGCATGGCCTTCATACATAAAAACAGACTAAGATTGTTCACACCAGAAGCAACCTGACTTTGCAGACGACTCGAGTCACCTCGCTCGAGGCGACTTTAGCAAGGCAGTAGTAGTACAGGAACCTTCTTTCTAAGTTGGAACGACTTGAGTCGCTCCTATTAGAATGATTCCATTGTACTGCATGGAGGAGACTTGTCAGGCGACTCAAGTCGCCTGACAAGTTGTTTATGTGTGAACTGGTTGATTTACTAAAGACAAATAGACTGTGCACTTTGCAAAGTACAGTTGCTGCAGAGCTTAGTAAATGAAGGGAAGCTCTGCTGACTATCATCAAATCACGTGCAAGCAAAAATGCAGTTCTTTTATTTTCCTTGCAAAGTGAAGCTTTACCTCATTTACTAAGCTCTGGAGTAACTGCACTTGCAGAGTACACAGTCTATTTGCCTTTAGTAAATCAACCCCTTAGGCTTCATGCACATGGGCAGTTTGATCGATATAGTGTAAAAAACAGGCATTTTTTGGGCACCTTGGAGAGGCACAAGTGCAGCATATAGCAAGTTTTCAGTGGCACTCATGTAAGGGCGGAAAATGTATATCCCTGTGTGCCAGTACCCCTCCGAACAACGTCCAGCCAAGCATTTCAGCCTGTCATTGATACGGCTACATGCTGCACCTGTGACACCCATACACGCCTGATTTTTATGTTGTACAGCTCAGCATAATACACAAAGCAAACTTCTACACAGGGATTTGCAATGCTTATTCTTGTCAGTTCTTCTGAAAGTCCTAGTACTGTATATATGCTGAAAAAACAGTTCATTTGTCAAGCTCTTGGAATCAAGAAGCCTACCCCCTTCCATCAAAGTGATAGGGAAGGTGCAAAAAACTACCACAATAAAATATAGTGCATTGGGGCAAATGGGTTGATTTACTAAAAGCAAATTGGCTATTCACTTTCCAAGGGAATTTTCCCTTAGCTCAGTGAATGTGGTGAAAACTTTGCAAACAATCATCATGCGCAAAGAAAGTAAAAAAGATTTGGTGACAACTAGGCATTCCCTCATTTTGGAGAGATCTCCTCTCACTGTCTGTTTTGTCTATGGGACAGGAAGTGAAGGGAAATCTACCCAATAGGACAAAGCATGCAAAAAACCTGATAGGGTTTATAACTCTCGCTTTCACGCGGGCAATCTGCCAGACGAATAAGGCTTTGCTCAGTGGGGGATCGCTCTGCTGATCCTGGCTGAGCAGGCAGATGACAGGTCCGTCTCCGCTCACTGTGCTGAGAGAGTCCCACTCCCCTCTATGGGAAGATGGGATGAAAACGGACCGATTGTCTGTTTTAATCTGATCCGCCAGACAGATGGAAAATAGAATCTCCATCCATCTGGATTTCATGGACAGGATCGGATCGGATAGCAGCGGGTCTCAGTGGACGTGTCATCACTGACATTCGCTGCTCCATAGGGCTGAAAAAATGACAGGCGGACCTTATCGGAAAGCCCGGGTGAAAGGGGTCTTACTCTTTTCAAAATGCAAAAGAAGCTTTGCCTTTAGTTCTGCTTATATTTAAATCAGGAACCAACTCTTGCCATCTAAAAAAGTTGCCACAGAGTGATCACACATGGGAATTATACAAGTCAAAGTCAAATACCTAAATTAAGACCCCACCACAGAATTCTACTACTCAAAGAAGCGCCAAGGAGGTGCTGTATTAGGAGGCTACTTGGGTCGTGCTGGGTAAAAATATAATGAGACTGTAGGCGGGCGCTGTGTGAAGGGATTCATAATGCAGCTTTGCCTTGACATAACTGGCAATGCAGCGCAATTAAATAATTATCCATGTGGCTTCTTGATTAAAATGTGTCAAGACACAGCTAAAGTATTTATACGAACTCTAAAGCCGCGTACACACGAGCCGATGGTTGGTCAACCAAACGTCCAACTTTTGTCCAAATTGGACGACGGCGGTTTGGTCTAGTGTATTGGCACGAGTCAAGTAATCGGCCAACAAAGCCGAATGTAGTGACGTGTTACGAGCGTATAACGAGGAAGTTCAGGTCAATGTGATTTGTGAATTATGAACACAGGTTACACGACCAGACACTTCCTGGATTCCGTGTTTAGCACTTCCAACTTTTTGTTGGCCAACTTCTGTACACACGAGCCAACAAGTGGCCAACGCCTTGTTGGCTAACACAAGTTTTCTAGTCTCGTCGTCCAACTTCTGTTGGGCGACTATTGGAAATCGGCTGTAGAATTGTGCATACACACGATCGGATTATCGGCCAACAGGCTGTTGGATGACCATTGTTGACCGATAATCGGACCGTGTGTATGGGCCAGCACATCTTTTCAACTCTATCATTACAGAAAATTCATAGCTCAATGCACGCTAAATAAACACTTGAAATATAAAATGTGAAAGCTTTCCAGTTTGAAAAATAATTTGTAATTCTCACCAACTACTTTTGTGATCAATACACCCCTATTAGGAGGCTGACAGCTTTTTATGTGTGACAGAAGGAATACAGTGGTGTCACCTCCTTACCCCATCCAGCTGACCACTTGATGACACAGAACAAGACACTAAGGGGAAGATTTACTAAAACTAGTGGACACAGAATCTGGTGCAGCTGTTCATAGTAACCAATCAGCTTCCAGGTTTTAGCCCTCATTCACACTGAATACGGGTTTGAAATCATGCGGGTTCAGCTGAACTCGCTCGATTTTAAACCTGCATCTCAGTGCAAGTTCGGGGGTGATTTGAAAGATATCTGTGCGAGTTCATGCACAGATATCAATTAAAAACACCCCGGAAGTCGCCAAAAGTATTGCAGGAACTACTTTCGGAAATCGGTGTGGTGCCGCGGCCGGCAATAGGCTGCAATTTGGCATGTCAAATTGCGTCAATATAAATGGGGGCTCGTTGTTAAAGCTTAATTGAACAAGCTGAAGTTAGAATCTGAGTGGTCACTATGCACAGCTGCATCAGATTCTGTGTGTACCAGTTTTAGTAAATCTCCCCCTATTATATATGTGAGTTATAGCATTATATAAAGACACAACAAACTATTTTTAAAGTAATACACGACTGCATATTTTCATTCTTCTTGATACCTGCCTGAAGTTCAGCCTTTTCTCTTTATTTAATTTGACTTTCATATTCATTAATCTAAATGTGCATGCAATGAATAATTCAGTTGCATACAAACTGATTACCAAAACATGGCATCTTACTCAGACCACGGCACATATTTAAGAGCTTTATATACGATATTCACTTTCAATTACATTTTAGCTAAATTCATTGAATACATGCCCCTTTCCATGATAGCTTATCAATATAACCCAGATAATTCACTATAAAACACATGCCCCTGGCAGTCATTGCAGCCTCGCAACTCATTTACAGTTTCCACATAGTTTGGCCACAATATCCATAATGCTCATCATAATCCATCATGTAATATATTTCCCATGACAAATTAGCTAACCTGGGAAATGCAAACAAAGCGAGATATGAGTATTGCGTTGATTTATTGAAGAAGCTGCTCCAATGTGAAATAAATCTTACAGGCAGCTGAGGCAGGTGACGGATGAGGAGCCTATTATGGAAAGGCAAGCAAGTGACAATAGTGATAAGAAGTTGTAGTTTGTTGGGTATCCAACAAATATATATACAGAATTCACAACGTACAGTATATACCCCAATTACCAAAGCAAAAAGTCTTTGGTCTGGTAAATTCTCACCATCACATCCTATCGGAGGGGACTTATCCAGATATCAAAGGGGGCCTATCCAGCTACCGAAGGGGGCCTATCCAGCTACCGAAGGGGACCTATCCAGCTATTGAAGGGGACCTACCCAGCTATCGAAGGGGACCTATCCAGCTATCGAAGGGGACCTACCCAGCTATCGAAGGGGACCTATCCAGCTATCGAAGGGGACCTATCCAGCTATTGAAGGGGACCTATCCAGCTATCGAAGGGGACATATCCAGCTATCAAAGGGGACCTTTAGATAAACAAAGGGAGCTGCAATTTCTGGTCTCCCACTCTACGGTAGCTCAGTGCCTCAGAAAGCTCTATAGGCTCTGAATCAGCAGGACAACCTAAGAACTAGAATTTTAAGAAGAAATAACAGCCTCAATATTATCTCTATTTTGATTTCCCTTAAGTTGCACATAACACCTGCAGTGAAGGTTATCTTCCATGAATATAAACTTACAAACTTCACTGTCTGATATATATTCTCTCACATTTTGTTCCAGCAGATACACTTGTTCTAGGGCCTGTGCCAACAGGCTATTTAGTTCAAATCAAATGGGTTCTGCATTCTAATACAATTTATGGGAATTCAAAATCTGCTTGAAACTGGTCAACTACAAGTAAATAAAAAAGGGAGAGGCTGGCACCATGAAAATCGGCTAAAACATTATTCTTTATTAATACAGGTGAAAAAAAGCCATAAAAATTTAACGTGTTTTGGCCGTCAGGCCTTAATCATGGCCAAAATGTGTTGGATTTTTATGGCTGTTTTTCACAGCTGTTATTCACCTGTATTAATAAAGAATAATGTTTTAGCTGATGGTGCCAGCCTTTACCTTTTTGCATTTACTGAGCATGGAGGTTTGCAGACACTTCCTAGGCTGAGTGCCATGTTCCTGGGGCTGACGAGGAATCACATAGGAGGTAGCAGCTCGGATGCACCTGTTACAGGTAAATTAACCTTTCAATGAATTGTGAATGATCTTAAATTCCTGTCAAACAGATGCCATCGACACAAGTCCAAATCCCATCAACACAGGCCCTCAGGAAACAAATGATCCCATTTTTTCCTGAATGATATGATCCATTAGCACCCACCAAGACCTCTTATATCAGTAAAGATGCCCATAGAGCGATTGACTACATGAATCAATCTAACAATCAACTTTTGTTGAAGGGGATGTTGGGACATTTTCATTTGATCAGTGTATTCTACAATAGCAACTGGCTTGTGTGGAAGGGGGATTTTTTTTTTTCATTCAACCCTCTGGCCCATCTATCAGCTTAAGATTTGACCTTTGATGAACATCAAGAGATCCATTGCAGATCATGTCATGTAGAGGGACATTGTTTTACTGCATTTGACAAGCATTTACAATCATGTCAAATGCAGGTAAGCAGTATTTTATATACTTCAATGGTGTACAATCATGTCAAATGCAGGTAAGCAGTATTTTATATACTTCAATGGTGTACAATCATGTCAAATGCAGGTAAGCAGTATTTTATATACTTCAATGGTGTAGCGTCGATGAAAGTTCAGAGGACAGAGAAAGTTCTGCATTAGACCTGCTTTGCAGCAAGTCCTATTGAATGCAGCAGGCCCTATTGAAATGCCTTTGGTCGAATGCAACTTTTGGCTACAAATTGCATTTGAACGCATACATTTGAACAGCATTGCATTTGAATGCGAAAGGCAGTATTTGACAAACAACGCCCATCTACGCCCATAAAATGAACATTTCAGATAAAACAAACTTTACATTGGCAAGATTTCTCATTAACTAACATAGGCAACATCACTCATGGCAAACTCTCTTCTTCTGCGATGTTTTTATTGAACCTCTCAGCGGGAGAGTACTCTGTACAGCGAACATAACTAACTGTAATAAGCTGTGCAACGAAACACTCTGATGGTTGGTTTTATTGCAGCACCATTCCTTACCATCCAGAAGCTTGTGTGGGGGCACTGTGATCTGACACAAGGGGGTTTCCTACATGCTCACTTTTTTTTACACTTGCCCAGGTATAAATTCCCCTCCACCGTAGGGAAAACAATTAGCATAATAATTTACTGCTTGCTTTATTGCATCCACTATGAGCTGTATATGTATCTGGGGAACTAGCAAGCTGTTATGAAAGCCGCATTACAAAAGCTCCACATACCGAGCACGTTCAGCGAGAAATACACCGCTTCTATTATAATTACAGTTTTGTCTATCACTGATGTGTAAAGCTGCAATGTTCTGAGAGACACATTTACCAATCTAACGACATTGTTTTTCTTCTCTGCCAGTAGGAAACACAACTTATGTCCCAGCCAGCAGAGCCTTGGAATGAGAGTCGCAATATTTGATCCCCAAAAGGGGAGAGCTCAGAGCAATGAGTTTCAAAGTTCCTTATTACTGATGGATTTTGAAAAGAGTTAGTTAGATTGGAATAGAGATTAAAAGTTCTGTTATTTTTATGTTAAGATATTTGGAAAGTAATTATCTGAAAATAATTCTTAAAGCATGAAAGACAATCAAACACAATCTCTAAAAGTAAATGCAATTATCACTACCATATAAAACTTTATAAACAAAGTGCCACTGTCCTTCAAACTATAGTGGGGCCAGAATGTGCCCAGTGGGAGTAGAAAGTGCTCCAGGGTTATTAGTATTTACCCTGTGGTCAAACGAAGGAGCAATAATGTCACATTATTGTTGTCTGTGGGAGGAATATTGCCCCATTGTTGATGTCAATAGAAGGTATAGTGCCCCATTGTTGTTGTCAGTGGGAGAAATAGTGCCCCACTGTTGGTGTCAGTGGAAGGAATAGTGTCCTATTGTTGGTGTCAGTAGGAGAAATAGTGACCTGTTGTTGGTGTAAGTGGGAGGAAGAGCATCCCATCACTAGTGACAGTAGAAGGAATAGTTGTGTCATTGGGGGCAATAATGCCCCATGCTTGGTGTCAGTAGGAGGAACAGTCCCCCATTGTTGGTGTCATTAGGAGAAATAGTGTCCCATTGTTGGCGTCAGTGAGAGCAATAGTGCCCCATACTTGGTGTCAGTGGGAGAAATAGTGCTCCACGCTTAGTTTCAATGGGAGAAATAGTGCCCCATTGTTGGTGTCAGTGGGAGAAATAGTGCCCCAAGGTCTAGTTAAAGGCAAGCAGAGGACTGCTTCTGGCTCATGGGATTTGGGGACTATTGGTTATGGACATGAATAGATTTTTTAGCAATCAGCATTTCATTTCAGCATATTGTGTGGCATGTTTTAGCTGCATGAGTGCTGCCTTCCAAGTTTATTTTGCTGTTACTATTCAATCTGTTCTCAATAAACATGCACTCTAGTGTTATATAGATTACATGAATAATGTACCAATAGCAGTAGTACAGGTGGAAGCTGCTACTAGGTCCATGGCCCTGAACCCTGAACCACATATCCTTAGCAGTGGAAGTGACATCATGCCAATGAAATAATTAATCAAAGGAAGGAGGCTGAGCTTCCGAGGAAGAGTACAATTTAATTTGTTTGCTGGGGAGTTCAGCTCCGCTACTGCAGTCCAAAGTAGCTGTACAAAGGCTCTGGCCTGCTGCCACCCTGTAAATTGAAAGTTTATTAGATCTAACACTTTCACACATAATATAAAGGTTTTCTAGTGCTTAAGAGTACTATCTTGAGTTAGGCATTGCGCCTACATTTTCCTCCAGAGTCCAGGGAAGTTTAGCTATGTCCTGGAAATCAATGATATAACCTGCAGCAAAGTATTTACTATTTGTACCCTTGAGAACAAAACTCTATCAGCTACAAACTTAGAGACAGACATTATGCCCACTGGCAAAGCCAATTGTTAATTTCCTCACATCTTTTGCATCCCACAAACTGAATTTAATCTCAAACTGTAAAAATTACAAGTACTGCAGAACTATTTTCTGCCATAGATATATTAAGGTTAATATGTAGTGAACTTGGGCGATAAAAGACACTGTCTTCAAGTTCAACCTAATGTACTGTAGACAATTAAGATACCTGAGCTGTTATTCACACAATCTAAAGCAGTCCATCAAAGAATCCGTGACTGTGATCTACCAAGCTGACAGAGGTAACTATATCCTTACTATGACAACATAAAGCTAGTAACTTAACCTTTAACCAAGATATCAACAATGACAATGTAGCCAAACAAGGCCCTACCTGTCACTTCCTTCTGCTGAACAATGATACTCATTACAGTATACTTTTTACTACCACACGTACTACACATATAATAGACACATACTAAACAGCACAATTTGCATGTTTCACAAATGTATAAAAATACAACATTCCATGAAAATAATATACAGGCTTATAGTATCTCAAGCTAAAGTATTTAAAGTTTTTAATAGAGTAGAAAATAGTAAAACTGCTGCCATTTTTCTTTTTTGGGAAGTATCCCATTGGGGAGATTACCCACTAACTTCCTGTCAAGGAGACACAACAGAAAGTGATCAAGCTCCAGGGCCGGAATGAAAGGCATTGGGAGGCGTGGCCTGGTTGGAGCTCGGGCTGAAGTTGTCATACACCTCCTCATAGGGTTTTGCTGTGATGGTCAACTTTTAGGACTTCCTTTCCCTACTGGATGTTTTGAGCTGGGACGAGCTCTGTCCTTGTTGGCACACCTAGCGGTTTGTCATGCAAGGGGAGCTGGTGAAGCCTTGATTGGCACCTGTAGTTTTTGTTGTGGGTCACAGGAAGTGAGAGGAATGCTCTAAGGCTGGGTTCACACCTGAGCATAGTAGGAACTTGCATTCCCCTCATGTTTTTTTTTTTTAGTCGAATGGGCTGCCCTTTGCGTGACAAACACCCCAAAGAAGCTCCAAAACCTTTTTTGGAGTGCAGTGTGGTGCGCTTTTGCATTGCATGATTGGCAAATTTGTAACATGTTTGCTGCGTGACAAAACGTGTGACATACATGTGCCTGCTACCCGCGCTTGGGGCACCCTTAATAATTAATGGCACCGCAAGCATGGAACACATTTGCAATGTATTTGCGCGTTTTCTGTGCGCTTTGTTGCACATTTTGGAAATACCAAGCCTGAATGAAGTCTTAAGTGAGGAACATTCTCAGTTTTCATTGGGACAGGTTTCCCTTCAATTCTTGTTCTGGTGACAACTGTAAAATGTTAACTTTCTCATAATCTTGTATTCAAGCTGGGTGGAGGAATCTCCCTGGGGGGACACAAATACCAATAAAAACCTGACAAGGGTTTAAACACTTTTGCCTATTGACACTGGCTGCATGCTTACTGAATTACTATAATCATACATTGCTATATTACTCTGCCAACTTGAAACAAAAGTGCACATAAGTTAGAGGGTCTCATCTTCTCTTTATATATTTTACATTAGATGAGTGAGGGTGGCAGACCCAAGCAACACTGATCCAGAGATCTCTGACAGATAGAAGAGAAGGATGGAATGGGAACCTTTGGCCTAGAGGGCAAATACAATTAACTAGTTCTTTAATACTAGGGACAGATTTTTGTGGGCTAAAGAAAGTGTACCATGCAATGATTGGTGGACATGGTAAAAGGACATGGTTTACTGTGACTAGGGATGAGCTTGGGCTTGATCTGAACCTATAATCGGATGAACCTGAAAAAAAGCTGTCATTGGTGGACCTATCATTTGTCAGTAGGGGATTCACTACCTCCCAGCTGTAGGTACACAAAGGTGTCTGGATGACTTCATTGACCTAAACTGTATGGCCACATTAGGTCAACATCATTGACCTAATATGGCCATGTGGCCATATTAGATCAGTGTTGTTGACCCAATATGGCCACAAGTCAGCTGAGGGTGTGAGGAATCCCCACCTGTATCTGACTGACCCAGCACTGACTGCTTTCTACATGGCTTAGACCAAACCCAAAGTTATCCCTCATTGTAACACACCATTTTACAGTATATCGCCCAACATCAGCTATCTTTACTACCTTTGTCCATCAGTCACATGACATCTCAGAGCCATGAAGGAGGTTGGCACAGAGTTGGAAGATTTCCCTATACCAGAAGTTATTCGTTTTCAATTATTGACTGTGGGTCCTACTCTGGTCCAAGTCTAAATGGTGAAGTATCTCCACAAAGGGCCACCGACCCAACACATCTTACTAGTACTGGCCCAGGCCTCCATTGCCAATATGTGATTCAGTGTAACAGCATGCACCCACAAATGAAGCTCCTGTCCAAATACATTTTATGAGCAGCTAGCTTAATCATTCTTCAGCCTGTAAATTCCCTGGGTACTAGAAACACACAGTAATGAATGGCATATATTCATTAAAATATAATTAAAACCCTAAAACAGCCTCCTGCAATAAGTATGAAAGGTACACTTTAACAGATATCTGTGCGGGAACTTGCATTGAGTAGGGCAGTATTGAAAGTCAATCGCGGTGTCTAGGTTTTGCTTCCGTACAGGTAGTGTAAACTGCAGGTCATTTTACAGTAGCAGGCTACAGATTTGAATGACTTTTGTGTACACAACATATCTATTACAGATAAGCCAGCAGTAACCTTGAAAAGGTGTGCACCTGTAACTTCATGATCCAGACTTCACAGGTAAAGAAGGTACAGAGAAAGAATCATTCACCATTTTCTGTATAGCCCATACTAACCCACATGGATGATAGAACACAGACCCTGCATGTTTTCTTTTTTGTAGCTAAAGTTCTGCATATACAGCAAGCTGTCAGGCTCGTTAATGCATCAATCCACCCAAATATATTACTGCTTGCTGGACACTAAAGAGTCAAATCCCTCAGTGGTATTTTCTACTTAAAGTGGTTGTAAACCCTCACATATACCCGGTAAAGTGACTAATGATATGCAGAGATTAAACAAATTCTCCTACATAAAGTTGTACCTGTTTACCGTCAGCCCTCTCTTCTCTACACGAGCAGACTTTATACAGCTTGTCTGATTTTACTTTTACTTTACTTTTACTTACTTGCATGAGTCACTTGTCAGAAGTGACTCCTGCAAATAGCAGAGGAACCAGGCAGCAAACAGATATGACACTGAGGCCCCATTCACACCTGAGCGCTTTGAAGCCTGAAGCTACAAAACGTTGGAGGGGAAAAAATCAATGATTCTCTATGGAGATGGTTCACATCTCCACTCATGCCTGAAGCCAAAAGCCTGAAAACGCCTGAAGCTCAAACAAGTTCTGGAAGTATTTTTTTCAGGCAGATTTGGGCGTTTTTCTGCTTTTTACATTGGTGACCTTTTGACCTGTACAAAATCGTGACAAAACGTGGCACAATCGCGGTAAAAAAACGGTAAAAAAATTGCATGACTTTCTGCCTGAAAACGACATGCTCAGGTGTGGATGCAGTCTCAGGGGTTGATTTACTAAAGGCAAATTAGACTGTGCGCTTTGCAAAGAGCAGTTGCTCCAGAGCTTAATAAATGCGCAGATACTCTGACTTCCATCACCCAATCATGTGCAAGCATAAAATGCTATTTTTTTCTTTTCCTTGCATTTGAATGGGTATTCTTTGCAAAGTGAAGCTTTATCTCATTTACTAAGCTCTGGAGCAACTGCCCATACAGAATGCAACTGCACTTTGCAAAGTGCAAAGTCTATTTGCCTTTAGTAAATCAACCCCTTAGTGCTTTGGACAAGTACACATTATAGAGGGATATGCTTTGTTCATATTTCATGTCTGAGGTTTACAACCACTTTAATAGCTGTGGAAGTATTTCCCAGCATTGCATGTTCCACTTCAATGTCTAGCTCCTTCTTCTGCCACATGGGGAGTCTCACTATCCAAGCTGCAATCTTCCCAGCATAAAACCAAAACATAATCCAACGGGGATGGCAAGAAGTCCCTCTAACATTACTAATACTCAGACACACCTACAAATCATGCATTAAAGACAGGACTGTGCCAAGGTAAATACCAGCAAAATCCATGAGAGATGTGATAACACAGAGAATGATTCAGCTCTCTAATGTCTACTAATAATGGAATTATCCAATTTGTATGGACTGACCCTTTCAGGCAATGCAAGGTGCAATGACTGTAAGTCCAGTGCAGTAACTGTTGGCATTAGCCACCATTTTTCTCAATCTGCTATAGTAAGATCAGTAAAATCTTAAATCTGATTTGCTGGTATAGGTAACTGCTATTTGCAATGTATTTTTCACTGCCTTATCATGCGAGCCTGCTAGAGGTGTATAACAATAGTTCAATGAAGACTGCTATGTAATAGTACACAGCAGCCTATCAGAGAATAGCTTTCAAAAGTCCATTCACTTTACGCACCTGAAACCTGACATCTAATTGCTTGCCACAGTTTACAGAACAGCAGCTCATTAAAGCCCAACTGCAAGGACAGATGGCGCTTCTCCACACTATGGTGGTGGACAATCCTTCAGCGTCATCACGTCCAGAGCAAGGCTATAGACCCTGCTTTGGTCTTCATGACGTCAAGACCCTAGACTGCTGGAGCGCGGGGGAGAAGAAGCTGCAGGGACCAGTCTAGCTGCAAGAATAAGTGAAGGCTTGGGTAAGTAAATTTTTTTTTTGTTTTCCTAAACCAAAATGAGGAATTAAAATGTTACCAAACTCAAAACCCTGCATTCACTATATCTGGTCTCCCACAGTACACAGAATATGGAAATGCAATAGTTTTAGTAAATATAAACTGCTAAATACCTTTTCTCGTCTTGTGACTTCTATCAGTGTCTGATTAAAGCTTGTAGGAGGAGTTTTCATTCTACCCTGATTGTCCTATGAGGATGTAGGGCCCCTGGCCCTCTGTCTGGACAGTGCTGATTGGCCCTGTGGTGATTACATGCCCTCTCCCAAGAACAAAAAAAAACTCTAGCAATACATACCAAACTGAGCATGTGCAGCTTGTCCCCTACCCTCTGTACAATCGGAGATGGATTGGGGACAGTGAAAATAGGGGAGGATCAGAGAAAAAGGGATCAAACAGCCGTTTTACACAATGCAGAGGATTAACCTCTTAGGCTCCACAGTGAGTATAACAAGCATGCTTTACTCCATATACAGCCTGATTTTACTATAGTGGGTTTAGTAACACTTTAACTCTTACAGTGCAGGCACTGCCCCACTGCAAAGGATCATTTTTTTAGTTGCCTGGCTTTAAAGCTGAACCCCAGCCAGACAAACAACTTACTACGCTGCTGAAATTCATACACAATCTTGCAATTCATGCACATCGCATCACAACGTGGGCAAGGACGGCGACTGCACTGGTATTTACTACAATTAAAAATACCCCGTCTTTCCTTATACTTATTAGATGCGTTCTACGTAACCTGGACTAGTATAGTACACATTGAACCTGTACAAATATTTTCTAAATAAAGTATTTGCCTGATTAAAAAAAAAAAAAAAAAAAAACACCCTGTCATATGATTAAAAACTTTAGCAAAGGAGAGGTAAGTATTCTGTTTCTTATTTACAAGTATGTGCTTGCTTGAGCGTTTTCAGTCATGTGACAGGGTCTCTTAAAACAAATCAGAATAGTCAGCCATAGGCTCTCAGGCTGTGAGTGGACAATGAAGTGGAGGCAGCACACTGCTAAGGTCATCACTCTGTTCTCTCCTCCAGTCAGCAAGTTCAAACAGTATATGTAAAGCTATAGAGCTTTGACTGGCCCCGAGTGCTGCCCCTTCTCCTATTGTGAGCGCTGCAGTGCAGTGGATTGCAGAAGACTGATATCAGTTATGATAATTATGCTGGTTTTATATAAAAATACACAACTGGGTGAAATGTCGTTTTTCAAATCTACCTGGAGCTTAGCAGTAAATAAGTCTCTTTATTCGTGTAGATTTAGTACATGCTAAAAACCTAAATATTATATGCAGAACCTCAGCACTCCCATCTTTACAATTTCCTGCTAACCATTACAGTCTCAAGAAAGGTCAAAGATCCATAATATTCCCATTGCCTGCTAATAAAACGAACCTGATCTGTCATCGGAATCCTCAAACTCCACGTTGAAGGAATGGCCATTATTGATGATGAGTTGGGCAGTTGATGGATCATACTTAATGCTCAAAGGATGAAGTGAATGGTCATGTTTGGCTTCACTTGTGACAATGTTAATAGGGGACTGGGTATCGCCCTGAGCGATCGGGAAGGATTCATGCCAAGTGTCGGGTCCTACAACCAAAAAATAGGAAGAAAAAAAGTAAATTACAATGATGTTATTTATTTTTTTTTTTTTTACAATAAGTTTTTTTGCAGTAACTCAATTACAATAAAGAGGAATAACACACAAACATAACAATTTTGTTTATCACAATGCCCGAAAAAATTAATAAAAAAATTTTCTCTTGCCCTTCATTCTCGTCATTCTTTCTTAGTGCACAAACCAAATAAAGCATGTAACGGCAGATTTACAATATAAACTCATATTTGTATCATTCTACAGTACTTTAAATAGTTTTATTTATACAATTTGCATAGAAATGGTCCTCTGCCTACCAGCATGGGGATTGAATGAGATCAGGAATGTACTATAAAAGCTGACAAGGTTTCTCAAGGTCAAAATTCAATAAAAACGCTAGCGTGTTGCAATTGGATTCAAAGTTTAATCAGTACCTTTTTAGTTAATATTGTATTTGCAAGAGTCTACACAGGACAGTCCACACTATTATTAACTCATTCAAAGGACATTACTGCACTTTGTGTCATGGGGGAAAAAATCCTCAATGGGGAAGCCTAACATTACACGTGTTAATACCAATAATGTTCCAAAATCGGTCAGAATCTTCTGTAGATAGGACATTGTGTTAATATATTTTTATTTATATTGGAAATATGCCTGTGATGAGATGTCAAGGTCAAACATGATGAAACACTGGAATTTTTTTCTTTCTTTATTTGAATGGTGATTTAGATATTTAGAAACCATGGAAAAATACTTTACGTGAAAGATAAATATTTTCCACTTAATGCTATAAAAAAGGGAAGTAATGAGAAATCCTGTCCGGTGTCTTGTTATTTGTAGGAGGACAAATTACCAGCCTAAGTGTCATATAAACTGATCTTTATATTGAAAGATTTCCAGATGCAATTAGTTTAATTTCTTATTGCTGCTGCTATAGTCCGGAGGGGACTCTAGAAGTTAATGAAAAGCCAATCCAGCATAATGAATAAAACAGGGCACTCTATTTCTGGCAAGGAGGCTGCCTGAGAAACTGATACTACTATCATCTATTCCATACTGAAGATATAACATTCAAAAATAGAGTCTCTTCAGCAATCACCAATGCTCTTGGGCTATATATCGTGAAGGAAAAGTCTTTTAGTTTATGTATCTTTAAATAAGTGACCGTGACTCCAGTTAGCATTCCAAGACCATTTCAGAAGAGCTTCTAAGTAGGTGTCAAGGAAAGGGGGGCCACCTGTCCCCATCACTCACCATTGTCAGGACCATATCCCCAAGCATGTGCCATGATCAGAGGCTCTCTGCTGCTCCTGCTGGTCAAGTTCTTCTGGATGCCAGTGAGTCAATGACAGCCACCGGGCTTCTTCTTGCGGGCTTTTATAGGGTCCCACCAGCTCCATCTCACACACACCACAGCAGGTGGGTTTGGCTCTCAGAGATCAGCCTGTTAAAGGGCGGAGAGAATAAAAAATAACCCCTTCTTCTCCCTCAGGGTGAGGATGATGATGTTCTCTACTGACTGTCCCTTCTTCTGAACTCCTCCCATTTGTGATCTTTAACTTCTGTATACAGAGTACACATGCACACCACACAAAGTCAGCAAGGCCATTCACGTGCACCCATAACAAACTGAGATTCCTCCAGACCTGGCAAGTTTACCCTGTCAACAGTGACACATAAAACTACAAAGGGCAGAGCTAAATCACCAATAATGCTTTCACCTTGCACACTGCAGTAAGGCAAGAAGATTATCAGCAACCACAAACTGAAACCTTACACAGAGGGTACTTACTGTATATTAGAGAAGGTTGGGGGATACAGATCCAAATCTCCATTCAAGACATTATCCTACGCTTGGTCCTTCGGTCTGATTCACCTTGGCACTATTCAGTCCTCCATGCATCTAAAGTTGACTTCTGCAATGGAAGATGCAGAAACACTTCTTCCCCTTGTCACAAGATAAAGTAGACTGTTCAAGGTCAAGTGTAGTTTATCATGTAGATGTCCCTTGTAATTTAATGTGGTCTTCTTGAATACTCAACCAACCTTGTATGATCACCAAAAGAAAAGCTGCAACCGACCTCAAGGGTCACCTTGTGGTCTTCAAGAGCTACAGAAGTCTGTGTTTGAAGGACACTTGCAGGGTTCCAAAGAGAGAAAATGGGGGTGTAAGATATCCTAAGCATAGCATCCAATAAGCAGGGAGAATAAAACCTATGGGGGGGGAATAAACTTACCTTACGAATCCTATGGGGGGAGGGGGGACGAATAACCTACGATACGAATCCTATAGAATGTGGGGGTAAAAGAGAGAAACCTTGGGACGTTCACAGGAAGTTTGTGTCTGAAGACATCGAGAACTTCTGGTGTTCCACTGGGAACTCCAGCCAACGTCGAAAAGAAAACCACTAGTATGTTCCAACCAACTCATAAGTTCTTCTGGTGTAATTTAATGTTCCCTGTAGATGTACTATTTGATGTGAACTGGAACTTGTCAGATGAAATAGAACACTGTTCCCCTTCTTCACAAAGACGTAGAAGGTAACGTCTTCAGTTGAAATCTACGTACCTCCTGACTTATCACGGTTCCACTTAGTCTGGCTTCCTGGTTCGCATCCTATTA
>BLSH010207308.1:166022-180006 GCA_018402905.1 Glandirana rugosa
TACGAATATCCTAAGCATTGCATCCAAATAAGAGGGGGTTATAAGGTATCCTAAGCATCCCATCAAAATAAGAAGGGGTATAAGGATTGTAAGCATTGTATTCCAAAAAGCAGAAGGTTATGGGGTATCCTAAGCATTGCATCCAAAGAAGAGAGGGCAATAAGGTATCCTAAGCATTGCATCCAAAGAAGAGAGGGCAATAAAGTATCCTAAGCATTGCATCCAAAGAAGAGAGGGCAATAAGGTATCCTAAGCATTGCAACCAAAGAAGAGAGGGCAATAAGGTATCCTAAGCATTGCATCCAGTGAGCAGGGGTTACAAGGCATCCCATGCATTGCATCCAAAAGCAAAGAGTTGTAAGACATCCTAAGAGCAATACAAATGCATGCTACATATATAAAGGCAGTAGACTTAACACAGCAATGGCATCTGACAGCTCATGTCTCATCCACTGGGTAAACCTGCGCTCCTCCTCTCCTCTCTCCATCACACAGAACGTGCAAACATCGGATCACATTAGGATTGGGGAATCATTCCGACACTTGCATGAAACCATCATCCACAGGCAGCAAAAAAATGCATCAGCCCTGTCCCTAAGCACCCCCAGCTTCCCCCCTGCACCTACCTTGATTGCCTTGGCTTGTCATGATCCAAAAATAATCCGAAATCTCACGCATTGCCATAAATCATGCATTGACCTTGCTGCTCTGAGACGTGGAGCTGCGTTTGTGTGATCTGTTTTATTAATTAGGATGGGATTACATTCCATCGCTGGTCGTCTTCTGCCCCCTGCTGGGCGAATCGTAGAATAGCGGCTCCTGCTTGTGTTCTGAGATGTCATCTGTATGTAGCTCAGCATCTTTATCTACAGAGAGTCACTTCATGGGGGCCACACGTTACACAGCTCATTAGTTTCAATAAGCGGTCATCACAGGTTCTGTCTATTCGCTTGGACTGTTACAACAGAACGCTTTAATAAAATGAGACGGTCATCCTTTTTTTTTTTTTTTTACGGTCGTCTTTGTTATTTTTGTCACAATAGACTTAATTCATTATTATAATTATTATACAGGATTTATATAGCACCAACAGGGCCGGCTCTACCACTAGGCGGAGTAGGCGGCCGCCTAGGGCGTACTGCCGCCTAGGGGCGCCTGGCCACTGTTGATCTGTCACTGGCTGCTCTGCATTGATTCATGTAAAAACTGACGCTGTCTGACTGAGATAATGAGATTGTATTATCACATGCCATTTGCAAATGTATATAGAAATAGTGACTGATCTGCCAAATACCCCCCTCCGCCCCCACCACCAGTGAAGCTGTATTTGATGGGCACAGGTGAGGCTGTATTGATTGGCACAGGAAAAGCTGTATTTGATGGTGAGACTGCATTTTATTGGCGCTGATCAGGCTGGGCAGGGGAAAGGGGTGGAGTCAGGGGTGGAGCCAAGGGGCGGCAAAATGAGGTTTCGCCTAGGGTGTCAAAAATCCTTGCACCAGCCCTGAGCACCAACAGTTTGTGCAGCACGTTATTACATGAAAGCAGGCAGTACAGTTACTATACAAGTCAATACAAGAGGAATCCATAGCTGCCAAGTGTCCCTGATTTCAAGGGATTGTCCCTGATTTGGAACAAAGTCCCTCTTTCCTCCTCATTTGCCCCTCACTTGTTCTGATCTACACTATATTACCAAAAGTATTGGGGCGCCTGCCACGCACATGAACTTTATTGGCATCCCAGTCTTAGTCTGTAGGGTTCAATATTGAGTTGGTCCACCCTTTGCAGCTATAACAGCTTCAACTCTTCTGGGAAGGCTGTCAACAAGGTTTAGGAGTGTTTATGGGAATGTTTGACCATTCTTCCATTAGTGAGGTCAGGCACTGATGTTGGATGAGAAGGCTTGGCTCACAGTCTCCACTCTAATTCATCCCAAAGGTGTTCTATTGGGTTGAGGTCAAGACTCTATGCAGGTCAGTCAAGTTCCTCCACCCCAAACTCGCTCATTCATGTCTTTATGGACCTTGCTCTGTGCACTGGAACTAAGGGGCCAAGTCCAACCCCTGAAAAACAACCCCACGCCATAATCCTCCCTCCACCAAATAATTTGCACCAGTGCACAAAGCAAGGTCCATTAAAGTGATTGTAAAGTCTCGTTTTTTTAGGTAAAAATAACAAATATGCTATACTTACTTGCCCTGTGCAGTGAATTTGCACAGAGCAGCCCAGATCCTCCTCTTCTCATGTCCCTCTCCAGCTCTCCTGGCCCCTCCCTCCTGCTGAGTGCCCCCACAGCAAGCAGCTTGCTATGGGGACTCCCGATCTTAGTCACAATTCCCACAAAGTTGGGAGAATGAAATTGTCCAAAATGTATTGGTATGCTGACACCTTAAGAGTTCCTTTCACTGGAACTAAGGGGCCAATCCCAACCCCTGAAAAACAACCCCGCATCATAACCCCCCATCCAACAAATGATTTAAGAGTTCCCTTCACTGGAACTAAGGGGCAAAGTCCAACCCCTGAAAAACAAACCCACGCCATAATCCTCCCTCCACCAAATGATTTGGACCAGTGCACAAAGCAGGGTCCAATAAAGTGATTGTAAAGTCTCATTTTTTTTTTAGGTAAAAATAACAAACATGATATACTTACCTGCCCTGTGCAGTGGATTTGCAAATAGCAGCCCAGATCCTCCCCTTCTCGTGTCCCTCTCTGGCTCTCCTGGCCCCTCCCTCCTGTTGAGTGCCCCCACAGCAAGCAGCTTGCTATGGGGACACCCAATCTGAGCCACAGCTCCCTGTGTCCATTCAGACATGGAGCCATGGCCCAGCCCGGCGCCCTTTCTCTTCTCATTTGCTGAATGACTTTGATTGACAGCAGTGGGAGTGAATGGTGCCACTCTGCTGTCTCAACCAATGATGAGGGGAGTCCCGGGCAGCCGAGACATTCCTACAACATCGCTGGATCTAGAGGCGGCTCAGGTAAGTATTAGGGAGGCTGAGGGGGCTGCTGCACACAGAAGGCTTTTTATTTTCTGATTTTACAAACCTTCTGACTTTACAATCACTTTAGTAATAATAATAAACTTTATTTTATATAGTGCCTTTAAAGGTGGCTTCTCAAAGCGCTTTACAAGGAAAACACAAGAAATACACAGGATAACAGGAAATACACAGGATAAAACAAAAGAAATACACAGGATAAGATAACATAAGGGATAAAGGGACAATTAAGTGAAAGCTTGTTGAAAGAAAAAAAGTTTTTAGATTTGATTTGAATGAGTTTAAGGAAGAGGACTCTGACATTCTTAGGAAGTGAATTCCATAGCTTTGGAGCATAGCAGGAGAAGGCTCCGTACCTCCGTAGGTAAGTAGGGGGCAGTAGACCAGAATTTGAGGAGCGGAGGTTATAAGGGGGGGAGTAAGTTGAAAAAAGTTCAGAGAGATAATGGGGTGCCAAGCCATGAAGAGCCTTGTAGGTGAGCAAGAGGATCTTAAAGTCTATGCGAAACCTGATGGGTAGCCAGTGCAAGGATCACTTGTATCAGACCTAGTCAGGATTCCTGCTGAAGAATTTTGAACATATTGGAGCCGATTTATGATGGATTTAGGTACACCACCAAGTAGAGCATTGCAGCAGTCAAGTCGGGAGAACACAAATGTGTGGATCAGCTTTTCAGCTACAGTGTATGATACTGAAAAGTAAAGCAAATGGAAGGCGTGCACACCCAGTGCATTATCATAGATCATTTAATAAAATTAAAAAGTTAAAATAAAATACTCACAAAAATTGGCGGCACTGAGCCATTAAGAAATGATATAAGATATAATCAAAAGACAAGGCGGAATACAGCTGACGCGTTTCGGGGGGCACACCCCCTTCCTCAGAGCTGTGCTAATCTGGACTGCCAGACCGACCTGTATTTTTTCAACTTACTACCCCCCTTGTAACCTCCGCTCCACAAATACTGGTCTACTGTGTGTCCCCCCTACTCACCTACACTCAATGGGGGGCCGAGCCTTCTCCTGCTATGCTCCAAAGCTATGGAATTCACTTCCTAAGAATGTCAGAGAGTCCTCTTCCGTAAACTCATTCAAATCAAATCTAAGAACTTTTTTCTTTCAACAAGCTTTCACTTAATTGTCCCTTTATCCCTTATGTTATGTTATCCTGTGTATTTCTTGTGTTTTATCCTGTGTATATCCTGTTATCCTGTGTATTTCTTGTGTTTTCCTTGTAAAGCGCTTTGAGAAGCCACCTTTAAAGGTGCTATATAAAATAAAGTTTATTATTATTATTATTATTATTATTATTATTATTATTAAAGTGATTGTAAAGTCAGAAGGTTTGTAAAGTCAGAAGATAAAAAGCCTTCTGTGTGCAGCAGCCCCCTCAGCCCCCCTAATACTTGAGCCGCCTCTAGATCCAGCAATGTTGTAGGAATGCCTCGGCTGCCCGGGACTCTCCTCCTCATTGGTTGAGACAGCAGAGTGGCACCATTCGCTCCCACTGCTGTCAATCAAAGTCAGTCAGCCAATGAGAAGAGAAGGAAGAAAGGGGGCTGGGCCGTGGCTCCATGTCTGAATGGACACAGAGAGCTGTGACTCGGATCGGGTGTCCCCATAGCAAGCTGCTTGCTGTGGAGGAACTCAACAGGAGGGAGGGGCCAGGAGAGCCAGAGAGGGACATGAGAAGAGGAGGATCTGGGCTGCTCTGTGCAAGTCCACTGCACAGGGCTGGTAAGTATAGCATGTTTGTTATTTTTACCTAAAAAAAAGAGACTTTACAATCACTTTAATGGACATTGCTTTGTGCACTGGTCCAAATCATTTGGTGGAGGGAGGATTATGGCAAGGGGCTGTTTTTCAGGGGTTGGACTTGGCCCCATAGTTCAAGTGAAAGGATGAGTGAGTTTGGTGTGGAGGAATTTGACTGACCTCCATGGAGCCCTGACCTCAACCTGACAGAACACCTTTGGGATGAATTCAAGAGGAGACTGTGAGCCAGGTCTTCTCGTCCACCATCAGTGCCTGACCTCACAAATGCACTTCTGGAAGAATGGTCAAACACTCCCATAGACACTCCTAAACCTTGTGGACAGCCTTCCCAGAAGAGTTGAAGCTGGTATAGCTGCAAAGGGTGGGCCAACTCAATATTGAACCCTAAGGACTAAGACTGGGATGCCATTAAAGTTCAAGTGTGTGTAAAGGCAGGTGTCCCAATACTTTTGGTAATATAGTGTATATGGTTGCATATAAAATGCACTATTTATCTTTCAAAAAAGTGTTTCCTAGTGCTAAACCTTTCATCTAATTTCTAAATTGCTGCATCTGTACATTTCAAAAGCCAGTATAAAGGAACAGTAGTGGTTAAAACAAAAGCACTTGTGGGTGTAATCTTTTTTTTTTGTTTGTTTAATTCTCCTTCAAAATGACGTGGTAGGGGGTGTGTCCTATGCTTACATACTTTTGTTCATAGATATCCCTCATTCCCATCTCAAAAAGTTGGGAGCTATGGGAGGGCATTGCTCATTGGAGGTTACAATCTAAAAGGAGGGGTCAAGTGATACAAAAGTTAATAACTTTGTAGGGAGAAGCTGATGGACAATGTAAAAGTTCAGTTGTTAAGTAGAGGCAGAAGATGCTTCTCTAAGGCCTCAGGCACATTAGGCTCTTCTAAATGCTTTTCTCCTAAAGTTGAATAGCGCTCATAAAGCCATTTTTTTCAAACGCGTTTAGACATGTTCAGGCATGTCAACCTTTTGAGCATTCATTTCATTGGCCTTAATACTCATTTATTCTGGTCATTAAAACAGATAAACACCCAATAAACACCCAAGCAGTAAACAGGCCTACACTCATTTAGGCACGTTGGGCGTTCCTCTCTTCATCGAAGTTTTGGTGCGTTCGGATTTCTGCCTCTAAACTCTAAAGCAAATGGTTGTATGGACACATAGGCGAACATAAAGGGCCATTTAGGGGCAGGAAGAAATATGTAAGACACCTGTAAAATGGGTGTTTGACAGCTGCAGGGTGCATGAGGCCTAAGTAGGAGGATTTTCAGGGATCACCAAAAAATGGACAGAGTAGGAGAAAATTACATATATTGGGGTATGGAGTTCCAGAGCATGGGAGAGGCTTGAGAGAAGTTCTGGAGGCCGGTACAGGAAGAGGTGACAAGGGAGCTAGAGAGCAGGAGGTCTTGGAAGGAGTGAAGGGAAAGGTTTGGTTGCTAATTTGAGACAAGGTTAGTGATGTAGTTTTAACACCAAGCCGAAGGCTTAGTTAACACTAGCTAGAAAAAAAACAGGTGGTTGATGTGAAGAGCTGTGACCGGCATGGAGTGCACTGAGAATAGATGAGTATAGGCTTCTACAGGGTGGTTAGAATAAGAGTTAGAAGGGGGATGAGAGCAGTTTAGGCTTAGCTCATTAGAACCTGGAATTCCACTTTAAACCTGAACTCCTGACAAACAGCCTCATATGCAGATATATTGGGGCTGTATTGCCCACCAAAGGCTTTGTATGTCTATCCAAACAATCAGGAGCAACAAGAAGACTGATGAAGTCAATTTCTTCTCTCCTCTTGTCAGCATGTTCCTTGTGAACACATTAATGTAGGACTTCTGAGTGCTGCTGTACAAGGGATTATAAGGGGTTGATATTATGAGGAATTTGGGTATTTTGACTGCTTGCTAAGTAAATATGTTTTCAATAAATACATGACTACATTAATAGGTGGTTTCCTTTTAATTTGTCCAGTGGCCAGCTTTAAAGTAAAAAAAAAAAAGTAAAGAAGGGTCCCTATGTTAGCATTGTGGCCTTACAGTATTGGTGTCCTGGCTTAGTAGGGACCAGTGAATCCTCTTATGGTATTTACTGTATAGAGCCATGATTAAGGATGAGCAACACACAAGATATAATCTGGTCTGTAAAAGCTCATGCCAGCCCTTCTGTTAGTTACCGTATTGTCAGTTTGGGGTGCTTAATAATGAAGTGAAGTGAAGCAAAGCAACGGAGCTTAATAACGTGAAACAGTTATAGTATGATTGTATTATTAATAACAGTTGTATTAATTTAAATTGATCCAGTTGTAAAGAAGAGCAGTCTCCAAAACCCCACCATTATGACCAAATGCCCATTGGTTCTGGAAGACTAGCTCTGGTCCTGATGAAAACGAAGCTTGCCAGCCCCTTCCTGCCTAGTGTATGTTCACACTGGTTGAAGAGGCAGTCCAATATAATAATAGGCCAACATGAATTTGGATAAGCAGGAGGAGGTGGCAAGCTCTGACACCACTTTGATGTCACTCCCCTGTGTTCTCAATTAAAGGGGGAAAAGAGACTAAACAAGATGGTGGAGTAGAGTGCAGCATAAGGCTCCATTTACATGGGATGCTTTATCAACCTCCCCTGAACGTTTTTTTTTTTGACAGCTAGAAGCCGTCTAAAACAGCCGTTTTGCCACGTTTTGCATGCCGCGTTTAGTGGCGTTTTGCCGCGTTTGCGTCTAGCGGCTGTAAACAAATGGTTCTAGACGCGAGTTTAGCAGTGTTTACAAGCTGTTTGGCATTTCAAATGCCTCTGAACTGGCATCTGAACCCATTTTTTTGCGTTCCAAAAAAAGCCTTTAAACTCAACTGCCTGGAAACGACCTTAAACGAACCTGTGTAAATGTACTGATAAGATAACAGAGGAACGTTCAGGGGCAGCAGAAAAAAACCACCCAAATGCCTCAAAACGTCCGTTTACCAGCAGCAGTGTAAATGATGCCTAAGAATGCAATGTGTGGGTCATATATCAAGTACATTCAATTGTTTAAAGCAACCTTTCTCAATCTACCCCAGAGGAACACCTACAAATAATTTCCAAGTCTCAGGGAAGCCTGGCAAAGAATAATTATATCTACAGCTTACGGTACATTAGTATGACAAGTAAGTTGTAGAATGTAGATAACAATGTTTATAAATAATAAATGAATAAAAATGTGGCATACTTAGCATATTTGACACCAGGAGAAGATCATTACACTCCCCTAGATTTGGGGGAGGGCCAATTTACATTGGTGATCAATGGAAGAAGGACCCCTGAATTGGTAGTCAGTGGAAGGAAGGCTCTCTTACATAAGTGGTTAGTGGAAAAATGGCTCCTTACAATGGATGTCAGTTTATTGCCCCCTTACATGGATGGACAGTGGTAAGAAAGCCCCCTTACAGACAAATAAAATATTAATTTGTGCCAGTGGATTCTTACCTTAGATAGGAGAGGAGAGGCTCCATTGGTCCCATGATTGTGAATCTGCCAAGTGACATTGGTGCAAAAAGAACCATGCCGCCACCATCAGGAGTGAGATGCATCAGCCTTTGCTCACAGTTTAACCACTTCAGCCCCGGAAGGATTTGCCCCCTTCCTGACCAGAGCCCTTTTTGCGATTCGGCACTGCGTCGCTTTAACTGACAGTTGCGCGGTCGTGCAACGTTGTACCCAAACAAAATTTGCGTCCTTTTTTCCCCACAAATAGAGCTTTCTTTTGGTGGTATTTGATCACCGCTGCGTCATTTCTGATCACCGCTATAAACAAAAGAAGAGCGACAATTTTGCAAAAAAAACAAACAAATTTCTTACTTTTTGCTAAAATACAAATCCAAAAAAAAAATATAAAAAAACATTTTTTTTCATCGATTTTGGCCGATTTATATTCTTCCTCATATCTGTGATAAAAAAAATCACAATTGGCATTTATTGATTGGTTTGCGCAAAAGTTGCCGCGTTTACGGATGATGAGAATTCATTTCTAGGGTTTTTTTATTTTTTTAATTTTTTTACTAGTAATGGCGATGATCTGCGATTTTTAGCGGTACTGCGATATTGCAGCGGACATGTCGAACATTTTGACACTTTTTTGGGACCATTGGCATTTATACAGCGATCAGTGCTATAAAAATGCACTGATTACTGTGTAAATGCCATTGGCAGTGAAGGGGTTAACCTGCTGGGGGCGCTCTAAGGGTTAACTGTGTTCCCTGGGTGTGTTCTAACTGTCTTAGTGTTTGACTGGCAGGGAGAGGGGAGTGATCACAGCTTCCATATAGAAGAAGGCTGTGATCACTCCCTTCCCCCTCTAACAGAACGGAGATCCGTGTTTACTTACACGGACCTCCGTTCTTTCATTTCGGGGGGGCATCGCTGGTAGCGGGCGGAGATCGAGTCCGCCGCACCCACTCCCTGGCCCCCCCCGGACACAGTGAGCGCGAGAGCGCGCCTCCGGTGGTGCGCGCGCGCTCACAGTGCATGATCTGGCAGCCGCCGTCATATGACGGCGGTTTGCCCAGGAGAGCCATCTTGTCGCCATCAACCTGACGGTCGGCAAGTGGTTAAGGAAACCGTAGCAACTTCTGGAGGAACCCCCGGATTCCATGGAATCCTGGTTGAGAAAGGCTTTTTTTTAAAGGTTTAAAAGTGTTAATAACGCTAATCATAGTTACAGGGGTGCTGTTTTTAACATTTTTAAACCCTTCTATCCTTTAAAGCCAAGGAAGCTGCTATCTTAGCCTCTGTTTGATCTGCAGTTGCAATGGTGCTGCACATGTGATTAACTATGACACCAGCCATTTGATGGCTTGCCATTTCAGTTTGTAGGCAGGTGCAGACTACTTTTTCCACTGCAGAAGGCACTCTTCTGCAACCACACTGAAGTTGGAGAGGAAGTCAAGATGAACACAGTTCCTCTAAGGCAGGGATATGCAAATAGCGGACCTACAGCTGTTGCAAAACTACAAGTCCCATCATGCCTCTGCCTCTGGGGGTGTCATTCTTGGGGCTATCAGAGTCTTGCTATGCCTTATGGGATTTGTAGTCCTGCAACATCTGGTGGTCCGCTAATTGCATATCCCTCTATGGTTTCCTGGGTGTCACGCTTACCTCTAATGCAGGTGGACAGACACTATAGCTGGCTACTGTATTTTTCACCCATAGCAGCCCCCTTTCCCACAAGGCAAGCAGGCCTGCGGGTACACAGTTGCTCCCAGGAATTATACACAATGCTATAGTGCCTGGCCACCACGCCAGGGCAGGCGCAAACTGAGCAAAGCAAACAGGTACTTGCAGATGTTGAACAGGCAAAGTGGTTCTATGACAGCCTAGGTAAAAGGCAGGCAGAGTTTAGAGAATAGTCAATATATACAATCTGAGGTCATACACAGGGAAATCCAATCTAGCAGAGCAGGGCAGTCAAACAGGCAGCTTGATTGGGTAATACACACTCTAACATAATCTATTACAAGCATGAGACTGTAAGATTAGCTAGCTTAGATCAGGTTGAGTCTCCACCCAAAGTCTTGCCACAATCAATCACCCTGCAGATGGACAGACAGACAAGGAGAACGCCACTGCCAAAACCAGGATGCTGAACTAGCAGCTATGACGGAGCAGGAGAGCACACGCTCCTGGCACTGGTTCACTACGGAAGCATCCAATTGGATGCTGCCACCTTATGTGACTCTGACAGACATCTTTGGTCAGGCAGGGTCTTTTTAAGGCCCTGGCTCCCAGGTTTGAGTAAGAAAGCGAAATCCAGAAGCTGCCCACAGTTAAAATGATTGCAGCCAGACTCAGTGGAGGGAGATTTCTGCAGCATATTTGGCAAGTACAGAATCAGAGTATATATAAAATAATATGCAAAGTGGTTAGAGGGAATCTTCAGAATGGCAAAGATGTTTTTATTACAAATTATGTGAGAAGACTGCAGTTCCTCTTTAAGCTTATTAGCGCAGACTTTTAGGTTGTGGACTACAAGTAACACACACCATTTAATTGAACCATCCATTTTATTTTTTGTATATTTCAAAGTGATATTACTGCCTTATTTTTTATCACCATCATTCAAAATAGTTCACATAGACATTTTTTGAGACCTATTGTTATTGGTTAGCTTGGATTTTCATGTGGAGGACTACAAGCAACACACACACCAGTCAATTGAATAATTCTTTTTTATTATGAATTTTTTATTGATGTAGAGGTAATCTTTTGAGATTAAGGGGTTGATTTACTAAAGCTGGAGAGTGCAAAATTTGGTGCAGTTGTGCATGGCGGCTAATCCTCTTCTAAATTCAGCTTCTTCAATTAAGGTTTGACAATAAAACCTTGAAGCTGATTGGTTTCTATGCAGAGCTGCACCGGTTTTTGCACTCTCCAGCTTTAGTAAATCAACCCCTAAGAGTCACTGTGGATATCACAATATTGCACTAGTCACTTTAGCATTATTAATTGATTCATTCGTTTCAGAGGAATAGTGCACCATTTTTAATTGTTTTTTCCTGTAAACTTTATCCTGGTTTTTGAGTAGCGGCTGTCCCATTAATTGAAACCAGCGCAGGTTTTTTTTGTATGTTATAGTATTGAAGCCAGTCAAAGCAAGACAACTAGCATTTCGAGTTTAGTAGTGTTGGCCTTTATATTTGTCTAAATAAAATATCACTGTTTTTTTTCGCAAGTAGAATATGGATAAAGATTTTAATATATTTTGCTATAGACTGATGAACAGATTTCAAAGGTCAGTTGGTTGTAACTGAAATTTCACCTCCTGCTTTGTATCTGATTACAATGCAATCCCTTTTATGTACTTACAAGGTGGTTCTGATTATTAAAGACTTTTATTCTAAATAAAGTTCACAATCAGGAGCTGTAGATGAGCCAATATTTAGGCAGCTCCTGCACAGAAGGTGTGGCGGTGAGGAGGACAATTCTGAGTGATTTCAGCTGGACTGTTTAATTCCCAGGCTTTATTTCTTGGCATTTTATGTTTTATATCAGTCCAACGTCACTTGGATTTATTTTATACAAGTAAAATGTTCTTTAATTTAGACTTGGTTCCATTGTAGAGGAATTAATTACATTGAACCGTTTAGGTTACTGTTGACCCCACCTTGGCAATAAAACAATAGAGAAAAGTTTTAACAAGCCATTTCTATATAGTCTACACATTTAAAGGGAGAGCCCAAGTAGAATTAACTTTAACATAGAATTCTAAAATATTCTGTTGATTCCTACAAGCTTATAAAGTTTACTTATGTGTGTTATTTAAAGTGAACTTTATCGTTATTATCATTGCTATTCCATATTACTGTTATTCTTTAAAGGGGACCTTCACCCCCTTTTTTCCTCCCCCTTTCAAAAAATCATAATTTATTATATTTTCTTGGAGGGGATACATGTTTCACAGTGCTCATACAGCACGTGTCTAGGACAGAATGATGTCTCCTGCTGCCCGGTGCCTCCTGGAATACAGACATCATGCATCCTAAGAAGCATAGGTGTACATAGCCTATTGCATTAGGGTGTCAGTGAGCAGTGAGGACACCCCCCCTGTCGTAGGTGCTGCTAATTATTGTGGTTCACCTGTCATCCTGCCTAGCCTGGCATGCAATTTCTCAAACATCCAGAGTCATTGAACAGTCCATTAGCTTTGTTTGTATTTTTATTGAGGTAATTTAACTTGTATGGGGTATGGGAAATATGGGATGCCCAGTAGAATGAATAGCAATTAGCTTGGGACAACTATGTACAGCGACTGTACACACTACTCCTTCAGTCTCCTCCAGCACAACACTTGCTTGCAGACGGTTACACTTCCTCTCTCTCCTGCACAACACTTACTCTTCAGGCACAGCTAGCACATGTGGCTAGGCCTGACACTGGCTTGTGGTTCCCCCCTGAAGACTTGCGCAGTGTCATGGCACCTGAGGTCAGGTGCCAGGTGCGTACCACTGGAGTATGAATTGCACCACAGAAGTGCGAAGCTCACGCTAAGGTTGCGATGTGCATGCAAAGGTTGTGGACCTATGGCTGACTGCTGCTAAGTAGTACCGGCTGATAGGAGAAGAGGGCTCCCTAGAGCACAGACACTGAAACTCAGGGAGCTAGTGCATCGGTTTCCCCAGGGCGTGGAGTCTAAGAGCCAGTGGGTGTTTGCCAGAGCCTCTAGTGGTGAGGATGGATTTGGCTGCAACTGGATCCAGGTCGCGACCCCCAAGGTCCCCTAGCTCATGCTCAGATGGCCCCAGGAGAGAGAGGGGAACCAGCAGCACAGGAACAGAGAGAATAGTCAGAAGAAGAGCGAAGGGTCAGGACAACCAGAAGACAGGAGAAAGTGAAGACAAGGTCGAGGTATCAGGCAGGAAGGAATAGTCAGACAAGCCAAGGATCAGTACACGGATAAGACTACAGAGAAACCAAGGGAGATAATAACACACAAGCCAAACGTTGATCAGCAATGCAGCCTTGTACTGTCAGGCTTATATCCTGTTACCAATTAAGGCCTGGGGCGGAGGCCAGCTGAAGAGGGCCTACAAAAGCTCACAGGTTAGGGAGGCCCGGCCTTTAACTGGACACATGCAGCAAAGGTAGGCAACAGATAAGACATGAACGTTTGCTTAGGTTACATGACAGAATGTTTACTATGGTTTCATGACACCCAGCAGTACTAGCTCCTGCTGTCCTCTCACTTGCTCTTCCTGTGCCTCCTGTCCAGATCCTTCATGAGTTCTTCAAGAGCTCCGTCCTGCACACGAGCCCCAGGCCCAAGGTCACCCCCCCCCCCAGACTGGGTAGCTGGACCCCGAGCACACGTCCTGCCTCGAGAACTTCTTGAGTACTTCCTAGACCTGTCCTCCGTGTCCTTCTCGTTCACTCTCCTGTCGTCCTCGATCATGACGACCCACAGTACTTTGGTATCATTTGTAAGACAGTACATTGGATTCGTTTGCAAGTACAGAATAGACAACGGATGGAAACGACGTACACAGGTCAATTTCCGGCCCGGAGGGATTGGACACTCGAAAACATCCGGGAGAAGTCGACCGGAGGCGGGGTCCGGAATTAACCATTGTCCTATATTCGGACTGTCATGTTCCGACGTAACGACTAGTTGCAAACCGAACACACAATAATAGAGGGAACCAAAGAGACATCAGAATAGGCACATGAC
>BLSH010207308.1:199960-214305 GCA_018402905.1 Glandirana rugosa
ACTTCTATCTTTGGGGTCATCTGAAGGCAATTGTCTATGCTGTGAAGATACGAGATGTGCAGCACCTGAAACTACGGATACTGGAAGCCTGTGCTAGCATTTCTCCTGCGGTGTTGCTATCAGTGTGTGAAGAGTGGGAGAAGAGGGTTGCATTGACAATCCAACACAATGGGCAGCACATTGAACACATTTTATAAGTGGTCAGAAACTTGTAAATAACTCATGAAAGAATAAAGTTACATTAAAACCAAGCACACCATCGTTTTTCTTGTGAAATTCCCAATAAGTTTGATGTGTCACATGACCCTCTTCCTATTGAAAAAACAAAAGTTGGATTCAAAATGTCCGACTTCAAAATGGCCGCCATGGTCACCACCCATCCTGAAAAGTTTCCCCCCTCACATATACTAATGTGCCACAAACAGGAAGTCAAAATCACCAACCATTCCCATTTTATTAAGGTGTATCCATATAAATGGCCCACCCTGTAGTTTGATGAAAATGAAAATGATCAACCTGCAGAGGGCCGAATTCAAAGACAACCCCCCCCCCCAAAAATCAAAAGTGAAAAAATGATGCAGCAGGTTAGTCCATTTTTCTGAAATTTCATTGCAGCATCTCAAAATGGTACTCAGTAGTTTGTATGGCCCCAACATGCTTGTATGTATGCCTGACAAATGTCGGGGCATGCTCCTAATGAGACGACAGATGGTGTCCTGGGGTATTTCCTCCCAGATCTGGACCAGGGCATCACTGCGCTCCTGAACAGATTGAGGTGCAATCTGGTGGTGTGAGATGGACCGAAACATAATGTCCCAGAGGTGTTCAATTGAAATTACATTCAATGGTGTGAATTCCTTCATTCTCCAGGAACTGGCTGCATACTCTCGCCACATGAGGCCAGGCATTGTCGTTCACCAAGAGGAACCCAGGGCCCACTGCACCAATGGGTCCAAGGATTTCATCCCGAAACCTAATGGCAGTCAGGGTGCTATTGCCTAGCCTGTAGAGGTCTGTGCATCCCTCCATGGATATGCCTCCCCAGACCATCACTGACCCACCACCAAACGGTCAAGCTGAATGATATTACAGGTAGCATAATGTTCTCCACGGCTTCTCCAGACCCTTTCACGTCTTTCACATGTGCTCAGGGTGAAACTGCTGTAATCTGAGAAAAGCACAGGGCGCCAGTGGTGGACACGCCAATTATGATGTTTGATGGTAAATGCCAATTGAGCCCCACAGTGCCGGGCAGTGAGCACAGGGCTCACTAAAGGATGTCAGGCCCTCAGGCCACCCTCATGAAGTCTGTTTCTGATTGTTTGGTCAGAGACATTCACATCAGTGGCCTGGCCTGCTGGAGGTTATTTTGTAGGGCTCTGGCAGTGCTCATCCTGTTCCTCCTTGTATAAAGGAGCAGATCCCGATCCTGCTGATGGGTTAAGGACCCTCTGCGGCCCTGTCCAGCTCTCCTAGAGTAACTGCCTGTCTCCTGGAATCTCCTCAATGCTCTTGAGACTATGCTGTATATTGATGTGCCATCCTGGAGGAGTTGGACTGCCTGTGCAACCTCTATAGGGTCCAGGTATCACCTCATGCTACCAGTAGTGACACTGACCCTAGCCAAATGCAAAACTAATGAAAAACAATTGCAAAAGATGAGTAGGGAAAAAAATGTCAATGGCCTTTACCTGTAAAACCATTCCTGTTTTGGAGGTTGTCTCCTTGTTGCCCATCTGTTGCACTTGTTAATTTCATTAACACCAAAGCAGCTGAAACTGATTAACAACCCCCTCTGCTACTTAACTGACCAGATCAATATCCCAGGAGTTTAATCGACTTGATGCTATACTCTGATTAACCACTTCAGCCCCGGAAGGATTTCCAGCTTTAGGACCGGAGCCCTTTTTGCGATTCGGCGCTGCGTCGCTTTAACTGACAATTGCGCGGTCGTGCGGCGTTGTACCCAAACGAAATTTGCGTCCTTTTTTTCCCACAAATAGAGCTTTCTTTTGGGGGTATTTGATCACCTCTGCGTCATTTCTGATCGCCGCTATAAACAAAAGAAGAGCGAAAATTTTGCAAAAAAACCCTCATATTTGCGATAAAAAAAATCGCAATCAGCGTTTATTGATTGGTTTGCGCAAAAGTGGCCGCGTTTACGGATGATGAGAATTCATTTTTGGGGTTTTTATTTTTTTTTATTTTTTATTAGTAATGGTGGCGATCTGCGATTTTTAGCGGTACTGCGATATTGGGGCGGACATGTCGGAACGTTTTGACACTTTTTTAAGACCATTGGCATTTATACAGCGATCAGTGCTATAAAAATGCACTGATTACTGTGTAAATGCCATTGGCAGTGAAGGGGTTAACCTGCAGGGCGTGCGCTAAGGGTTAAGTATGTTCCCTGGGCGTGTTCTAACTGTATGGGGGCTTGCCTAGCTGGGGAAGGGAAGTGGTCACAGCCTTCATGTACAGGAAGGCTGTGATCACAGCCCTTCCCCCTCACACAGAGCGGAGGTCCGTGTTTACTTACACGGACCTCCGCGCCTTCACTCCGGGGGGGGGCATCGCGGGTGGCCGGCAGCAATCGAAGCCGCCGCACCCGCTCCCTGGCCCCCCCCAACACAGTGAGCGCGCGCGCTCACAGTGGCTCTGTATCGCGACGACGGCGATTTGCGTTACAGAGCCACTTTGTCGCCGTCAATTGCCGATCAGCGGTCGGCAAGCGGTTAAAAAGTGTTCTTTTATTTTTTTTGAGCAGGGTATGTGTGTGTGTATTCACATCTTAGGTGCAGTTGCACTTTACAATAAAAAAATTTCAGCCCCAGCCAGTAGCTGGCAGGGAAAATAGTGTCACTGCTCTTGGCCTGTTCACAGGAGACAATTTCAGACATGTCTGCAAGAGAGAGATGGCAAATTACAGATTGTAGAACTGTTGCAGCCAGTGTTAATTCCACCCTCCATCCACTAGAGGGCACCTAGGGGGGGCATGAATTGCAAGAGACTCTGACGAAAAACATGGAGGAGTGCCGGGAGTGTAGTTCACTGAAGAAACTACAGGTTTGCAGGAAACTAAAATTCCCAGGAGAGGGACATTAAAGAGGAGTAGCTGGAGTGGTTTTCCCAGGCAGAGAGAGAAAGAAGGCTCTCTTTTTGCAGGGAGACTGGGACTGTACAGAAATTCTGCATCTGAAGAATAGAGGGCGGGTGATTCTTTACCTGAGAGCAGTGGAGAGAGAGAAGACGCTGTACAGGAGCACTGAGGCAAGACCTAGACTTCAGAGAGCTTGTTGACAGTTAAAGAGCCGGGCACCAAGGACCCAAGTGAGAGAAAAAGAGCGAACAATCCCTTTGCCTAGTGGACAGAAAGAGCCTTTCCTGGTGAGCGTCCTTTGGCCAACCATATACTTCGATAGTCAAAGCAGAGGGACAGAGTTGCCAGCTAGGAACACCTTGTCATAGCATGCATAAACTTTTGAAGAGACACTTTCCCAAGTGCTCCACCACAAGGTTTTGGGCTCCAACAAGCTGGCCAGCATAAGGTCCAAAGTAATGTTCTACCAATTGCTGACTGTTACTCTGGTGAATACTTACAGGTCCCTGCCCTAGTTTGGGTTACCCATAGCAGACTTAGGAAAGAGTGTTGACTAAACTGTTCAGCTGTTATTTTACCCCTATTTGCTGCTGTTTGATTAGTTGCAGTTCATTCTGTGATTGTTTAACCACTGTGGTATATCTTCTGATTGTGAACCACTATAGTATAATCTTTTTTCTTACTGATTCATCACTGCACGGTTCTCTTTCACACATATGTCATTGCAATATACTTTACTTTGCTTCTTTTATCTATCTATCTATCTACTATGTACATATGTACATGCACTGCGCTTCCTGTATGGTCCCACCGTCTTCTGGGACCTGTGTGTGCCCCAGGAGGCAGCAGGGGGAAGAAGGAGGGGTGGACATACTCGGAGTTCACTGCTGCGATCTTAGCCGGAAGTGGGAGCAGGTACATTTCAAAACCAGGTACTCGATCCTCCTCAAAAGAGTGCTAAATGTGGCAGTGGAGGGCAGGTGCAAACAAGCAGAGCTTCCCCTTTTGGGTGGAGCTCCGCTTTAAGGTGAAACTTTTTTTTTTCATTTTGAATAGAATAAGGGAGGGTTATAACCCCTGTCAGGGGTTTTGTCATCTGTGTCCCATTGGGGAGATTTACCTTCACTTCCTGCCCCATAGCCACGACCGGAAGTGAAAGGATATCCCTCCAAAGTGAGGGAATCCCTGGTTGTCTCCAGAACCAGTGTCCCCATTTTTTTTTCACTTTTGGTGAAGCTCTAACAAGCAGGGCTTTATGATTCCTACTGTTTTAAATTGTAATTTTACTATCTGCCCTTATGTTGTAAAGCACTGTATAAACTGTCGGCGCTATATAAATCCTGTATAATAATAATAAAGATCGCCAGGACAAATAGAGAGGGTGAATCTTCCTAACGGGGACACAGAAAGCAATAAATCCTTATAAGGGTTCTAATCGTAAAGGCTCCTTTACACTTGCAGTTGAAGGTGAGGGGAGGTAAAAACAGGCAGTTAAGCCATCTTTTTACCAGCTACCCTACGCTAAGCTGTAAAGGCAGCCTAATGAGGGTGTACTCATGCCACAGTTATGATGCTTCTCTTCATGGCCCCAGTAAAAATGAAGACCCTTGTGAGTAGAGCAGCACCACAACCAATCTGCAACCGCATATAATGGATGTGGTTGCAGCATGATGGTGGAGCAGTTATGGCATTAAAACAGGCGGGGGGGGGGGGGGACATATCCACTGTGGATTGCTTTTCAGAAGGCCCCCCCAAGCACTGTGGCATGTGTAAACCTAGCCAAGTGCCGATCAACTATTCACCAAACTTTACTTTTTGAGAAATATACCTATAATATTGTGGACTATCAACTGGCCATACTATTAGACTTTTCCATCTCTTCCCACAGGATGGTGAATAGCACTTATGGGTTTACCTAATAATTTTTTGTAGAATTCTCCTTTAAGGTGGTGTGACAGGGGGTGTGTTCTATGCCTACATACTTTTGCTAATAGGTGTCCCTAGTTCCCATCTCAAAAAGTTGGGAGGTATGTGAATGAGCAAATAAAAATCATCAGCAAAACAGAGTGAACATAATGTCATTATCATGTTCTGAAGACAAACATTCCCGATAAGACTATTGTCCAAAATATTTGTACCTGCAAACAGTTTGGTCTATGGACTCTCAAAAATACTGGCATTCGTGCTCCATTAAGGCCTCATGCACACAGGACGTTTTTGGACATTTTTACAGCTGCTGTTTTTAGCTGCAGATGTTTTTTCCTACAGGCAATGAACTCCCCATCATGTTCATGTATCATTTTCATGCACGCATAGGGGTTGATTTACTAAAGCTTGAAAGTGCAAAATTTGGTGCAGCTCCACACAGAAACCAATCAACTTCAAGGTTTTATTGTCAAAGCTTGATTGAACAAGCTGAGGTTAGAAGCTGATTGGCTAGCATGCACAGCTGCACCAGATTTTGCACTCTCCAGCTTTAGTAAATAAACACCATAGGCTGTTATAAACTGTTTTTGGCTGGGGCATTTTTGAGCTGTAAAAAAACCCAAAACTAGTGGGTTCTGAGAGATGTTTTTCAGCTGTAAAAATGCTCAAAAACGAACAAAAACACAGCTGTTTTTGTACATTTTAGATCCATTGAGGGAAAAAAAAATTGCTACTGCTCAAAAACGCTCAAAAATGCTAGTGCAAAACGCTGAAAAAAGCTGAAGGACTCTGCAAAGCTACTGATGTTTTTAGAATGTTTTTTTAATGTCCAGTGTGCAGGAGGCCTTGGAGGCATTTGGGCGTTTTTTCCAGCTGCCCCTGAACTCATCTAATGTTATCTTATCAGTACATATACACAGGGTTGTTTAAGGCCGTTTCCAGTCAGTTGAGTTCAGACCGATGTTCAGAGGCATTTCAAACGCCAAATACCTGTAACAGTTCGTAAACGCGCCTAAACGCCAAACTCATGTTTAGCAGTGTTTCGTTTGTCATTTTAAAAAAAAAGCGCTTCTAGACGCGAACGCGGCATGTAAAACACGGCTATAGGGCCGCTTTAAGTGTCAGTTTCTAGTTTTTAAAAAAATTGTTCAGGGGAGGTTGAAAAAGCGTCCCGTGCACATTAGGCCTTAGAGTTTGTGAATGCAAACGGATCATATAATGAAGGATCTTTTAATTTAATTTCTAATTTGCTATTTGATTTTACTAAATGTCTTATTCATCTTTAAAGAATAGAGAATACATTTTGTACACAATGAGTACGTTCCCGGGATGCCCACTTACATCATTTATTACTCACGCAAACCTCAGAAGAAATTCATAGCATACCTTTTGGAGAGATTCTCAAATCAGATTTTTTACAAAGTATTATACTGCCCCTCAGTGGACACATTCCAACAAGCACGCCGTCTTCATACAATGGGAGATTATAATTAATGGGGCTTATAGTTATGAAACGTGATGGCAAATTTGCTAGTCTGGTTAAAGCTGATTTTACAGATAATTGTAAATGTTAAATTTACTAGTTGCTCTGTGACATCTGCCTGATGCACATTTATCCTATTACAAATAGAGTTTTATTGGGGGAAGTCAGGTGGATATGGATAAATAACAGAAGGGTGCACTGGCCAAAAAGATTCACCTGTGAATTTGCCAATGACTTCTTTATACCTATGCAGTCTGGTGATCTATTTAAAGTGAAATTTTCGTTCATATGCTAATTGTGGGATGCCCAAAGAATTATGGTACAAAGTTTCCATATACAAGCCTGTATATGCGCACTTCACTGCAGACTCTCCCTCTGCAGACTATTGCTCCTCTCAACACTCCAGCACTTCACTTGCTGACCGTTTCTCTTACAGTTCTCTCACTACACAGAACTCACAATTTTCCACTCCTTTGCTTCTCTCCAGCTCAGAACTTAATTTCCAGCCTGAAAGGAAATTTATCAGGCTTCTCTGTACTTTTTTCTTCATCGTGGTTAGCACATGCTGATGCCTACCCTGTTGCAGCAAGACCTCAGGAACACCCATTACAGGCCAGGGATCATGGGCCCCTGAATGTGCAGCAAAGTACTTTAGTGCTAACTGGGCCTTTGACGGACTACAACTCCCAGCCCATCCTCTTCCAGGTCCCATCAACCTGCTCTCTTGTAGTGACTTTCCTTTCCCTTGACTGGCTTCCCAGGCTCCCACAGACTGTCCACCATTCCTCTCCCAGCCTGCTCTAGCACTTTCTCCTCCAGTCCCAGGGACCGTCACTCACCACACCGGTGGATACTTTAAAGTCTCTCACTCCTCCTGTAGCACCTCCGCTGTTCTCCTGTTCCTCCTGTGTCTCTCCAGGAATCGCTCTCCTTCCTGGCTGCACCCGAACACCCAGGCCCCAAGGTCACCCTCCCCAGACTGGGACGACCTCCCTGGTAGGGGTCTGCTCCACAGCGCCTCTGCTACATCTCCAGACTTTCACCCGACACTACTCCTCCCAGATTGGGCTGACTCTGAGTATTTAAGAAGAATTGCCCCCTGCCAACCCTACTTGGGGATTGGTCAGGGCTCCTTAGAACACTCCAGATGGCCCCACCCACCTCCCAGCTTTCTGACCAGGTTTGTAAAAAGAATTGGGAGGTTCTGGTGACCTCATCTGTTAAGTCCACCCAATCCTACCTGAGCTTCTCCTCCCAGCCCAGATAAAAACATTCAGGCCTGCACATTACAGTCAGGCCAGACTAAATTTACCTCTCCTAGCTAAAAACCCTGCTAGAAAACTCACCTATACTATGGGGCCGCTACATACAGAGTATAACCCATATTTCAGGCACAACAGATTACACAAGCACAGGATTCATATGCACACTGGTGCATGATTTGATGGTGTGTAGAGATGAATAAAGCACACAAAAGGTTGGTTCAGTGAAACCAACTGGAAGTCTGCAAACCCTGACCATAGCGCTGAAACCTATTAAACCTATGGATGCAGAATTTTGCTTTGTTTCTGGTCCTTGTCAAGGTTAATTTACAGTCTATGGTTTAAAAGGACATGGGTAGCTGGGTACTGCCATGGGAGGCATGCATCAATGCAAAAAAAAAATGTTAAATACCATTTAGCGAGGAGAGGGTTTTAATTTATTTCAGGTACTTATATAGCGCTGTCAATTTACGCTGCTCTTTACATATATATTGCACATTCACATCAGTCCCTGCCCCACATTCATACATACACATACTAGGGCAAATTTACCCACAAGCATGTCTTTGGAGTGTGGGAGGAAACTCACGCAGGCACAGGGAGAACATGCAAACTCCAAGAATGTAGTGCCATGGTTGGGATTTGAACCATTGACCCTAATCCTGCCAGGCGAAAGTGCTAACTACTTAGCGACTGTACTGTTTTCATACGGCTTAAGGGTCCATTTACATTGGAATGCAGTGCACAAGAGGCACAATCCGAGTGCATGTACCACATGGCATGAAAACATGTTGCCCTTGCGAGACACACGTGGGTGCTGAAAATTTTTACCATGTGAGTTGGTGCAACGTGATCTGAAAAAGTAGTACTTACAGTACTTTTTGCACAGTTCCACGCATTTGGCAGCCCATTCAAATGAATGAAAATGGAACACAAGGCACCACACAGGAACTCACGTATTCCAATATCAACCAGTCCTAAAAAGCAACTCTGAAAATACACAATCCTTTAAATAAAAAGCTTTGGGGTGACTGAAAGATATACAAAAAGTACTGGAGCAGTACAATATAATTCTTTAAACATCTCCATTAAAAGAAAAGAGAAAAAAAACTATGTGGGGTTCCCCTAAAATTGGGATCAAACCCTATCCAGCAACACAGTCTGGGTGGCCAGGCAAGGGGGGGCAGTGAGTGGGAAGCCCCCTCCCCCCTTCCCAAACCACACCAGGCCATATACCTTCCAACTCTGGATACCTTGCAAAGGAGCTTGACAAAGTCTCCTGAATTAAAAAGGCACCTTATTCCCATGCTGGAGCACAGGAGCTTCTTACTCACAACTGGCCCCCTAAAAGGATTGTAGGGGTTTGTAGGAGGGCTTATGGAAATCTGAAAGCCCCTCTTCTCTCTAATACTAGAATGTAAACAAAGCAGACAAATCTCCAGCTGCTTTGTTTACAAATATGGCAGCTGATTCAGGCAGTCAAACTAGTCAAATATGGGAAGAGTGTTTGGTGGCTCACCAAGCCATGAACAGCCCAATGCCTAATAGTGTGTGCCATCTACAGGTCAGCATCTAAATTCCTTTGGTGAAGCCACCATTTCTTTGAACATTGCATCATAGAATTGGTAACTCAAGAGTGAAAACAAAATATACAGTAAAAATAATTATTTTTGATTAGTATTTATCAAAGAACTGATTTCGATCTGCATGGATACATATCCCCCCCCCCCCATTGTCATTTCACTGGGGCAACTCCTTGGCACTTGACTCTCCTTGTGTGCAGGTATGTTGGGTGATTATTCTTTTCTTCTTCCCTGACCTGATCTTGTAATCTATGGTTTGTTTTGTTGCGGAGGACTGTCATGGATGACTGTTTACTTTGTACTTATGCTCTTTGAAGTTTTCCCTGGATCTGTATATATACTGTATCACTGTAATGGCTAAACCAGTTTGAGGAGATAGACACATAGATGCTTTGTGCTTTGTTTTATTAGACAAAATCTTGAACATCTGACCATACCTGTCTGTGTTACCTAGCATTCGTTCCCTGATATTTTGGGGTTGTTGCTTGTGGCCTGGAGATAGGGTTGTATATTGGGCTGGACCGCTTGTGTGTTTTCAGCGCACCATTCAAAGTGGGCGGGGGGGGTGCGTGTGTCTCTTCAGGCATCGCCAAGTATCCTGCTTTTATCTAAATTATAAGTCAGTGGACAATCAATAAAACAAATTAATAATAAATGTTCATTATTCATGGTATTTGGTATAATGTATATATTCTTGTCTTTCTAGTTGTTCCAAATCACTTATATCCCCTGAACCCCTTCAGGAAGCCAACTCAGGCAAAACGCATCAGGACGGGACAAGTTACTACTTCTTGCTGTGACATTTGTTGGATTTATAGTCCATCAGTATTCTCAAATATTTGTTATATGCCATTGTTATTATGCAGGAAGTAAGCTCTACCTTCAGGGGTATCTGTTATGGTTCTGCTTATATGTGCAGGAACAACTATTTTTGCTTTTAAGGGATTAGACCCCCAGTGTGTCTTTTTTACTATTTGCATAATAAACAACTTTTATCCTCATTTATGATCCAATTTTCATTCTGAGAGGGGAGTTCTAGCACCTTTTAAAGTCACAATCTTTCTGGTACGGTGTTACTTAATAAAGGGATTTGGTGCTGTTGTTTTCAGCCTCACCCATATACTTTTTCTAAAGAACGGATTTTCCTCATAATTTCTAATCAAAAGGCCTCAGTCAGTGGCTTAATTTTAACTCATGTCCAATCTGACAAATAAATAAAATGAAAAAGTTCTGCTTAATAAATGTGTGGGGGTCTGGCCTAGGACTGACGTGGAAGAAAACAGAAGATGTTTTATTTTTTTGCACATGGACGCAGCTGCATGTATTTTATGTGGCTATGCACTTGGAGGCATTTATGTGGGTACTTGCCTGCATCCTTCGGGGGCATAAAAATATGCCCCAAAGCTGTCTTTGGAGTATAAATGAATATTCTAGCCAATACAATGAGTGTATGCTCATACGCTTCTAAGCGGCATATGCATGTAAATGTGCATAAATATGTGCACAAAAATGCACATAAGTATGCACAGAAATGCGTGTAAATAAGCCAGATTTGAGGCATTTTTTCTGCCACCTTCTGGAAGCATATTTGGAGCATAAATTCATATGCCCGTGCACATGAGGCCTTAGTGTCTGGTCAGTTAGGCAATGCTGGGGCCAAGGGGAGCACTGTTGTTGAATAGTGATTATTATTATTATACAGGATTTATATAGCCCCAAAAGTTTGTGCAGCGCTTTAAAACATTAGCGTAGACCAGCCTTTCTCAACCTTTTCAACACTGAGGAACCCTTGAAATAATTCTCCGGTCTCGGGGGACCCCTGCTAAAAATTAAAGATCTACAACTCATGATACATTAGTGTGATGGTCGGTGGGAAGAATGCTCCTTACACTTGTGGTCATTGAGAATAATTACCCCCTTACAGATAGCTAAAAAGATCAAAGGTAGCACTGGGAATTTATCTGAGAGGTAGGAATTGACCATTGCTCAAGGAACCCCTAGCAACCCCTGGAGGAACCCTAGGGTTCCGAGGAAACCCTGGTTGAGAAACACTGGCGTAGACAGTACCGTTATAATACAATTCAATACAGGAGGAATCAGAGGGCCCTGCTCATTAGAGCTTAGAATCTAGGAGGAAGGGTCAAGACATGCAAGAGGTAATAACTGTGGGGGATAAGCTGATGGAGAAAATAAAAGTACAGTTGTTAGGTGAGAGCAGGATAGGGTTCTCTGAAGAGAAATGTTTTCAGGGATCGCCTAAAAGTGGATAGAGTCGGAGATACTTGGACAGATTGGGGTAGGGAATTCCAAAAGATGGGAGAGGCTCTGGAGAAGACCTGGAGGGGAGTATGGGAGGAGGTAATGAGGGAGCTAGAGAGCAGGAGGTCTTGGGAGGAACAAATACAATGATTTGATTGGTATTTTGAGACTAGGCTAGTTCGGGTGGCTTTGTAAGTTATTGTTAGTATTTTAAATTTTATTCGTTGGGAGAGTGGCAGCCAATGGAGGGATTGGCAAAGAAGGGTGGCAGATGCTGAGCTGTCTGTAAGGTGGATGAGTCCAGCAGCAGCATTCATGATGGCCTGAAGGGGGCATAGCCTATTTAAAAGTAAGCCAATGAGGAGGGAGTTGCAGTAGTCGAGGCGAGAGATAACTAGGGAGTGAATTAGAAGCTTTGTGGTGTCATTGGTTAGGAAGGGACGTATTTTGGAGAGGTTGAGGCAGCAAGCTTTGGAAAGTGATTGGATGTGGGGTTCAGGATGACACCTAGAACCCTGGCATGCAGGGATGGGTTGATGGTTGTGCTATTACTCTTGTGAGGAGAAGAGCCATATGTGTGCTTAAAACTCTTTGGCGGTATAATGGGATAAAAAAAAACAGATGAGGTGAAATGCTACTTGAGCTGTTAATTAAATATATGCTTATTTCTACCCTTGACTTTCACTGATCATTTATTGTAAGGCCTCTTTCACATGGGCAGAGTCCGCCAGCAGATTCACCTGTTGAGCAGGGGATCGGTCCACTAATCCCCACTGAGCAGGTGGATGACACATCTGTGTCTGCTCTACTTATGCAGAGCAGACACAAACACAGCCTGCTTTCCTCTCTGGGCAGTCACATGGAAGTGGGCCGCCTGCCCTTTGGATCCGGTGCAGGCAAAGACACTGCGTTTGCGACCTGCATTTGGGGTGTTGTTAAGTTAACACTGACAACTGCTGCAGATCGCAAGTATTGGGAAATGCACACGGAAAGTGGTTTTCCCGCATTGTGTTCTGTTTAAAATCTTTCAGAGACAGAAGAAGAGAGATACAAATAAGTGAGAGTGAAAATTAGGATTTAATATACATTTTTTTACCATGAAAAACATGTTTACATGCTCCACTCCAAAATAATGTTATCGGTTAATTGAGACAGTTTAATCCTCTGATGTCACTAATAACTTAAGCCTGGTACTGCAGGAACTGGCTGACTTTTTTTACATGTGTACTGCTGTCTGCGGTCTTGCTGGAAAACCAGAATTTGATTAGCGCTTGCAGCCAATGTTTTCTGATAGGAGGGAGTCCCCGCTGTCAGAAGACAACGGAGCTGATTTACTAAAGGCAAATAGAGTGTACACTTTGCAAAGTGCAGTTGCCCTCTGCAAGTGCAGTTGCTCCAGCTTAGTAAATGAGGTAAGACATCACTTTGCAGAATTCCCAATCACGTGCAATGAAAAAAAAACTGAATTTTTGCTTGCACATGATTGGATGATGGAAGTCAGCAGTGCTTCTGCACATAAACTAAGCTCTGGTGCAACTGCACTTGCAGAGTGCACAGTCTTTTTATCCTTTAGTGAATCAACCCCAATAACTCAGCAGGGTAGATCCATGCATCACATATCTTTGTGTTGATGCAGAGATCTATCAGGGTTTTTTTTTTCCATTCAACTCGCTGGTTGAACAAAAAGAAACTGAACATGTATACCCAGCTTGATGTATGGGCATCTATAAACACTTGTGCTCCAGTTACTAATTTGGCTTGGTTAGAGCTATCAAAACGATATTTCAAAATTCAAAATGTGTAAATATATTGTAAATAAATAAAACCACACCAGTGTCATCTTATGTATTGCACAATACAAAACCGTTCCTTTTGTAATATAAATTATTGCCCTGTTTTTACCTTGAAATACGCATTTTCACTCATATCAGCCAAAAACCCTTGTGAATGTTTGAGAACAGCCATATGCAAGAATGATGTATTTTTTTTTCAGCATGTTTGCCATTTAATAGATATTAATGCAGAAAAATGTGTTCTTCTTTGTATTGTTAATGTCATTATCTTGCAGATCAATGAAAGATTTAATCAAAGGATGCTCTAACTTCTCTTCCGTTCAGTGGTTGGGTGGGGCGATAGTTGTTCACCATCTTCAGAGGAACCTCACATGCCATACTGCAGAAGATGTTCCGAAATTTCTCCAACTGTTATAGAAACATCACAAAGGTAAGTTCCTGTCAAACCTGAACATTTAGCATGCAGCTATACCATATAAAATGCACACAGCTCATGATTCTCTGATTATTCTGAACACCAAATCCTAAGCTTCTCTGATTCTATCAGACAGACCTTTTCTGCCCTGCCTGAGTCTCCCTGCAAAATCAATATGCACAGGCCTAATACTATTTGCTTAAAGCAGCCCCCCCCTCTTAGTACTCGACACACGTAAAATATACCATATCGACGTACGATTTACAAGTCCAAACTGTCCTTGAATGGAAACACTACAAAGATATTGTCAACCTCTTTAAAGCCTTGTAGAAGACGTCATACCGTACACTCCAAGGAGACTTCTACCACTTGTTGATAGCGGGGTGGGTTGGTGACTTGCCTTCTCTTCAATCTCGTAGGAAACTAATTTAGAAAGTAACTAGACGTTCTATTACTGTAATTGTTATGTTTCTTCTTGTGTAAAAAGACGTAATTATAGATAATTTACCGTTTGTACGACTTTT
>BLSH010207308.1:214315-225973 GCA_018402905.1 Glandirana rugosa
TACATATGATTGATATAACTATCGGGTCGGGGACATCTGCAGGTTACTGCTTTGCGCATCCCGCACCAGATTAGTGTTCCTGGTCCTCAGATCTCCTTACTTTGTCTCCGTTTTCAAGGTTTGTACCATAAAAGTAGAAAAAACCCGATCTTGTGCAATATTGTTACTTTATTTTAAAAAAATTTTTTGACAAAAAATAGCAATACAGGGATAAAAGCACGAATGAATAAAAACGGCTGCAATTTCCATAAAAGGGAGACGCCGTGTCTCCTGCGTAATCCTGGCAATTCAAAAAACCGGAAGTGACGTTTGTGATGATTAGACCACGCCCTACGCGTTTCGTCATTGGACGTCTACAGGGGCTGGGCTATCAATATAGTTAGTATACATACAGAAACACATATATGTACTCTTCTCTACCCCATGATTTTAATAATTCCTTTATGGCAATTCTCCCTTGCTCATCTTCCCATGACACAATGCCACCATCTTAACCAGGGGACAACATTGACTGGCTTCTGTATTCTCTGTGCCAGCCCACCGATGATGTCAGTGACAGATCCCATACATGCATGGTATTTGACCTGGCTCTGTTAAAAGAAAAAAAATATTTTTCCTCCAAGTTCTCACAAGTAGTGTTGAGCGAACCCGGACTGTAACGTTCGGGTCTGTACCGAACTTTCGGGTGTCCGGGGCCCGGACCCGAACATTTCAAAAAACGTTCGGGTTCGGGTCTGGGGTTCTGGTATTTTACTCCACGTGTTGAGAAGCTGCAGGGCAGCCAATCAACAAGCGTTTCACTGGTTTGCCCTTAGAAGCCATCACAGCCATGCCTACTAATGGCATGGCTGTGATTGGCCAGTGCATCATGTGACCCAGCCTCTTTATAAGCTGGAGTCACTTGATGCTGCAGTCACATGCTCTTGGGTTAGCTGTAGGGAGAGAAAGCTGACGGCGTCAGGGAGAGATTAGAGACATTTTAACAACATCTGATCCTGCATCCTGAGATAGATTACTTTACTACTGCTGTGCTGTTGCTCTGAGGACAGATAGCAGAAATTAGAGATTTCACATACCACTGCTTTGAGTTGCAGATCAAACTCTGCATAAAACAACGATCGCTACGATTGTGCTCAACGATCAGATTGTTGGAGGAATTTGAGATTTCAAATATTGCTGCTTTGAGTTGCAGATTGCAGATCAAACTCTGCCTAACACAACGATCGCTACGATCGTGCACAACGATCAGATTGTTGGAGTAATTTGAAATTTCACATACTGCTGCTTTGAGTGACACATTGCAGATCAAGCCCTGCCTAACACAACGATCGTTACGATCATACACAACGATCAGATTGTGGGATCGTACACAACAATCAGATTGTGGGAGTAATTTGAGATTTCACATACTGCTGCTTTGAGCGATCTGACTGTACTAGGTAGAGGGACAGATTATTGTTCAAAAATCATCTCCTAGTTCTAAAGGGAGAGGTTTTAGCTGCAGCTGTAAGTGACACATTATTGTTCAAAAATCATCTCCTAGTTTATTTGATTTTAATTTATTTTCCCTATCCCCATTTTTTTGTAGGGCACTTGCCTAACTCTTACCCCCATTTTACTTCCTTTTGCAGCCCTCTAGCACTTGCCAGGACTTTTTAACAGCCATTTTTGTGCCTAAAAGTTCGGGTCCCCATTGACTTCAATGGGGTTCTGGGTCAGGGATAACGTTCGGGCAACGTTCGGGTGCCGAACCCGGACTTTTTCCCAAAGTTCGGACGGACCCGCAGAACCCGAACGTCCAGGTGTTCGTTCAACTCTACTCTCAAGATTTAATTGTTTACTCTTGAGATCTCTCTGGAAGGCACTCGTGACGTAGCCTTCCCAGGTGCAGCAGTGAGGCTCTGGCTATGTCACTAGTGCCTCACTAAATCAGGAAGTTATATTTAAGTAAATGTGAGTATCTAAATCAGTCTTTTATGTAAGAAATTACTTTAGGATTTTTAAGGTCAAGGGAATTGCAGGCTTCTGAAATCTTCACTCATTTTGGAAATGGCATAGGATACTCTTTCTTAATCTGGCTGAATGAAAAGCATAGTATAGTTTGCCTGCCTTCAAATCAAACCTGTCATTAATCTAAAAACCCAAACCTATCCATCTAGTCTGCACTAGGCATTGCCTGGTGCCTAGTCAGACTCTTAGTGCCACTGCACTTAATCCATGTTGTCACTTATTCAAAATCATGTTATGGCTATGGGAAACACCTGATCCTTCCCGCTACTGCAGACAATGCAGTGTTAAGGGCTAGAGAAGTCAATAGCCAGGGTGGAGGACTGTCACATAGCCTAAGAGTGTGCTGCTATTTTCTGGGATGGCAGCAGGGAACTGGACAATGGCACTACATATCAGCTAGGCCACAGTGGCGGTGAGGGGTTTGGGTATATATTTTAATGACGGGGATAAGTATTATTTTCACATACATTGCTATGGTCTTATGTTCTGGCTGCAGACCTACGGTATAGGATCTAAATCCACAACCTCTGCTGCATCTAGCAGTAGCTCTTCTTGCTGAGCCACCTGAGATGCTGGACAGCATCTTGTCTAATTACTTGGATAATCTTGCATTGTGCCTTGTTTCTGGTGAACCTTGAACTCCTTCCTCTTCCCATGAACTTCCTATCTAAGCCATGCCTTTGCACTTTCTGATTGCCAGATTATTGAGTTGTCTCTGATATCTTGCTCCTTTGCAGACCTGCAGCTGCCCTTGTCTCCATTACCACTGATTGCTGACCTTTGGCTTGTTCCTCAACTACGCTTCCACTTGATCTCAACATGCAACCATTCGTTATCAATCTTTGGCTTGTTCCTCGATTACGCTTCCACTTGATCCCAACTTGCAACCACTTGTTACCAGTCCTTCGCTTGTTTACTGACTATGCTTCAGCTTGATCCCTACCTGCTATATCTGCTACTGGACCCTGGCTTGCTCACCTCCTTGTGGATGGTTCCTGAGGACTAAGACCTGGTACTAACGTGCAGCAAACTCCATCTTCATCATCAGGAACTCTGGTGAATACTGGTTAGTGCTTAGACTCCGCCTCTCGGGTGAGTCTGTGTCATCCACCAAACCTGCTTATGTACTTATATACAAATTCATCCGCGCTTGTGTCAATGACTCAAACAAACATTATTAGTGTAAAGAATATACCATCAATTAGATAATGTGAAAAAAATAAAAAATACAAAACACCCGGAAGAAGTCCGTTCGGACGAAATCGATCGGGCGTAAGTGCTGCTTCGGATCTCACCGCTGTATTTGCATGCTGTTGGACTGACTTTTATGCAATACACTTCTGGACCTCTTGTAAGTGCAATAGTTTTTATTAAAGGTATATGTTTTAAACAATATCACACTCTTGTGGCTTTCCTTCTGTATCCATGAATTAAACGGCACGCTTGGGAATTGGAGTTGGGACATCCGTCATAAAGGGCTAAGTGGAGGCCTGGTGTCCACGCAAGCGTTTTCAGACCCCCCGGAATAGAGGGTCCTGGAGCTCTGGTAAGGGCACATCTTGTTTGGTGGAGGATTTTAACACAGAAGGATTGGTGTGGTGGAGGATTTTTCCAGGATACGTTTTACACATGCTGTCATCTGCACCTGCTGCTTTTATTTGTTTGGACTGAATTTGAACTTGATTTTTACCTACTTTTTACACAAGAAAGCTTTATGGATGCTGTTTCACATATAATTTTCACAGGAGTTTATGTTCACTGGTGTTTTTTATTTTTTTCACATGATCTAATTGATGGTATATTCTTTACACTAATAATGTTTGTTTGAGTTATTGACACAAGCGCGGATGAATTTGTATATAATTTGACATTTGGTGGTGAATCCCCACTTTACGCTCTGCAGCTGTGTCTGTTTTGTGACTTAGATTTATTGAAGGTCAGCGCAGTCTTTTTCACATATTATTGCTTATGTATTTGTCCAGCTGGTTTGCGGGATCCTCTCAACTGCTATAGTTACTGATCCCTGAGTCTGACCCCTGAGACTAGGGTTAAAAACATAGAAACATAGAAAAGTGACGGCAGAAAAAGACTGAGTAGTCCATCGAGTCTGCCCCTTTTTATTTTATTTTTTTATTATTATTTATTTATTTATTTATTTTTTTTATATATATATATTTTTTTTTTTACATTAAGCTTGTTGTTTGACTATGGATTTATGTTTACCCAAGCATGTTTAAAGCCATTTACTGTTGACTGTCTCACAACCTCTGTTGGTAGTTTATTCCAATCATCAACCACCCTTTCAGTAAAATAATACTTTCTAAGATTAGTTTTGAACTTCCCCCCAGTTAGTTTGAGGACATGTCCCCGTGTTCTTGATTTTGGTTTCATATTGAAAAGACTGCCCTCCTGAACCTTATTCACCCCCTTGATGTATTTAAAGGTTTCAATCATGTCTCCCCTCTCCCTTCTTTCCTCCAGACTGTACATATTAAGTTCCTGAAGTCGCTCTTGATATGTTTTATCCCCCAGACCTTTCACCATTTTTGTTACCCGTCTCTGAACTCGTTCTATTTCATCAATATCTTTTTGTAAGTGTGGTCTCCAGAACTGGACACAGTATTCTAAGTGAGGTCTCACTAAAGATCTATATAGAGGAATCAGAACCTCCTTCCTCCTGCTGGTGATCCCTCTACTGATACATCCCAGAATTCTATTTGCTTTTCCCACTGCCTGGTTACACTGTTTGCTCATTTTGCAATCATCTGAAATGAGCACCCCCAAATCTTTTTCTTCTGTAGTGCTGGCTAACACTGTGCATTGGGGATGCTGTACTCTCTAAACGGATTTGTTTTCCCTAGATGCATTATTTTACATTTAGAAATATTGAACTGCAGTCTCCACTGCTTTGACCACCTCATCACTTTAAACCCGAACACATATCAATTACACAGGTTCTGTGACTGATTAAGGTGGTAATTAAATTCAGTTGGTGCCTTATGTGCATTGAATTCATATGTGTTCGGGTTTAAAGGGATGAGGTGGCAAATTACCCCTGACCGTGACACCCACCCAATCTCTTCCAGCCCTAGCTCTAGGCTAGCCTAAGGAATTTTACACTCAACCTCCAAAAGGAAGTCTGGCCTAGTTTCCTCAGCAGGTTTCCCTGGAGCCCACAACTGCCCTAATCCACATTTTGGACAACACATTTCTTGCATCCACCACTTTCTCTGTTATTTTAGCTCAGACTCTGTGAAACTAGACATAAAATAGCGCGCACCTGAACTGATCAGCTTTTTGGTCGTATAAACTTTTGTGCTAAACACATAATAGACATGAGAAAATAGACATGAGAAAAAATATTCATAAAGTATAACAAAACAAAAAAAATGCAGTTCTATAGATGGCATTTTTTTGGCAATATTTGCTCAAATAAATTCACAGAAAGTTAAGTGGTGTGGGCGATTAGCTTCAAGTGAAGAGTTTTTCGGAAAGGTAATCCAGCCGTATGCAAGGTTAAGGGCTTCCTGCCAATGTTTATTTGGTCAGCAAATAAAGCAAACAGAAAGGCTTCCCTCACAGGGGTAGAAAATATAGCCCAAAACAAAAGACCATCAAACGAAAATAAGCCTCCTGGGTCTGCTTCAGTCCTGCAGGCATGTTCCCTTACAGCCTGCTCCTTCGCTCTCAGCACCACCACTGATTGAACCCAGGTAAGGCAAAAATTATACCCCAGGTGGGGAGCAAGGTGTGACCAGTGCTTAACCTCTTTCTGCCTACAGACCTCTCCCTGCCACCTATTTACCTTAAGAATCTCACGATTCTATGTGGCAGAAATACTCCATCAATAACCGACAGGGGCTGTTTGTCACATACCTCCCCCCTCTGTTTGAACCCGTGGGTTCGAACACCAACTATTAAACAGTGAGTTCTAGAAAGGGCATCTGCATTTTTGTGGTTACAACCAGCCCTGTACACTGCTTTAAATGAAAAATCTTGGAGGGCCATGAACCAACGGGTAACCCTTGCATTATGGTCCTTAGCCTGGGCCATCCATTTCAAAGGAGCATGGTCTGTGATGAGTCCGAAGTGGTGCCCCAGCAAGTAGTACCGTAGAGCCTCTAAGGCCCACTTAATGGCCAAGCACTCTCACGTCACAATACTGTAATTTCCCTCTGGACAGCTTCTGACTCAAATAGACCACCGGGTGTCCTTCTCCACCTACCAGTTGTGACAAAATAGTTCCCAGACTTATATTGGAGGCATCAGTCTGGACTAAAAACTCCTTGCTATAGTCTAGGGCCACCAACACAGGCTTTTTACACAGCGCCTCCTTCAGACTTTGGAACACTGCTTCAGCCTAAGGATTCCATATAATTGCTACAGAGGGGCTTTTGCCCTTGGTGAGGTCAGTTAAGAGCTCTGCCAGTGTGGCAAAGTTTGAGATGAACCTCCGATAATAGCCAGCGTTTCTAATGGAGTTTATGACAGCCTAGACTTTGGGTAGGGGACTTTCCCAATCAGTGCTCCAAATAACCACATCATCTAGATAGGCTGCTGAATAGCATTGATGCGGGCTAAGGATCTCATATATCATCCGCTGGAATGTGGCAGGAGCTTCATTTAACCCAAAGGGCATCCGCACATACTGACATAATCCCTCAGGTGTTGAAAAAGCGTTTTTTTTCTTTTGCTTTCTCTGTCAGGGGAACCTGTCAATACCCTCTAGTGAGATCAAGAGTGGTTATGTACCTGGTGGGGCCCAACTTCACTAATTCATCAACTCGGGGCATGGGATAGGTATCAAACTGACACTTTGTTCAGTTTCTGGAAATCATTGGAAAATCTTAAGAATCCATCTGGTTTGGGAGCTAAACCCTTTAGGACTACACCATTCACTTTTGGAATTCTCTATCACCCCATCCTCTAAACTTCCTCAGCCACTACCTGTCTGCGAGCCTCTGGAATACAATAAGGCTTGAGCCGCACTTGAACCTTGGCATCCGTGACAATGTCATGTTTAATTACAATTGTGCAGCCTGGCAAATCTGAGAAGAAGTTTTTATTGCACTGTAGAAACTCTCTCAACTCCTGCTGTTGGGACACTGACATAGACTCAGGTATCTGTACTTCCTCTTTCTTTAGTGGCTGATCACTCAGGGCCAGGAGAGCTTCCCTGTCTTTCCATGGTTTAATTAAATTTACATGATAGATCTACTCTTTCTTCCGTCTGTCTGGTTGGTATACCTTATAGTTTATCTCCCCAACCTTTTCCAGTATTTCATAGGAACTAAAACAAGTACTCAATCCCCAGGATGGAAAGTTTGAACCTTCGCTGACCTATTGTACACTTGACTCTGTGCTTCCTGGGCTTGCTGCATGTGTTCTCGAACAAGGGGCATTACCGAGGCAATTATATCCTGCATGGTTGAGATATGCTCTATGACACTTCGGTAGGGCGTAGTTTCAGTCTCCCAGGTTTCTTTAGTGATATCCAGCAACCCTCAGGGATGCCTCTGATACAAAAGTTCAAAGGGTGAGAACCCTGTAGAAGATTGGGGGACCTCTCTAATTGCAAATAACAGATATGGCAGAAGACGATCACAGTCTCTCCCATCTTTAGCCACCAACTTCTTTAGCATACTCTTGAGGGTTTTGTTTAATCGTTCTACTAAACCATCTGTCTGAGTGTGGTAAACCAAAGTATGCAGATGCTTAATTTTGAACAATTTGCACAACTCTTTCATTACCTTTGACATAAAGGGAGTCCCTTGGTCGGTTAGAATCTCCTTTGGGATCCCAGTACGGGCAAACATGCGGAACAACTCTTTGGCGATAGCCTTGGAGGAAGTGTTTCCTTAAGGCAATAGCCTCGGGATACCGGGTGGCATAGTCCTTGACCACTAGGATGTACTGATAGCCCCTGGAAGACTTAACTACTGACCCTATTAGAGCCATGGCAATTCGGTCAAAAGGAATTGCGATCACAGGCAATGGCACCAGTGGGCTATGGTAATGGGGCATAGGGGCTGCCTGTTGACACTCACGGCATGACTCACAATAGTTTTTCATGTCGGCTGTATCCCAGGCCAAAAGAGATGCAATAAAACACGTTCTTTGGTCTTTTCATAGGCCAGATGACCACCGAGGGGATGTGTATGGGTCAGGTTCAGCACTGTCCTCCTATTGGGGCCAGGCACCACAAGTTGTTCCACAACCTCACCGCAAATTTTGTCAACCCGATACAACATGTCATGGTTAACCACCATATGAGGAAACACATTTTCCAGCCCCGGGGCTACCGGGGGCTCATTGTTTACCTTCACATTTGTCCAGGCTTGTACAAGAGGAGGATCCTGTAACTGGGCGGTCCCAAAGTTGTCCCGAGAAACCTCTAGCTCAGGCACGCCGGGCAGCTCTAGGGTCTCAGGGGTCACCTCTGGTTCACCCGCACAGCCTGCTAGGGGAAAATACACATTTTCATAAGGGGTCAACCCTACAGCATTTTCATTAACCTTTGGTTCAAAAGGATAGGGGTTCCCCCCTACAGTCCCACTAGGAAGTCAAGGCTCAAGACTCTTCTCCTTCCCACTGCAAAGTTCCTGGAACAGTGGAAAGTCTCTCTCCAATATTACACTGTGCAATCGGATAGGGGACACAGCCACTTCATGGCAAACAAATCCTGAGCTGGTTTCAAAGGTCACCAGCACTGTGGGTTACTTCTTACAGTCACCATACACACATACCACTCCTACCTGATGCTGGGTCAGCTGTTCAGGGTCCACCAGCCGGGTATGGACCAGGGTGACCAGGCTTCCAGAGTCTAGGAGGGCACGCACACTTTTTCCCCTTATCTTTACAACAGAGCTTGGCATGTCCGGATCAGCGACTAGGCCCGGGCGAGCAAACAGGGACATGCGTCGGACTACATCACACTCCATAGGCTCAGGATTCAGGGGACACTTGGCAACGATGTGACTCCACTCACTGCAACGTCAACACTGGGATGCCCACAGGTTCCTCTGGGTCTTTCAACAGGGGAAGATTCTCGCCGTCCTTCCAGGACTCCTTCTTTTCAGGTTTACCAACTGTGTTACTGGGGTGGCCGCAGGAGGGGGTCTCTTCACCATCAGGGATCTTGAAACTGCAGACCCAGCAGCAACCAGGTCCTCTGCTGCAAAGTAGCATTCCACCAGCTCAACCAGAACATCCTTTGAATTTGGATCAGATTGCCTCATCCACCTCTACAACTTAGGAGGTAGAGCTCTCTGGAACCAGTCCATTGCAACTCTTTCCACTATTTGGGGCCCTGTGAGTTTCTCAGGCTGCAGCCACTATTTGACCAGGTTGATTAGGTCATACATTTGGGAGCAGGGAGATCCATCTGCCATGAACTAAAGCTGTGTACTTGCTGCACTCTGGTGACCCCCAGATGTCGCAAGATCTCACCTTTGAGTTTGTCATAATCTCCGACATCCTCAGCAGACAAGTCAAAGTAGGATTTTTGGCAGTCCCCTGCCAACAGTGGTGCCACAAGCGCAGCCCAGCAGTCTTTAGGCCAGGCCTGCCCCTCTGCAGTTCTCTCAAAAGTACATAATAACGCCTCCACATCATCCTGGGATGCTATCTTTTGGAGAAGGTGACTTTAATGCCTAGCAGGGTATCACCAGGAGACCCTGTGAAGACATTCGCAGTCTGGGCTGACATCCACTGGAGTACTTATGCTAAGGCCTGTCTGTCTTTCTCAGCTGCCTGAGCCAAAGCAGCCACTTGTGCCTTTGTTGCCTGAGCCAGGGCAGCCACAGCATGCTGCTGTTGAGCTGCCAACATTCTATTTGTTTCTTGTTGTTGTGCAGCAGCTTGCTGCTGCTGAGCCAGGACTTTCTGAAAAGGCTTTTGCTGTGTAGCATTACTCTGGAGCAAGGCCTTTAGCAAGTCCTCCATGCTGCAGATTCACAAATTACACTGCAGTACATTGCGCCTTTTAAGTGGTATATATACACACACAGCTGTCCATTTAACATTGTTAACACAACATTCACATGATTATTTCAATGCAGTCTTTTAACAGGTGCACAGTGTAGCAAACTTGCCTTTCAGGGTGGATCAGTAGTGGGATTGCCCGCATCCTCCACCAATTGTGGGTGATTAGCTTCAAGTGAAGAGTTTTTCAGAAAGGTAATCCAGTTGAATGCAAGTTAAGGGCTTCCTGTCCATGTTTATTTGGTCAGCAAATGAAGCAAACAGAAAGGTGGTAGAAAACGTAGTCCAAAACAAAAGTCCATCAAATGAAAATAAGCCTCCTGGCTAATAGATAGACCTCACTGGGTCTGCTTCAGTCCTGCAGGCATGTTCCCTCACAGCCTGCTCCATCTCTCTCAGCACCACCACTGATTAAACCCAGGTCAGGCAAAATTATACCCCAGGTGGGGAGCAAGGTGTGACCAATACCTAACCCCTTGCTGGCTACAGAACTCTCCCTGCCAACCAGTTACCTTAAGAATGTCAAGATTCTGTGTGGCAGAAATACTCCATCAATAACTGACAGGGGCTGTTTGTCACAGTGGTCAGAATCACATTTTTCTTAAGGCAGCTTTCTAATGACTAAGGGCCATCTAGGTAGCCTTGCATATCTGTAATTCATTATTAACCATAAAAGTATTTAAGTGAACCACTGGATGCGGCACACTGACAGCTGGAATACACAAATGTAAAGCAATAACTATATACACACAGGTGTGATTCCTTCAAATGTCATATAAATAAATAAATAAATGTGAAAAGTGACCACAATACACTGATTGTAAATAAACATTAAAACGCGAAGCAGTTAAAATACTCAAACCATAATATTATATATATGTGCAAATGCATGTCAAACAAAGCATGAAAAATATGTTTGTCAGTGACCACAAAACACTTAATATGAATGAATATTAAATAAATATAAGCAAAAATGTGAAACAATAAAAAAACTTGAGGTAAAGAAGAGATCCAGAAAACCGCACTCCAAAAAATGCTTCTTTATTATAGATGAAGTTCCTTAGAGTGCAAAAACAGATCAAGAAAAACTAACGCGTTTCACGCCCTCCTTACGGACGCTTACTTATAACTAATGAGCTATGAGTAAGCGCCCCTAAGGAGGGTGTGAAACGCGTTTGGTTTTCTTGCTCTATTTTTGCGCTGTATGGACCTTCATCTATAATAAAGAAGCATTTTTTGGAGTGCGGTTTTCTGGATCTCTTCTTTACCTGGATACGGTTTGCACGCCGAACCTGCACCCACAGGATCACGGGTATTTTGCTTGGAACTTTCCCTCTGTAGCGGGTACTACATATATAATAAAAATACTTGAACCATAATTTCATATGTATGTGCAAACAAAAGCATGTCAAAGATGTCCATGAGGTAGATCCAGACTTTAAAAGTGTTTGTAAAGTCAGAAAGTTTTTTTTTTTTCTTTCAATAGTTTTTATTAAGAAATGTAGTATTACAGAGTAACAACATGCACAGTACAAATAGCACACAGATGTTCCGACTGGTCACAATAGTATGGAGCGCACGTTTGGCATAGGTCCATTTCTTCTCTAGGTCTTTTGGCGTGAGGTTTTTTACGAAGAAATAATATCTACTTCCAGGTATGTCGCG
>BLSH010207308.1:235693-249024 GCA_018402905.1 Glandirana rugosa
CCCCAGTGAAGACCACCCTCAGGGCCGACCCCCCATTGCAGAAAACCCTCAGTGCAGACCGCCCCTCTCAATGCAGACACCCCTCCTTGGTGCAGACCCCCTTTAGTGCAGACCCCCCTTAGTGTGCAGACTCCACCTCAATGCAGACACCCCCCCGCACATGTCAAATACATACACTCATACACTGAGTGCACAGACCTCAGAACAGCGGGGCTGCAGCATGTCCTCATACTCCAGAGTCTCTCCTCCTCCTGTGTAGATGTACACAGAGAGGAGGGGGCAGCTTCATTCTGCTGTGCTTGAGAGACAGAGCTAAAACCGGTGAAAGAGAAACAGATCGGTGGAGGGGCGGGTGCGGACCGTGAGATGTAGCAGTGTCTCTGCCCCCGCACACGGCTAGCAACGCCACTGCACAAAACTATATGGCGTTAAACTGGCAGTAACGCTCACAGAAGTAAATGGCGTTAAACTTGCAGTAACGCATAAACCTATATGGTGTTAAACTGGCAGTAACATACACAAAACTATATGGCGTTAAACTGGCAGTAACGCACACAAAATTAAATGGCAATAAACTGGAAGTAACGCACACAAAACCATATGGCGTTAACCTGGCAGTAACGCACACAGAACTATATGGTGTTAAACTGGCAGTAACGCACACAGAAGTAAATGGTGTTAAACCTGCAGTAATGAACAAAACTATATGGCGTTAAACTGGCAGTAACACACACAAAACTATATGGCGTTAAACTGGCAGTAACGCACACAGAACTATATGGCGTTAAATTGGCAGTAACGCACACAGAAGTAAATGGCGTTAAACCTGCAGTAATGAACACAACTATATGGCGTTAAACTGGCAGTAACACACACAAAACTATATGGCGTTAAACTGGCAGTAGCGCACACAGAACTATATGGCGTTAAACTGGCAGTAATGCACACAGAAGTAAATGGCGTTAAACTTATAGTAACACAATCAAATATACAGTGTTCAACCATCACTACACTGACGCTATCTGAACTGTCCCTACTCTAGCTATACACTAATGTAAAGATTAGTGACACGGTCTTACTATACTACACTGGAACTATCTGATCTGTCCCTACTCTACATATACACTATTGTATGTATGAATGACACGGTCTCACTACACTACAGTGAAACTATCTGAGTTGTCCCTACTCTAGCTGCACACTATGCATAGCTGAATGAAGGTCCTCCTTACTACACTCACACTATCCCTAGACTGACACTAAACTAATATTCTATACTCACAATTTAAGCACAATAGCACAGTATAGCACACTAACTAACTAGTAGCACTGAACAGAGCCCTGTTCAATCTCTCTCCAAGCCGAAATCACACTGAAAATGGCTGCCATTGAAAGAATACTTTTAGGGTATTAGGGTGGGGCAGGGATGAGCCATGATTGAATAAAGTCAGGATGACAGTGACCAATCATGACTCTGACAGTGCTCTGTGCCCTGATTGACTGAAGCTTTCACTGCATTGCGGTCCATTCGGGAGGCCGAACATGCAGTCAAACACCCGGTTTGTTTGGCTATTTGCCGAACACCCCAGCAAAGAAAGTTCAGCCCAAACTTATATTCGGCCCGAACTGTTCACTAATCCCTATCACCGAGCTCACACGCAGAAGGGAACGCATACGAAGTTCTGCCCGCATATGAAAATGCGATTGCCGCGATTGTTAGAGTTAGAGCAATAATTCTAGCACTAGACTTTCTCTGTAACTCAAAATTGGTTACCTGTAGAAGTTTGTCGCCATTCCACGAGCGGGCGCAATTTTGAAGCATGACATGCTGGATATCAATTTACTTGGCATAACATTATCTTTCACAATATATTAAAATAATTGGGCTAACTTTTTTTAAAAAATTGCGCTTTTAAAACCGCTGCGCAAATACGGTGTGACATAAAATGACTGCCATTTTAATTTCTAGGGTGTTGGAAAAAATATATATAATGTTTGGGGGTTCTAAGTAATTTTCTTTTAAAAAAAACTGATTTTGTAAACACCAAATCTCAGAAAGAGGCTCTGTCCTTAAGTGGTTAAGGGGAACCCCGTGCCAAAATTTTTTTAAAAAATGGCATGGGGCCCCCAAAATCCAAACCAGGCCCTTCAGGTCTGGTATGGATTTTAGGGGAATCCTGTGCCAATTTTTTTTTTAAAATGGCGTAGGGGTCCCCACAAAATCCAAACCAGACCCTTATCTGAGCACACAGCCCTGGCATGGCAGGAGGGGGTGGGGATGAGCGAGCACCCCCCAAACCATACCAGGCCACATGCCCTCAACATGTCAGTATCTGGGGGCCCCCTTATTAAAGGGGGCTTCCAGATTCTGATAATCCCCCCACCTGCAGACCCCCACAACCACCGGCCAGGTTTGTGAGGATGAGGCCCTTCTACCCATCAACATGGGGACAAGTTGAGATGTTGAGGGCATGTGGCCTGGTATGGTTTGGGGGGTGCTCGCTCGTCCCCACCCCCTCCTGCCATGCCAGGACTGCATGCTCAGATAAGGGTCTGGTTTGGATTTTGGGGGGACCCCAATACCATTTTTTTTTTAATTGTAGCAGGGTTCCCTTTAAAATCCATACCAGACCTGAAGGGCCTGGTACGGGCTTTGGGGGGAACCCTCTGCATTTTTTTTTAATTTTGGCATGGGGTTCCCCTTAAAATATATACCAGGCCTAATGGACCTAGTACGGACTTTGGGGGGACCACAACGGAATTTTTATTTCAATTTTGGCACGAGGTTCCCCTTAAAATCCACACCAGACCCGAAGTGCCTGGTATGGACTGGGGGGGACCCCCAATGCAATGCTTTTTCAGTGATTCTTATCTATATTGCCGGGAACCGGCAATACATTACAGCCGCAAGCAATTTTAAATGACAATTTTTCCTTTGCAAATGTCATTTTGCGGTGCTGCTGTTCTAAATGTCACAGAGATGTGCCACTTTACAGGAATTACAGGGGACACCCTAGCCACAATATTTAAAGGAATATTTCATTTTTATTTTTTCACTTTAAGCATTAGTCCTGATCATAATATTTGAGCAGATGGCTCCCCTACACATAACCAGCAGTCTATTGCTGATGTTTGTGGGGACTATTATAAAAAATTGTATAATTGTCTTTCTCCGGACTCCCACCCCCCTTCCATTCTGCTAAATTTGACAAATGCATGTCCTTTCTTTTTGTATTTTGTTTCGGGTAGGAATGTAATTGGTTTGAAATAGTAGTTTGGGAGATTTTGTGAGTTGTATGCCTAGGTAAGATATACTCGTGTCAGCCCATGCGTAGGGGTACTGATTTTGAAGAAGGATTTGGGTGGCAGTGTCTAGTTCTATGTCGAGTATGTTCGATTTGGTTTCGTTGGCTTTGTAAAATGACACCGATCTGAACCATCTTAATATATTTTGGACTTCTGGAAGGGACGATGTCGGGTTGGTTAGTATTAGAATTACATCATCGGCAAATAGGCTGATTTTATGGTGTTGAGAGTTAATAGTGACTCCAGTGATTTTGGGGTGGGATCGTATATGTTCAGCTAAGGGTTCCATGGTTAAATTAAAGATCAAAGGGGATAAAGGGCAGCCCTGTCTGGTTCCGTTTGAGATTTTGAATGGTTTGGACAGCAGATTGGAGGTGAGGACCTGGGCCGATGGGTTGGTGTAAAGTGCTTGTATTGCTTTAAGTATCTGTCCCTGGAATCCGAACTTATTCAGCACCAGGGACAAGTAATCCCAGTTAACCCTATCAAACGTCTTCTCTGCATCTAGGGAAAGAAGCAGAGAAGGCGTTTTGGTGGTGTTTGCGTGATGTATTTGGTTTATTAGTCGTCTAGTGGCGTCTGACGTCTGGCGTCCTTTTGTGAATCCTGTCTGGTCTGGATGTATTAAGGTTGGAAGTCTATTGGCAAGGGTTTTAGCGTATATTTTGAGGTCAAGGTTCAGAAGGGAGATAGGGCGAAAATTTTGTGGCGTTGTTGGCTCTTTGCCTGGCTTAGGTAGGGTCACTATCGTTGCAGAAAGCACTTCTATCGGAAATGAGGAGGAGGAGGCAGCAGCATTGTACATATCACATAGATGTGGGATAATGTTTCTATGAAATGTTTTAAAGTATTCTCCAGATAGTCCGTCCGGTCCTCGAGATTTCATATTAGGTAAATTTTGGATGGTCTCCTCGATTTCTTCTGGTGTAAAGGGTAAGTTCAGTGAGTCTAATTGACTCTCCGATAGTTTGGGGAGAACAATTTGGTCAAGAAATTTTTGTATTTCAGGTATGGACGGTTTGTGTGTGGCCTGTTGTTCTGACAAGTTGTATAGTCCGCTATAGTATGTGCTGAATGTATCAGCTATTTCCTGTGGGTTCAGAATTTTTTTGTGTGTATTTGCATGGATCAGGTATGCGATTTTGTTTTTTGTGCGCTGACCTTTGATTCGGGAGGCCATAGCCTTCCCTGCTTTATTGCCAGTAGTGTAATAATTGGCTTTTAATTTGTTTTGTGACTTTTCAAAGTTTTCGAGTAGGAGAGTGCGGAGTTAATTTCTTAATTGGAAGATTTCTGATTGTAAGATTCGGGAGGGATTGGTTTTATTTGCTGTGTCCGCCCTCTCTATGGCCTTTGTGAGTTCTGTTATGTGCTGCGTCCTCCTCCTTTTTGCCTTTGAGCCTAATTTAATAAAGAAGCCTCTAATATAGGCCTTATGGACCGTCCACAAAGTCGCTGGGTCGGATACTGAGCCTTTGTTGAGGAGGAAGAATTCCTCCAATCCTTCTTTTAAGTATTCCACGTTGACAGGATGCCTTAAGAGGGAGTTGTTCACTCTCCATATGTATGAGTTAGGAGCAGTGCAGTTGTTGACAATTTTGATGCTAATAGGGGCATGATCCGACCAAGTGACTGAGTGTATTTCCGCTGATTGAATCCCTTGCAGTAACCATTTGTCTGTGATAAAAAGATCAATTCTTGAGTAGGTGTTGTGACGCGGGGAGAGGTAAGTAAAATCCCTCTCCTCCGCGTGACAGCACCTCCACACGCCATATAGGTCTTGTTCAGATAAAAATTTGCTTAATGGTGATCGAAGTCTCTTTGGGCCAGCCAATGAATCTAGGTCATAGTTAGGGACCAAGTTAAAGTCCCCACACATCAGTAGATGTCCTTGTTGTATTTCTCGGATTTTCTTTATGGTGGATCTGATGAAGTTCATTTGGTTTTGGTTGGGTGCGTATAAAGTTGCAATAGTATACAAGGCGTTTTCTATCGTGCATATGATTATGATGTATCTCCCTTCCTGGTCCAGTGTGCAGCTGTGTAATTTGAAGGAGAGGGTATCTCTAAATGCTATACATACTCCTCTTTGTTTTTTAGAGAAGTTGGCTTGGAATATGTGTGGGTATGATTTGTGTAGAAATCTTGGTGGTGCGTCTTTGGAAAAGTGCTTTTCTTGTACGCAAAGGATGTCACAGTTGTGACTCAGAGCTGTGCTCCATAGAGAGGACCTTTTTACCGGGTGGTTCAGTCCTTTAGCGTTGATGGATAGTATGTTGATGGACATGTTTGGTGCAGAGTGGAGGGATGTGTGGTTGTGACTCACGTTTAGAAGATCGTATGTCTCTGTTTGTGTTGTTGAAGTTGCTCGTTCGTGTTCCCGTCTCTTGTTTTCTCGTGATCTTTTGCGTGTTGTTGTATGATTTCCTTACCACTGGTACCTGGTAAATAGTTCTGTAAGAAGACAGTGTAACTGAGAAAAACGGAGAAAAAGAAAAATAACAAAGTAACAGTTTATCAACAAATAGCCCATAGGGCGATCAGCTATTTCTTGCTTCAAGAGAAGCTGATATTGTAGGGGGTAAAGTTCAAGGCCTTGGCGGAGGGTGATCGGAGGCCCGATCATGATGGGTAGTGGGTTTCTTGTTGTGCGAAGAAGCTTTTAGTTGTTGGTGGGTATATCCGTTGTGTGTTGGATTATGTCGAGGGGAGTATGACTTTGCCGAGTTGTAGGACGATTCCATTGGAAGATCTGGTATGATGCCCCACGAGTGGAGGAGTTTTGTTCCTTCTTGAATGTAAGTGATGGAGTATTTGGTACCGGTTCTGTCGACTATTAGCGTGGCTGGATGCCGCCATTTGTATGTCATCTTGTGATTGTTCAGTGCTTTGGTCACTGTTTTGAGTTGCCTTCTTAGTTGAAGAGTATATTGGGAGAGGTCCGGGTATATTTGCAGACTTGTATACGGTTCTGGGAGACTTTGCATGGATTTGGCTGATAATAATATTTGTTCTTTGGCTTGATAGAAGTGGACCCTTAGTAGGACATCTCTTGGTATGGAGTCATCTAGGTGCCGTGGTTTCGGTATTCTGTGGATACGATCAATGGTGAGTTCAATTTGTGACATTTCTGGAGCAATTCTTGAGAATAGTTTGGTGACATATCCTCGGAGATCCGCTGGTGGGATCGTTTCTGGAATCCCTCGGATTTTTAGGTTGTTTCTTCTCCAGCAATCCTCGAGATCGGCTAACCTGGCTTTGATCCAGGTTGTCTCGTCTTTTTGTTTGTTGTAGCCGTCCACCAAGTCATTTACTGTAACAGTACACTCTTCCATTTTGTTTTCAATGTGCTGGACTCTGTCATCTATGTTTTGTATCTCTGTTGAAAATTTGGATAGGACTGATGTGAAGCTGGACATCAGCGAGCTTTGTAGAGATAGCAACATGTCTTTTAGTGTAGAGTCTAGTACCGGTTGCCCTGTAGTAGGGAACGAGGCAATAGAGTGTAGTGGGTTGGTGTTCAGTATCTCCAGCTCTTGTGGTGGCTGGGTGAGTGGGTCCATTTTCCTCCTGGACTTGGCTGGGCTCTGCAATGTGGGGCTTGGGTGAGGTGATTTAGAGGGTGAGCGTATTAGTAGTGGGGGGTCCTCTTCTCCTGGTTCTGCGTCGGGGAGGTCCGTATACGCTGCTGGGTGCATAGAAATATTGGGTTGAATTCTCTCTGTTGTGTTGGGTGTCTCTTTTTGTTGAAAGAAGGTTGTGAGTTTTTTGGGGTACCTGTCTTCTTTTCTTTTGGGGGACATCCGTGCTTAATTGTTTCCCCTGTATGAGATGGGATCTTCTGCGCTGGTTGTGCTGTAGCGATCGGGCCTCACCGCGTAGTTATCTAGTGAGGCATATAGATTATAAGAGTCTTTGTGGCTGGTTTGTAGGTATTAAGCGGTTGTTGGTAATGGTTATCTGTTTGTTGTGGCTCTTTCCTAGAGGATTCAATTGGTGTCTGTAGAATGAGAAACTTATTACTGTTTCATAGGTGTAGTGGGCCTTGAGGCCTAGGTGTTATAGTTGCTGAATCGGCGTCTGCGTTTAATGCTTATGGGTTGATCGCCTCTGTGGGCCACCTTCAGCAGATTGTTACTTTTGGAGGTCTTTTGAGAGGGGTTCCTGTGTGGGGTTCTTGTGGATGACTGTTGTGAATGCAATTGCAGTGTCTTTCAGGGCCCTGTGTGGGTAGGCCTAGAAGCCGCGGCCTCGATTTTCGGGCCGGGTGCCGATCGGGTCCCCCGTTTTGTATGAGAGGGTGCCCCGTGGGTGATTCAGAGGGTTTACCCCCTTGTATGCTCGGATCTAGGGGGTGTAGGGTAGTCCTCAGGGTTTCTTGTGAATTTTTTGTTGGTTTCCGAAATGGCGACGGGTAGGCCGCAAAAGCCGCGGCCTCGATTTTCGGCCGAGCGGCGATCGCGGCTCCCAAATTGATTTGACCGGCCCTGGAGTGTTGGGGGAGTGTTGGGGGAGTGAGTGGATGATGTGGTGCCTCTCACCCGGTTCTTTTGGCGGTGGATTGTTGAGGATTGTTCTCCTGTCGCCGGAGCTCCTCTGTGTTGCGACCGTCCGCTTCAGCTGCAGGCCACGCCCCCCTGCATGTCCTTTCTTAAATGGCCTAAATTTACCTCTAGCGACTTATCATCTCCTAAAGCTAATATCACTATGGAGAAACTTACAACTGTTATTAAAGTGGTTGTCTCTGGACAACCACTTTAAACTACAGGTAAGCCTATAATAAGGTTTTCCTGTAGGTCCTAGAAATATCTCCTAAACTTGCACAGTTTAGGAGATATTCCCTGTATCTGCATGTGCCAACATCATCGGCACATGTGCACTGAATAATCGGCCCCAGGGTGGCCCAGGGTGCTGTTTCTTCAGTAAATGTGCCATAACCAGCGGCTCCCGTGCACATGCGTGGGAGTTACGTCAGTGCGGCTCCGGCCAATCCAGCTGTGGACCTGGAAGAAGCATGCTGCCGGTCACAGTGGTGTGCCGAGACTGCTTCAACAGCTTCGTTCCAAGGTAAGTATTTCATAATGAGCTAGTATACGATGCATACTAGCTCATTATGCCTTTGTTTTGCAGGGTTTTTTTTTCTTTTTAAAAAGGAGAGTTGACAACCACTTTAAAGACTTACCTCATTACAAGTCCCCTAGTCCAGACAACCTTCCTTACTCATATTATAAGTGAGTTTGATGGGACATGCCTGGGGTATGAAGTTTGGAGTATTTTGATCTGCTGATTATCAGACCATTTGGATTACATATTTTGCTGTTTAGGTTGAAAATTTAGGCATGCGGATGGATTACTTCTATGGACGGTGCGATTCAACACTAGACCAGAATTGATTTTGAAGCCTGCTATTTTTTTGCATTATATCCTTATGTTTCTTGGATGTAGTCCTCTGGAACTGAAAACCTCAGCTCCAGCAAACTTATGGAAACTTTTTGATTTTATGCTATTGGGTTTCCCTATACTGTATGGATACTGTTCACATGTGCTCATGATGAAGATGTCTAAAATTAGGGATCGGCCGAACACCCCCAGTTCGGTTTGCACCAGAACTTGCGCTCATGCAAAAAATTTGTGCAAACACGGGAAAGCTGTTAAAATCAATGGGGCTTAAACAGGAAAAATCAAAAGTGTTCATTTTAAAGGCTTATATGCAAGTTATTTCCCTAAAAAGTGTATGAGGACCCGGGTCCTGCCCCAGGGGACATGTATCAATGCAAAAAAAAGTTTTTAAATCAATCGTTTTTTCAGGAGCAGTGATTTTAATAATGCTTAAAGTGAAACAATAAAAATGAAATATTCCTTTAAATGTCGTGCCTGGGGGTTCCTTAGTCTACCTGTAAAAGGGCACACCTCTGTGATGTTTAGAACATAGCCAGAGCAAAATGACATTTGTGAAGGAAAAATTGTCATTTATTATCGTGGCTTTAATGTATTGCTGGCTCCCAGCAATATACAGAAAAATCTCTGAAAAAACTTGCATGGGGTCCCCCCCAATTTTAAGGGGGGTTTTTAAGGGGAACCACATTTTTAAAAAAAATTGACGTGGGGTCCCCCCTAAAATTCCAACCAGACCCTTATCCGAGCTTGCAACCTAGCCGGTCAAGATGGGGGGGGGAGAGCGAGCGCCCCCCCCCCAAACCCTACCAGGCTACATGCCCTCAACATGGGGAGTATGGGTGCTTTGGGGCAGGGGGGGGCTCTACGCCAACCCTGGGCTGTGGTTGTGGGGGTCTGCAGGCAGGGGGCTTATTGGAATCTGGAAGCCCCCTTTAGTAAGGGGGCCCCCAGACCCCTATCCCACCCCCTATATGAATTAGTATTGGGTACATCGTACCCCCACTAATTCACCAAAAGTGTAAAAAAAGAAAAAAAACACAGGAGACAATTAGGGACAAGTCCTTAAAAAATAAAAATAAGGTCCCCCCCCTTTGTAATCCATCATCAATCACGGTGAGTGACGGACCCGAAAAAAAACAAACAAAAAAAACCGAACAGCTCCTCCTCTATGAGGGGGAGCTCTCTTTGGTTTGACATTTTATTTATAGTTAAGGGCGGGGCCACCCAGTGATGTAATTTAGCAAACCCGCCCCTCCGACATCACATGACATCAGAAGGGGCGGGATCACCCGAAAGTCACTCGGTGGCCCCCGCCCTGCACTATAAATAAAACGTCAAAACAAAGCCAGCGCAGAGGGCGGCAGCCCTCACATGGAGGAGGAGCTGTGCTTACCGTCTGTGCACAATGCATTATGGGGTGCTCCGTGGTGGCGAAGTCGCTGCGAACGCCCTATAATGTTCTAAATTCGCTGAACGCCCGATGTCAGCGGGCCCATCCCTAATTTCTAATTTTTGCATAAACATATGATAGTTCTGTCCCACTAGCTAGATTTCCCTGTCTCTTCCTAGTGTGTCCTCCCCATTCATTTCCCCATTGGTAATTGACATATGTGTCAGTCAACCGCACCCGTTCTTTTGTTTTCCTCCCCTATATAATATTGACAGGTCCGTGGGCCAATTAGGTCTGAAGAAGAAGCTGTTGCTTCGAAACGTGTTACCGCCCACTCCACATCAGCACATCCAACACACCCTCCGCGTGACATCACGTCCGGCCCGGCGCCTTCTTGCATTCCATGCTGGTTATGGCTACGTTCGGCCGCTCCTACTTCCATCCATGAGCACAGCTTGTGTCCGAGGCTGCATTAGGACAGCTTGGGGAGGCTACCAGACGGACATTCCTACTTTACATAGACTACCCTGTATCACTCAGCTATCTTGTGAGTTGCTATTTGTCATTTTTTAATAAATCATTGGTTTTAAATGATGCACTTAGTCTGGTGCCCCGCTGTTCTTGGCAACAATTGGACAGGAAGTCTAAGCTTGTCCACCAGTGGAGACTCTGGTGCATTCTTGAGGTTATCTTGATTACCTGTGACAGGCGCTGTCTCTTCCATTGTTCTAGAAATCTCGACTGAAAACATCTCAGGTGCTAGTGTGACCACGGTACCAGGGAAATACAAGAGGACATTGTGCCTATAAAGCTCAGACACTGTGAAGGTATTAGATGGGATCATAGCATGACATTGTGCATCTTCTGTATAATGTTTCCAGCTTTCTGTCGTTGTAATGAGATTGTCCCCTGCAGAGTATTAAACATTGCCACCAGATAGACCATGCTTTGTGTTGAGAGCAACTGGCTTTTCTCTTGGTTTATTAGCCAACCGACCTCCATTAGTGATTGTAGCAGAATCACTCTGTGCGTGATAAGCTGGCTTGGGCTGTTTTCTAGGAGTAGGGTGCCATCTAAATAATGGTACACCCTGAGGCCCCTCTCTCTCAGGGGAGTTAGGATTGAAATGAGCAACTTTGTGAATACTCTCTAAGAGATGCAGAGCCTAAATGGTAGGCACTGAAATTGTAAATGGGCCTGCTCCACTGTGAACTTCAGATATTTTTGAAAGGAGGGTAGGATGGCAACATGAAGATATGCATCTTGAAGGTCTACCAACACTAGCCAGTCCCCTGGCTGAACTGCTTGGATGATAATTTTTATTGATTCCATCTTGAAACTCTCGATATGTATTTACCGACTGAGCCTCATAAAATCTGTCATGGGTCTCCATCCACCCGTCCTCTTTTGGACTAATAACAGGGTGGAATAGAAACTCATGAATCTGGAAAATCATGTGCTTGAAGCAATGGTACAAACTATATATCGTCCATCCAAGGCTTTAGCCATAAGGCAAATTTGGCCATGACTGCATGCAGCATTGACCTGGCTGAACAATGTATTGTATCTATTGCTGCTTCTCTCACAAAGTCTGATGATAAGTTCAATTCCTGCAGAGCTTTAATTATGTCCCCTTTAGCGGGTTTGCATGTTGCTCCTGCCTCTAGTAAACCTCTTTTCAGGTCTTGATCGATGCACCTATCAGGGGTTCCTTGAATGATGCAGAGTCTTCCATGGCCAGGTGGGCTACTGTGGAGTCTACTACTGGTGTCGACTCAAAAGTTTCGATATCTGCTTCTGCTAAGTGGTATGACTTATTACGTCAACCCAAAGAGAATCTTTTTTCTGTCTTCTTCCATTCCTCTTCGAAATATTCTCTAATCTCACCCATTGGGGAAAAAAGGCTTGTTTTTGCTTTAAAAATGGAAAACATTTCCTTAACTACTTCTTAACTACTTCTTCCCTAGAAATAGCACTCCTTACTCCGTGAATTATAGGCTGTACGAGGGAAAAACTGCATCTAGAGGGATCTGAATCACCAATTCTGATGACTCTTCAGGTGGCACATTCCTGGCCATATGACCTGAAGGTGTATTGACCGTTGGAATATTCGGATCTGTATCCAGATTTTGAGGGGTTTGTGCCACAGCTTGAAAAGGTAGCATAGCCGCCAATTCGGAGAGAGAGTCTTTCATGGTATGCTTAAGTAATGCAGTGACCTGCTGACTTTCTAACTTTTGATCAGCTACATAGTCTCTAAGGCAGGCTCTGCACACCAATGTATCTGGTAAAGGTACGGCTTCACAAGATCAGCAATGTTTTCCTCTCCTATGAGCGGGAGGTGAGTCAGAATGTCGCTTTGATCTAGAGCCCTCAGACGATCGACATTGTGAAGAATGCGAATGCTGCTCTGGGCAGGTCACAGCAGAGTTCTTATAGAACCCAGAGGATGGTCTGGACCTCTTTGAGTGAACAGGGCTGGAAACAAGAAAAACATTTGTTACCCATGAGCCAGCACTCTTTTGAGAATAACTTTCCAAAAGGATGGTCCCTACCTAATGGACACATGAGAATCTTGATCAGGCGGTGAATGGCTCATGATGATCAGGCAGCAGGAATATCAACTAGAAATATAGAAGAAAGAGATCTACAGCAGCGGAAACAAACAGAAAAGTAGATACCCCCTCCCCATTGTTGCAGGTAGCACCTATATGGACCAGCAGACATTAAACCAAGAAACAGGCAGGTCAGAAGGGACAGCTATCCTGCAGAAGCCAGCATTTATAAGCCACCAGAGTAGAGTTGAGCGAACACCTGGACGTTCGGGTTCTGCTGGTCCGTCCGAACTTCGGGACAAAGTCCGGGTCCGGGTCCGGACGGAACCCGAACGATCGCACGGACAGCTTCAAGCCTGCCTGGTCGTCTTGGGCTTGCAGGTCCACAAGCGAGTTGAGATGAGACCACCGAATATTTACGACCGAAGACGTCCTATCGACAGGGAAGACTGGACGGACAAAGAACCAAATTACAGACGACCAGGTATATCCACGATGGACGTTGTTACCCCTCCCCCATAGATGAAAAGACAAACAAAGGCGACGACATCTAGAGAAAGAAGATATAAAGATCAACTATAAGGACGACGGACTAGTAGTACTCGGTAAGTGGCGGACTAGTTCTAAGAGTACACAGGTAATCCATCCCTGGTAGGAAAACCTTTCAATAAGAGTTTTCTCAC
>BLSH010207308.1:259922-271655 GCA_018402905.1 Glandirana rugosa
GGGTATATAGTATTATATGTTATTGTTAATGTATGTTACAGTTATTTTATTGTATATTAAGCTCGTGGGATTAATTTTGAGATGCGCAAAGCATCGAATACGATGAGTAGTCCTCATACCACGTGTTTTCAGATACTTTTTTTCTCTTTTACTCCCTTATGTGTAATCATATGTCATTGGAGGGTGCATTTTTACAATAGTTTGTTTCGGTTTGTTAATATACTACCATAGAATGTAGTTTTAATTAGGGTGCTCGAATTATATGTTATTTTATTGACATTGTATGTAATTGTTATTGTATATTATGATATATGGGTCTGGACTTGTGCATCAATTTATGACTATATCTTCTTGGTTAATAACATTTTTGACCATTTTTGATATCCATACCCAACCATGTCCTTGGAATAAATGACTATTATTTTGTATACATGCTATTATGAATTTCTTATGACTAAATTAATAAATGTTAAATCATGTATTATATATACCATTTATGGCATTTTATTTGTGGCAGGTTTCCTAAGGTGTGTGTATTAATATGGTTTCAAAGTTAGTTAGTATTAATGGGCATGGCAGCCTCATTTAAAGCCCCACCATTTTCTCCTTTCGCTTTTGTACACATACAATAGGGGTGGAGGTCTGCCATTGCGGTGTATGTCAGATCACTAAACCTTCTTTACTTGTCTATAGGACATTAAACCCCAAGACATCCTACTGCAAGTACTTTATAAGGGAATAACCTGTTTTCAAACCATCCCCAAACCCTATACCATGGGTGACCGGCATCAGGATAAAATAAATTCATGACAGCTAGATCAATAATATAATATAATCCATCAAATTCAGGAATAGATACAGTAACAAAAATTCTGTGAACTCTGGTGTTTTCCAGCAATTGAAAACCAATGGGGGTAGTTTAACTCTCTCTACAATAAAGAATTGCCTAAACTCTATGTCCTTGCAGCATGTAGTAGCCGCTTGATGCAATTGTAACAATCAGATGCTCTGTTCAACAACAATCAGCAGATACATAAAATCAGTTTCCTTGGTACATTAAACCCCAAGACTTCCTACTGCAGGTATTTGAGCCAGAAATTAGTTATTTACCCAAATCAGCCCTATTTAGTCCCTATACCATGGGTATTTGGATAAATGAAAACCACGACATACAGTAGCTATAGCAGTATATAATATAAAATAACATAATCAGTGAATGCAGGAAGAGATGCAGTAAGCATTACAAAGTTCTGTGAACTCAGGTGCTTTCCAACAATTAAAAAAGAGGGGTGGGGAGTAACAGTTCAATTCTCTCCATAATACACAACTGCCAAAGCTCTATAAACTGAAAGTGGTAATGCCCTACCAGATAAAATATAGAAAGGGTGAGTGGCTGCCACCACTACAGTGTTTCACACAGCAATGAATCAGTATAATCAGAAAATGTGGAAGTGCTGCTACAAAGTTTACCAATGACATAAAATTATAGCAATAAATGCACAATGAATAAGTGCTACAATAGGGACAATGTGCGAAATGAGCAAATAAATAAGTGAATGTCCTCAATTCGAAAAACAATACAATATAAAAATAAAGAGCCATGTGCACATTAAGCAAACAAATAAATAAAAGTGCTTGTGCAAAGGTGCAATAAAGTCCCAAAACAATATATTTCCAATCCAATGTGTAAATTATGGGGGAGATGAATCTTTTCAAATAATCCTACAGGGCAGAAAAGTCCTCAACAGCTTGAACTAGTAATCACCACAAAAAATATGCTCCATCCACCGGGTGAAATGAAGGCTCATCTCCAAGGCTGACTCCACCGGGCCAAATCACACATGTATGAGAGCGTGTTATCCAGCAGTATCAAAGATCTGTCTCCTTTAAGATTAACAGATGGATATCCAGTAGCTCTCCGGTCCCATGCAAAAACAAGAAACAGCTCCACTAATGCAATACATCTAATACTGTTAACAGAACAAGACCAAGCAAACCCTGTCTTCAAATGCACTCACATTTTATTAGATAAAAACTAGCATAAAATCCATAAGCATGTAATCTCTCACGTGTAGGTAGACCCGTACCACCGCCAGGCTGCGCCTTTACATGTTACGCCACCTCAAGTGGCTTCATCTGGAGGAGTTAACCCTGTGTCCTTACAGCAAGTAGCTGGTTGATGCAAATGTAACAATCAAACAGATGCTCTGTTCAACAAGGAACAACAGATACTTAGAATCTGGTTCAATTTCAGTTTAGTACTGTGCACATTGGTCAACTGGCGTAGCACTGTATTAGGCTGGGTTCTAACTGGTGTGATGTTAGACATGACATGTGATTCACACCGCACTGCTTTGCAGATCACATGTGATGTCTGTGCAATGCAAATTCAGCCATACAAATAGTATGGCTTAATTTGCATCGCATTCACACCAAAATGGTGCAGGACCCTTTTTTTGGTCTGCACTGGAAGAGGATCCCATGGGTGTTCACACCCATGCGATCCGATCCCTGCACCATTTGACAGTTCGCACTGTGGTATGCAAATCGATCTAAGGGTGTTATTAACTTTCTATTGATGGCCGCAGCTGTTCGCATAGGGCAAAGTGAACTGCCTGTGGGTTCTATGCAATGCGAGAATCGTCACTAAAACATAGTGAGTTACACAGATTGTGCAAATGTACCAATCAAGTGGGCACTCCAGCAACAAAATACAGCAGGTACACAGGTTTTTGGCTTCTGTATTAATTGGTGCGTCATAAATATGAGATAATCATGTATGTCATAATTCAAAGTTTCTTGCAAATGAATTGTGTCATTGCACATATCAACCTCAGCACACCTGTTCTTTTCTGTTTCTGGAAATTAAGTACTTCATAAAGATCGCAATTTCTGTAACCACTTCTGGACCGCTCCATAGCAGATTTACTGCTACAGGGCGGTTCTCCTGTTCAGATTCATGTATACTGTATATACGTGATTCTGCACTTTCGCCTACAGGGGGCATGTGATTAATCATGGCAGAAGCCAATCTGCGGGTGTAGAGCACTGGATGTCCGACAGAACCTGCCAATCGGCGGGCAGAGACTCAGAACGGAGCTTTGCCTATGCAAATAAGATCTGACATGGGGAAGGGATAGATTTTGTGTCCCTGCAAAGCAGGGGAAAAAATCCTGTACTTCCCCTAGTAAAAATCAAAAGAAACAGATACCCCCTATGCGGGACTGTACTAGGCAACAAAACACCACTAGAACCAAATAAGTTTTCTTTAAAAACATATTTATTTTAAAAAAGATTTCATTGTCACTCGAAAGGAGAGAGACAAATGCATGTAGTAAAGTATGTTGATGTTTATCTCATATGGAATGAAATTAGTCACAAATCAGATCAAGTTCATATAGTCCATCACAGAATTTTCTGTGGAGCTATAATTATATATCTTTCATGGTGGAAAAAGTGGTCCGTTGTCCGAAGATGGAGAGAGATGATGTTATGATGTTTGATGCCCATAATTTTTGACGCAAAGCTGAAGTGCAGCTAAGCCAACGCAAGGTGCAAACAGGACTATAAGCTAACCATTTTATTTAGTGACATGGACTTTGACTGGCGCTAAGGGATCTTTCACAAAGCCTGTCTGATGCCCTGTTTTAAAGCAAGTGTAAACGAGCCCTTACTGTTAACAATGAATTTGGCACCTGTGAAATCCACCATAATTTTGCCAGGGCTGAGGATCTTGAACATGCTGGATTTGCCTAAAACCCCTGGTAGCCCTTAACCCAAACTTCATCTTTATGGTCCCTTTCACACCGGGGTTTCCGTGTCGGGGGTCCGTTTTTGCTCAGCGGGGATCACTCCGCTGATCCCTGCAGAGCCAACGGATGATGGATCCATCTCTGCAAACCGCGCAGAGACGGATCCATCAGGGCGCCTCTCTCCTCTATGGGAAATCAGATGACAATGGACCGTCTGTGCATTGTCATCCGATCCGATCCCCAGATGGATGTAAATCGAAAGGTTTCCATCCTTCGGACCTTACGGCTCAAGGAGCAGATCGGAGCAGAGCGGATGTCAGTGGACATGTCACTGCTGACATCCGTCGTTCCATAGAGGAGAATGGGGCGTCCGTTCAGGTCCGCCTGAAAAAAATGGGACTTTAAGATGCTTGTGAACTCAGTAACAAATACAAACCAAAATATAGGTTACGCCCTGGTTCCTGTATCACACCTCTCCCGCAGGCAGTTCACACTGCCCTCTGTGAACCACTGCGGGCGTCAATAAATGTTAATGACACCCCCAGATCAGTTCACAGATCGCAGTGTGAACTGTGAACTCGCACAGGAATCAGATCGCATAGGCGAGAACACTCATGCAATCCGATTCCAGTGTGGGAAAAAAAGGCTCCTGAACCTTTTTTAGTGTAAATCTAATGCGAGTTCAGCCATACATTGCTCAGACATGTGATCGGCACCTGTGGTGCGGGTGCGAATCATATGCAATCTCTGAGATCGCACTAGTAAGAACCCGGGATGCAACAGTATATTTTATTACATTGAAAAATGTAAAACCAAAACGTTTTCAATGTAATAAAATATACAGTTTTAACCTATCTTTCTGCTTGTATTTATTCCTAAATTCACAAGCACCTTAGCTTTTTGATTTATACGTTTCACATTTTTATTAGGAATGTGGCACTGCAATAAGCCCAGGCCATATTTGTATTAGAAAATGATACATTTACAAGATATTCACTTGTCTTAAAGTGGATGTAAACCCTCACATATACCCAGTGAAGTGAACAGCCTCAGATGATACACAGAGATGAAACAAATCTCCTTACATAAGTTTTACATGTATGTCTGATGTCTTCACATTTATATACTGTTTAGAAAGTGCACATCCTGTTCAAATTGTCTCTTCCCGGTTCCCCTGTAGGAGGGGATCAATGCCGGACACTGTGAGACAGCTGATTGGAGGAAAGGCACACACCCCCTCCCCAAACATGCAGAGCTTGCCTGTGTATAGTTTAGCAGTGTGCTAATCTATATATAGCAACCTCCTCCGACACACACTTCTTTCTCTGGGTCTCGGAGAGCTTGTCAAAAGCTGATGGCTGATAACAGAGGAACAGAGGTGGACAGAGCTATTAGACACAATGGGGTTGATTTACTAAAGGCAAATCCACTCTGCACTGCAAGTGCACTTGGAAGTGCAGTCATGTAGATCTGAGGGGAAGATATGAAATGAGGGGAAACTGTGCTGCTTCTATCATCCAATCATTTGCAATCAAAAATGCTGTTTTTTTCCTTGCATGTCCCCCTCAGATCTACAGCGACTTCACTTCCTAGTGCACAGTGGATTTGCCATTAAAAAATAACCCTCAATGCTTTGAAGAGAGATAAGAAAACTCTCTAGATCTATGTGCCCAGCTCAAATTTCATGAATCGGGTTTACATCTACTTTAATAAGTGACACTTACCTTTAGGAACACTGAGATTATAGCCACTCCATCTGGGTTTTTCTTGGCTTCTGTAATGTTGTCATATTTTGAATTCCAGTGCACAAACTGAATCTGAAATAAGAATTGATTTGGTTTAGTTTGTATAATACCATTTTGGTAAAAGCGCCAGACTGGCAGAACTATAAACATATTTGCTGCTAGGGAGTGTGTATAGGAAACCATGCTTTATGTTCTATATAAGGGAGTATACAGTGGGTACGGAAAGTATTCAGACCCCCTTACATTTTTCAATCTTTGTTATATTGCAGCCATTTGCTAAAATCATTTAAGTTCATTTATTTTCCTCATTAATGCACACACAGCACCCCATATTGACAGAAAAACACAGAATTGTTGACATTTTTGCAGATTTATTAAAAGAGAAAAACTGGAATATCACATGGTCCTAAGTATTCTGACCCTTTGCTCGGTATTTAGTAGAAGCACCCTTTTGATCGAATACAACCATGAGTCTTTTTGGGAAAGATGCAACAAGTTTTTCACACCTGGATTTGGGGATCCTCTGCCATTGCAGATCCTCTCCAGTCCTGTCAGGTTGCATGGTGAACGTTGGTGGACAGCCCTTTTTAGGTCTCTCCAGAGATGCTCAATTGGGTTTAAGTCAGGGCTCTGGCTGGGCCATTCTAAAACAGTCACGGAGTTGTTGTGAAGCCACTCCTTCATTATTTTAGCTGTGTGCTTAGGGTCATTGTCTTGTTTGAAGGTAAACCTTCGGCCCAGTCTGAGGTCCTGAGCACTCTGGAGAAGATTTTCGTCCAGGATATCCTTGTACTTGGCCGCATTCATCTTTCCCTCGATTGCAACCAGTCGCCCTGCAGCTGAAAAACACCCCCACAGCATGATGCTGCCACCACCATGCTTCACTGTTGGGACTTTATTGGACAGGCGATGAGCAGTGCCTGGTTTTCTCCACACATACCGCTTAGAATTAAGGCCAAAAAGGTCTATTTTGGGCTCATCAGACCAGAGAATCTTATTTCTCACCATCTTGGAGTCCTTTAGGTGTTTTTTTTAGCAAACTCTATGCGGGCTTTCATGTGTCTTGCACTGAGGAGAGGCTTCCGTCGGGCCACTCTGCCATAAAGCCCTGATTGGTGGAGGGCTGCAGTGATGGTTGACTTTCTACAACTTTCTCCCATCTCCCAACTGCATCTCTGGAGCTCAGCCACAGTGATCTTTGGGTTCTTCTTTGCCTCTCTCACCAAGGCTCTTCTCCCCCGATAGTTCAGTTTGGCCGGAGGGCCAGCTCTAGGAAGGGTTCTGGTCATCCCAAAGGTCTTCCATTTAAGGATTATGGAGGCCACTGTGCTCTTAGGAACCTTAGGTGCAGCAGAATTTTTTTTGTAACCTTGGCCAGATCTGTGCCTTGCCACAATTCTGTCTCTGAGCTCTTCAGGCAGTTCCTTTGACCTCATGATTCTCATTTGCTCTGACATGCACTGTGAGCTGTAAGGTCTTATATAGACAGGTGTGTGACTTTCCTAATCAAGTCCAATCAGTATAATCAAACACAGCTGGACTCAAATGAAGGTGTAGAACCATCTCAAGGATGATCAGAAGAAATGGACAGCACCTGAGTTAAATATATGAGTGTCACAGCAAAGGGTCTGAATACTTAGGACCATGTGATATTTCAGTTTTTCTTTTTTAATAAATCTGCAAAAATGCCAACAATTCTGTGTTTTTCTGTCAATATGGGGTGCTGTGTGTACATTAATGAGGAAAATAAATTAACTTAAATGATTTTAGCAAATGGCTGCAATATAACAAAGAGTGAAAAATTGAATTTACTTTCCGTACCCACTGTATATAGAAAAGTCTTCTTTATAAGAGAGTATATATAGGAAACTATACTTTAAGTATATGGGAGTGTATATAGAAAATGATATTTTATTGTATGATATATATATATATATATATATATATATATATATATATATATATATACACTATATTTCCAAAAGTATTGGGGCATCTGTCTTTACATGCACATGAACTTTCATGTCATCCCAGTCTAAAGCCTTGTACACACGGGACGACAATCGTATACAATAGGTTGTACTAACTACCGCTGTATGCGATATCGATCGTTCGTATGCGCGATTAGAACAGTCGAACATACGGCGGTCATACAAGGGAGTTGTATGAGCAGACTAGAAAACTTGGTCGTACCAACAAGCGCTCATACAACCGTTGTATCATATGTACAGAGCAGTTGGTACAACAAGTTGTATTGTGCAAAACACGCATGCTCAGAAGTCAGGAACGGCCGGATGCTAATTACATGCACCTGAACGTTCTTCTGTGCTCGTACGATTGTGTAGTGCAGTAAGTATGCAAGTTACATTATGCAACATACGATTTGCGACGATTGTACGTACGATCATCGTCCCGTGTGTACGAGGCTTTAGTCTGCAGGATTCAATATTGAGTTGGCCCACCCTTTGCAGCTATAACAGCTTCAACTCTGGAAAGGCTGTCCACAAGGTTTAGGAGTGTCTATTGGAATGTTTGACCGTTCTTCCAGAAGCGCATTTGTGAGGTCAGGCACTGATGTTGGATGAGAAGGCCTGGCTCACAGTCTCCACTCCAATTCATCCCAAAGGTATTCTGCAGGGTTGAGGTTACGAATCTGAGCAGGCAAGTCAAGTACCTCCACCCCAAAGTCGCTCATCCATGTCTTTATGGACCTTGCTTTGTGCACTGGTCCAAATCATTTGGTGGAGGGGGGATTATGAGGTGGGGCTGTTTTTCATGGTTATTGCTTGGCCTCTTAGTTCCAGTAAATGGAACTCTTAGGCTGCATTCACACTAGAGTGTTTTTTTATGCATTTTGCAGAAATGCAGGGAATTTTTTTAACATGGGTTCCTATGGAACATGTTCACATCAATGCTTTTTTGTGCCTCTGCGTTTTTGGAAAGGGTCAGGGTCCAGGACTTTTTTTCATGCAAAAAGCAGCAATTTGCATGTAATAGACTGCAATGGGCATGCAAGAAAAATGCAAGTACTGCATTTTTACCACGATTATTGCTTTTTGTGTTTTAAATCTGCCTAGAATAACATTTTCCCAAAAAAGAAAAAAAGTTATAAAAAAAAGAAATATAAAAAAACGCAAAACACAGATTGCGGCAAAATCGTGGTAAAAAACATGGAAAGCACAGCAAAAAACTGAAAAAACGCTAAAAAGCAACATACATTGATGTGAATTGAGCCTAAAGGTGTCAGCATACAAAGACATTTTGGATCATTTCATGCTCCCAACTTTGTGGGAATAGTTTGGGGATGGCCCCTTCCTGTTCCAACATGACTGTGCACCAGTGTACAAAGCAAAGTCCATAAAGACATGGACGAGTGAGTTTGGGTTTGATGAACTTGAGTGGCCTGCACAGAGTCCTGACTTCAACCCGACAGAACACCTTTGGGATGAATTAGAGCGGAGACTGTGAGCCAGGCCTTCTCGTCCAACATCAGTGACTGACCTTACAAATGTGCTTCTGGAAGAATGGTCAAACATTCCCATAGACACTCCTAAACCTTGTGGACAGCCTTCCCAGAAGAGTTGAAGCTGTTATAGATGCAAAGGGTGGGCCAACTCAATATTGAACCCTACGGACTAAGACTGTGATGCCATTAAAAGTCATGTGTGTGTAAAGGCAGGCGTCCCAATACCTTTGGTAATATAGTGTGTGTGTGTGTATATATATATATATATATATATATATAAAATTTACTTTATATATAGTTTCCTGTATACACTCCTTAACAAATTTCCTCTAATCAGATTAGTTGCTGCTCCAGCCATGATGCCTTTAGAGTACTGACTGCATAGCAGCACATTAAAGGCCTGTATAAACGGTACAACAATTGGCCAACAACGGTTGTCCAACAGTCTGTTGGCCGATAATCTGACCGTTAGGACACACGATCCAACAGCCAATTTCCAATTGTTGGTCAATAGAAGTTCCCTGACAAGACTAGAAAACTTGTTGGCCAACAAGGCATTGGCCAATTGTTGGCTCGTGTGTACAGAAGTTGGCCAACAAAAAGTCGGAAGTGCAAACACACATTCTCGGAATCCAGGAAGTGTTCGGCCGTGTAAACCTGTGTTCTTGATTCACAAATCACATTCACCTGAACTTCCTCGTTATACGCTCGTAACACGTCACTATGTTCAGCTTTTTTGGTCAATTACTTGACTACCCTCAGTACTCTAGACACAACCGCCGACAGCCAATTTGGATAAAAGTTGGATGTTTGGTTGGCCAACAATCTGCGCGTTTGTACGAGGCTTTAGTCTGCCCATTTCACCTAATATCCCCTAATCCCCATAAATGACATCTCTGAAAGTCTGTGACCTCCTGTCTTCATTGGAATATATACATGGATAGCTAGCCACTTTAGGCTACACAAACCAATCCTATCCTACTTTACATACAAAGAATGAATGCCAACTCCTACTCCCCAGGGAATTACACATTTTGAAGGTAGTGTGGTCTATGACTTCCTCCCCACAGGAGAATCACACATACTGGGTCTGAAGTATTGTGACTTTCTCTGTCACCACAGAAATGGTTCATGTGTTTGTCTTCAAAAAAATGCTATTAGCAAGGTAACAGATTATGTGAAGCCAATTTTACCTACTGTTCTGGCTATAGTATGAAAGAGTTGCTGTTGTGTCTGCATTGGTGAGATCCATCCTCTCTATTTTACCTGATAATTCCTATTGCTTGGTCTGAAAGTGAGGCAAAATCTAAAATTGTGACTTTCTACTGGAACAAAAGTAGAGGGGAGACCTTGCAACGGGGACATCTGCCAACTGTCTTAATTGTGTCTTAAGACAGGAAGTGAAGTTAAATCTCCCTAATAGGGCACAGACAGGAAAAATAAACTTGAATGGTTTTACCATTTTCTACTCTCAGGGCTAGGCTGAGACAGAAGAGTGACCCTCCTTGGGTGCCATGCTGTTTGGGGCGCAGCCATATCACCCAGTCATCTCCTCCTGTGCTGGACTGAGCAGTCAGACTGATAGCTTGACATTTACTCTTGCCTTACCTGAATACTGAACATAATATCCAATACTAAAGTAACCTCAACAGCAGCATACTTACCTCATTGAGCACATGAAGTATCAGTGTTAAAGCTACCAATCCAATGCTGAGCTAGCAATGCTGCAATCTCAGCATTGAAAATACCGACCAGGTTGTCTTTACCTGCCTATTGCCTTAAAATATCAGTTGGAAATTTGTTCCAATTACCTGCAACTCTATCATATTTTTGTCTTAACTTGTTTCTCAGACATTGAGCCTTGGCCAAGCTCAACTCTCTGGAGAAATAATGCTGCATGAAACCTTGTATAAAGCCCAACTTCAGCTTGGAATCTCCTTGCTCATGCGTGCCTGTCCTCTATCTTGCTACTGGAAGGCCCTTGACCCTTTAAAAAAAATCATGCATATCTTTTTCCAGGTGTATTTGGTCTGGTCCTGTGATGTCACAGCTCCTCTTCACTCTCTTCTTGCTCCAGCAATGGCTCAATCCTAAATGCTGTAGAAAGTTAAGAGGTGCCATGTAATGATGTTACATAGCTTTCTGCAATATTTTCCTGTAAATTTAAAGTGGAGGGGGATCCTTGCTGACCCAGACCCACAGGAAGTGGTCTAGACTTGGGCTTTAAATCCTTAACTATTTTTATTGGCTTCAGTCATGTTATCCATTTCCTTCATTCCTACTTGATCTGCTAGATTATTCAAGCTTTTTTTGGGAAGGCTGAAGGTTATGCACTTTTTAAACCTTAGTTTGGACATGCCCTTTTTTATTCATATCTTTTTGCAGTTTGGATCTGCAAAACTGAACAAAACTTCCTGTACCCTTCCACTGATGCATCCATTAAAGGGGAATGCTAGCCTCTGGATGTCAAACACTAAAATATAGGGCTAGATATCAATTGGCAACACAATGGGGGAGATTTACTAAATCTGGTGCACACAGAATCTAATGCAGCTGTGCATAGTAACCAATCAGTTTCTAGGTTTTAGCCCTGGTTCACATTAATTCTACTTTGAAATCATGCTAATTCACTTGACCTGTCAAATCGCATGACAAATCATCTAAATGTGAATGAGGGCTTATTGTCAAAGTTTCTCTTAACAAGCTGTTAGAAGCTGATTGGTTACTGTGCACAGCTGCACCAGATTCTGTGTGCACCAGTTTTAGTAAA
>BLSH010207308.1:271665-290861 GCA_018402905.1 Glandirana rugosa
CCGTTGACGTCAAAGTAACCCCAAGAAGACTACTGGTTCCTAGACTTGTACAATATCTACCGGATTCTATACGACCTCTCCACGTTTTTAATTAACAAATCAGAAAAATATATTTCATATCTTTACATTGTTGTTTATGTCATAAACTAAATCATACTCGGAAGTAAAACACTCAAATACTGTTCGAAGTAAACGAGTCGTCGTAAATGAAATATATATGACTCCCCCCCCCCCCAATGCTGATTGGTTACTGTGCAGAGCTGCACCAGATTCTGAGTGCACCAATTTTAGTAACCCCCCCCCCCCTCAGTATATATAAAGTAAATGCTGCTGAGCAAATGAAGCTTGTGATAAACTCACAAAATGAAGGCTCATACTGAATCAAATACTGTATTTGTTGTTGCATTTCTATACTTTATATAAAAAGACTAAACAATTCATTTTTGCACCTCTCCAGTATATCTTAGGCCATCTATAACATGTTCAGATCCTTGGTCATCAGAAGAACCCCAATGAAACTGCAGTTGCCGAAGTCTGTAGGTTCCACGCAAAGGACCATCTTTTATCACTAAGCAGATAAATAGATAAAGATAGTATTACAACAGAAATACACAGTTACACCTATAAGCATCTTTAGGGTCAGCACAGATGATGAATAAACTCCACAGTGCAAAAAGGGTGGATGAAATGCAGTGCTTTAAGGGGGGTTATCTAAAATGGATGGCATTCATTGATCTGTTGAGAATGAGCACAAGTAATAAACTATATAAAACATAAATATAAATTGTGCTAATACAGTACATAACTATTTGGAATATTTAGAATTTGTTGTCAATCAACAAAGTGCAAAACCCACATGTTGGGTTTGTCAGCAAAATCTTCATACAAAACTACACTGAAAATGATGTAGATTGTCCTATAATCACACCATAGTGTCTATCTCTCTTGTCACAAGAGTATGGAAAAGATTATTTTAAATTAGTGTAACCAAAGACTTAAAGAATACTATCGCAATGTGTCCTCTAAAGTGACGGAATTTTAATACCATGGTTTTTGACTTGTGTATAAAATTAGTAGTATATTTTGAGAGTATTCATATTTTACATACTTTAGAGAAGAACCCTTTAGTTATCTATTTGTTAGTAATAATAAAACTATCTTACTACCTATCCATTTGGCAACCGTTTATTCTGATCCTTTGCAACACCTGGGGCAGGACTTTAGGCACTCCTTCATTGACATATGTTTCTAGCACCACTCTCTCAACAAAATATCCATATCTGCCAACATAAAAACAACAGGTACGTTTAAGCTATCCAAGGAGCACGAGGCAGTAAAGGGCCAAGGGGTAGTGGGAAACTTCATCCCATGATGGCCATTAGGAGGAGCTTAAGATTCACACCTTGCTTCATGGTCCACAAAACCGGAGGAGCAAGGTCAAATTCCAGATCTCCTTCCAACACTGGAGACCACTGTTAAACCCTTTATCATGAGATTTGGATGTAAAATGTATTTGTCTATTTACTGTCTCAATAAATTGTTATTTTTATTCATATTTGTGTGCTATCCTTGGGTACTGAGATAGTCCATGCTGTTCTGTTTGGGCCAGTGCTTTGCAACTGAGGCAACCCTAGCCCTTCCCCCCCATCTTCCACCTATTGATTTTGGATGATGGTACCCACCCCTACTATTTTAATACTTTAAGACCTCCTTGTACATTGCTTCATGGTAGGAGTGGCTCTGGGCATGAAATAAACTCTTAGAGATCCTAGTGTAAAGAATCACCTGATTTGTCTGAAGAGTCATCAAACACCACCCTAACAGTGTTACCATCATTGACGATTGTTAGAGATGATGATGGGTGATAAGTGTGGTTCCATGGCCGTAGGCTTCCATCATGTTTGATATACCGTGTATGAAGCTCAATAGGAGACTGGCGTTCTCCTTTAGCAAATGGAAAGTAGTCTGGCCACATGTCAGGACCTAAATAATGTAAAAAAAAGTATCAAAACGATTGCCAATTTAGTGCATTTATAAATACGGGATGGCAAACACACAGTATCCCAGTAAGTGCACAGAAATTATGATCTTCCCCTCATATGGTTAGACTTAGACAGCTGTGAAGAGCAATGATCATGTGCAAACTGCCATAAACCCTAGTAACCCATCAAACTTCAGAAGTCTGTAGTCAGATCAGTGAAAGATGACTTCCGATTAATTTAATTTAATTAAAGCTACTGTACATTTAACATTGATCTACATTTTTAAATAAGCCTGAATAAATACAGCTATGTACAAGTATGCTATTAAATCAGTCTGAGTCACTCACCGTTGGCAGGGCCATATCCCCATTCATATCTTCGTGACATCACTGTAATGACTTTTTCTTCTTGTGATAAAGTATGGATGTACTATGTGTGTCTGTGAAGTCTCATTGTGTCATTTATAGACTTCTACTAAGGCTAGCATGGCACGTCCCCTCCCGTCATAGCTGCTAGAGAGGGAATTATAGAGTTATCTTGACTAACAAGCCCCCTGGCCCTGTGGGACACAGATGGAGATATTCTGATGTCGGCTCATATTTAAAGAGAGCAAAGCTAATCTGATCACAAGAATACATCGCATGGCCAGGCACATTCAGACACAGACCATGAAATTCTGACAGTAACTAAATCGCTGCAGATGATGTGAGAAAATGTCTCACCCAAGTTGTTAGTACTGAAAGCGATTAACACATACATGATTAGAACATTTATAAGTTCATCTAGTCCGTATAAAAAAGGTGAATACTGGAACTCAGATAAATGTATTAGGAACAGGATATGTCACATACCCTTCAGGACACAGCAGTTAGCTGGCCTAGTTCCATAAAGAATAATACATTTTGTAGCTGTGTTCATTGTGATCACAGGAAATGCTTTCAATGGCACAACATGATAATAAAAAAATAAAGACGCTGAGAAAATGGTAGCTGCTCAGTCAATATACAACTAACAAAGACAAGTAAACCATTTACAACCAATCTCAGAAAAAAAAATTCTCAGCCTTACCCCTGAGTGCCAGCAAAGGGTAAGTATTTTATAACTTGTGTGTGACATTTTGGAAGAAACAGAGGTTCGACTTATACGTACTTTCAAATATATGTCAAGGAACAAGAAGATGTTCTATGTAAAGGAGGTGATTCTAGCAGAGTGTTTTGCTTTGGAGGTTAAACTTTGTGGGCCATGGGCCCCAGCAGGCCCAGACTGGCAATAAGGCACACCAGGCCAGGCCACATAACAAGAGCTGGTTAATGCAGGGGCCCCCAACCCCTGGGCCGCGGACCGGTACCAGTCCGTGGTCTATTGATGACCAGGCCACACAGCGGAAGGGAAGTGACGAAAGTCGTCCGAACAAGGCTTACACAGATCGTGGCCGCTGCTCACCTCCCACTATGCGGCCATCCCTGTGTCTCCTCTCCAATTATGCCATCCTATCAGCAGAGCAGGGGGCGGGAGCAGCTGAAGATCGGCACAGAGAGTGGGAGTCTCTTCATATTAACGAGCGGCTAATCACCCACTTGTTAATATGATCCAGATCAGCAGCTCCTCCCGCCCCCTGCTCTGTTGATAGAATGACATCATCAGCAGGACGAGAAACCCTGGAAACGACACACAGGCTGAATCCTGCCTCTGCCCTGCCGAAGGCAGGACTTTGCAGTAGACATGTGCGGTTTGTTTCGATCCGAATTAAAATTCTAACGAATTTTCGTACAATAGTACCGAATTTAAACAAATTCGAAATAACGAAAAAAAATTCGGACGAAATTCAAATTCGAATAATTTTAGAATCATTTTCGAATACTTTTCAAATTATTTTCAAATTTGTAAAGTTTTCAAATTCTAATAGTTTTCAAAGTCGAATTTGAAAAGTCCTCAAATTTGAATACTTTTCCAATTTCCAAAGAGAACAAAATAGAATAGAAAACAAAGGAATAAAACAGAAAAAAAAACAATAGACTAGAAAAGAATATAACAGAAAAAAAAAACAATAGAATACAACAGAGTAAAACAGCTCTGTTCCACTCCACATTATATTCTTTTATTTTCTGTTATGTTCCCCTCTTTTGTATTCTGTCTTTTTCTGTTCTATTCCTCCACTTTCCACTCCACCCCATTCTCCTTGGAAATTGGAAAACTATTCGAATTTGAAAACTGTTCAAATTCAAAAACGATTCAAATTTGAAAACTTTCCAAATCGATTTGAAAACGAATAAACAAAACAAGTTCCGAAAACGAATCAAACGAATGAAACAAATCGAAACAAACTTATGTAAATAACGAATTGAAACAAAACTCATTTTTTCACTCTGCACATGTCTACTGTGCAGGGGAGACAGAGTAAAAGGGGCACTGTGATTAGAGATAAAAAGGGGGAGCATGACTGCAAGGGGCATTGTGAGTGGGGCTGTGATTGCTAGGGGCACTATAATGTAAAGCGGCACTGTGATATAAAGGGGACTGCACTGTAAAGGGGTACTGTAGTCATTACAGTGTCCCTTTACAGAGCAGTCCGCTTTATATCACAGTGCCCCTTTACATTACAGTGCGGAGGACTGACACCGTGAATATCCCAAATTAAGCAGAAAAGTAAGTGTGGAATGGAGTATAAATTTTACACGTACACTAGTGGAGTGACTTAGGGTATCATCCGGATATGTATAGTAAAGAGAAGGTAAAGGAGGTTTTGGGACTTTAAATATACCCCTAGTGTCACTTTTGTATGATTCAACAGAACATATAAGTTAATAAAAGACACAATTTTATCAGATACAGTTTAAAACCATATAGACATTAGATACATCTGTCAATCACGATGTCAATCAAATCCAATGATGCCGGAGCCGGGGTCCTGCTGTCTGTGTCAATGGACACAGCAGCAGGACTCGGGAGTGCACCCACATGAGTGTCCCCAGGGAAACACTTCCCCCCATGGGGGCACTCGATGCGGGGAGGAGCCAGGAGCGCCGTGGAGGGACCCCAGAAGAGGAGGATCGGGACCACTCTGTGCAAAACCCTCGCACAGAGGAGGTAAGTATAAGTTGTGTGTTATTTTAAAAAACAACAAAGCTTTACAATCACTTTAAGGTTTTGCAGATGTCTTACCCTTTTGTGAGCATGCCCACTGAAAAAGGAAATTGTCAGGATGATCAAGCCATCCTGCAGATTTCAGCATGACCACCGGCGTGCATAGTTCTGCCTATAGAACTGTGCAAAGTCACTGCATCTTGATTGCATGCATGCTCATTGCTGATTGCGGTGCCAAATGGGTAATTTACAGCTGAGACCCGCCTAATAATGGGCATGGCTGCTGTACATAATAGGAAATAAGATTACCCATTTCATGCATGGACAACGTTTCATATGTTTTAAGATGGGTAATTCTATTTGATTTGAAGGCTTTTGAGAAGCCTTGTGATTAGGAAATATCATTCGCTTTGTTGATGGACAGTATTTCACATGATTTAAGATGATCAGCTCTATGTGATTTATGGTGGTTGACTCCTGAAGATTGAAGGATTGTTAGTTATTCAATGGTGGTCACAGTAAATGAGTTCACAGTAAAGTAAAAATTAAACCACAGTAAAGGGCAGCAGCCAAAACATTTTCACTTTAATGTGTCTGTTTGATTTTTTTTTATATTTAGACATTGTATAAATTGTGGATTTTGGGTAAGCTGATAGTGGGTGTGTACAATCCCATGGAGGCTACCACTGCTAACCTGTGAAAATGCAATGTGCCTGGCTGTCATGTTGAATGATAGCATTAGTACTGACTTAGAATAAGTGTACATATTCTAAATTCAGTGGCTGTGTATTTGTTCTACCTGAGAAAATACTGATGCTAGAGACAGCCAGTCAGCAAGCATTTTCAGAAAGGTTCTCTAAGGCAGCCACCATATTTCCTTTAAACTTGGGAAGGACACTGCTGCCCTTCTGTTGTGGTCAGTTATTTAGGCTTACCCGGGGTGTTGAAAAGCTACTGTTTTCAAATTGAGCCTATGTTAAAGTAAAGTTCAAGGGTTTGTGCCATAATCCCGCCTGAGCGGCCATGTCCAGTGAGGTCATGTCCCAGACATGTTGGCACCTGTGAAGTTTTACAGGCAGCATTTCCAAAAACAAAGACATTGCTATGTTTGGTGACATATACCAGCTGATGTTTGCTTTACTAGGAATAAAGTCATCAAGGCATTGCTTTAGTAAAAGAAGAGCTGTGGGGTAGAATTTGAGCTATTACTGTACAGCTGCCAAGGTGGTATTTAACTATACATGCCAGTATCACGCGGATCTCCTGTAATACCCCAGGATGCATAATGCTAGTTTGGATTGCAGCATGACAGCTGCTATCTGGTCAATTAACGAAAGGGAAAGAAAACTCCAGCTTTGTTTGTAAAGATGACAACCCAAGTATAATTCTAAACTTTATGGCAGATTCCCACCTGATTTTGCACTAGAATCAATACAGTACTTCTTTCCTGTAGGTTCCTGGAGCTGATATCTTGAGTCCAGCAGTTCTTCTCTTATTACCATTCATTGAAGATTTCTTAAAGTGCTATGAAAGAATATATATTGTTTGCTTTAAAATAAGAGATGTTATACTTACCTGCTCTGTGCATTGGTATTGCACAGAGCAGTCCCTTAGCTCCTCTTTTTCAGTCCACTGACAGCACAGTTCACTCCTCTTTCTCCCAGGTGCACCCTCAATAGGCTGGGTGCTGAAGGGGGGCATGGGTGTCCATAAACACACACAGCTCCAGTATGCCACGTTCCTGCTCCCTTCTCACATTAGTTGGACTATCAGCAGTGGGAGCCCATGGCTCCCTGCTAGTGTCTCCTGTGAGACTGGGAAAAAAGAGGAGCAATGTTGCAGCTGGGACAGCGCTGGATCTGTGAAAGTAGCCAGGTAAGTGTTTGGGGTGGGGGGAGTTGCTAGGGTAGGTAGTAGAGCACCTGATTTCTGATCTGGTATCAGCTTCTTGCAATCCTGTGGACAGCAGCACACAGACTGTGAGAGGAGGGGGCAGAATTGGGAGCCAATTAGGTACGTTGCATGCTGATAGGAGAGGGCAGAGTGAGAAATGGGATAACCCAAAGCTCCCAACTGTCCCTGATTTGGAACAAAATCCCTCCTTCCCCACTTTCCTCCTCATTTGTCCCTCATGTTGGTCTGATCTATGTTTGTTGTATATAAAATACACTTTTTTTTTTTTTTTTTAAGTTTATAATTTTTATTGAATATAACAAAAAGAACAGATAAATCAACATATCCCAAAGACACATTGGAAGGTACAATAATAATAATTTGGCCACACAGAACCAAGAAAAGTATGCATAATCATGAAGGTTATATACAAAAGAGTGTTTCTTGAGGAGGGACTATATTAAAGGAGGCAATTGTTAACCCACAGTTCCGCCCCCCATGGGAACATGCTGCGGACCGTGGGTTACCAATCATACCCGCATCGGAAAGAAAGCGGGAGTGCTCTTATGTAGACATAGAAAGCACCTTAACTGTGTCTTGAGACCTACCTAAGACCTCAGTACATCTCTAAGAGTTAAATTATTAATAATAAGAACACCTTAAGAGACTGAGAAAAAGAGGAAATTTATGGTGTGACTATACATATTCCCCTCCCCAGTTGAGAGGAGAAACTATCATGATATGCAACCAACTTCGACCTTCTTGTCAAAATGGAACAGAAAACAAACACTTCTAGATGTAAGAGAGAGGGAAAATGCAAAAAGACTCAAGAATATTGAAAGCCTTAGAGAGAAGGAAAAAGATAGAGGAAGGAGTAAGAGGCACCAGTGAGCAAGAATAGGCAATAGAGGCCAGTGGTTCACGAAGGGAAAATTTAGGTAAGCTTTCCAGGGACCCCAAATTTGGTCAAACTTGGAAGAGGTATCCAAAATTATATTGGCCAGTTTTTCCTGGGTCATGATCCAGGAGACCTTTTGTTTTGCTGCAAAAAGGACACGAGGGCCTTTTCCAGGCTTTAGCAATTGTGATTTTATCTCCCAACAAGATAGAGTGAGTCTAAACAGGGGCCTGGAAAGGCCCTCAGGCCTAACGTTAAGAAGTGCGATTTCCGGGCCTTGGGGGACTGCCTGTCCTGAGACCCTTCTGATCATGTGAAATATTCTGTTCCAGAATCCTCGAATGTGGGGGCATTCCCAACAGGTGTGGATAAAGGAGCCCAGGAGTCCGCACCCTCTGAAGCAGAGGCCTGACGAATTTGGATACATGGCTGCTAGCCAGGTAGGGACCAGATACCAACGCATGATAACTTTCAAGATGGCCTCTCGCAAGGCTATATTAACCACACCTTTGAAAGATCTATGGAACAAGGAGCCCCACCTGTCCACATCCCAGCATACTTCTAAATCCTTCTCCCATTTATTTGCATAGGTAGGTTTATCTGGGCTTTCCGTCAGTGATGCATAAATCAGAGAGATTCCTCCCCTTTGCTCATGCAGTTCGGAGCACCATTTTTCATAGGAAGTAATGCCTACAAAATAATTTCTGTTCTTCCATAAAGAGGACATGAAGTGATAAATTTGGTGAAAGCAACATTTTTCGGAGAGAGGCATTTCTAATTTGTTAATGCAATGTGATAGGGAAATAGGGCCCGTGGGGGTAAGGAAATGACCTATGTGGAATAAACCTTTATTAGTCCACCATTGAAAAGCCCGGATTTCCAGGCCCGGACTGAAACGGGGGTTATTAAAAAGGTGATCTAGGGGTCGTAAATTCAAAATCAAGTGAGGGGGTTTGAGAACGGCGTCCCATAAAGCTATTGGGTGGGAGAGGGTGGGAGCGAGAATTGGGGTCTCATCTTGTGGGGTACCCCAACTAAGAAATCAATAGTGTTCGAGGGAATTGCTTGTCTTTCCATCTTTGGCCAGTCTGGTTTTTCCCCTTTAGAGTAAATGATTGAGAATTGGGCTAATTGAGCAGCTTGAAAGTATTTGAGAAGGTTTGGGAGCCCAAGACCCCCTTGAGAGCGTCTTCTATAAAGACTACTAGCAGGGCATCTATAGCCCTTCCGCCCCCAAATGAAACGTAATTTTTTTTTTGCAAATTTTGCAATTGTTGCTTCCTTATGGGAATAGGAAGAGACCGAAAGATGTACAGAATTCTGGGAAGAAGGGTCATCTTGACTGAATGTATTCTACCCAGCCAGGAAAGACCCTCCCTATCCCATCCTGAGAGGTCCTCCAAGAGTTTCTTGAATAAGGGCAGGTAATTAACCTGATAAATTGGTCAATGCGGGCTGCCAGACTAACCCCCAGATACGGAATACTGTTAGAGTTCCAGGTAAATTTGTGTAGTTCCCTGAGACGATGTAATTTAGATTCAGGAATCGAAACATTTAAAGCTGCAGACTTAGACCAGTTCACACAAAGCCCAGAAGCCCTCCCAAATTCCAGAAGAAGCTGTATCACCAGAGGAGTGGAGGTAAAAGGAGAGGTGATAAATAACAATAAATCATCAGCGAATAATCCGCATTTGTGAATTTGGGGCCCACATTGAACACCTTGGATAGCTGGATTATCCCTGATGACAATTGTTAAAGATTCCATTGCAATAGCAAAAACTAAGGGGGAGAGGGGACAACCCTGTCTGATTCCCTTGGCTATTTTCAAAGAATCCGAGTAATAATTGTGGAGTTTCACTTGGGCGCTGGGATTTGAATAAAGGGCTTTTAAGATCTGCTGAAATTTTGGTCCAAATCCCCACCTACTGAGAACTTCGAACAGATAATTCCAATCTACTGTGTCAAATGCCTTTTGTAAGTCCACCGAAAGGAGGTATACTTCCTGGTGTTGCCCTCCCTCCCAACCTGAATTTAAGAGGGAAATAATATCCACCGCTCTGCGGATCTGGTCTAGGCCTTGCCTGCCAGGTATAAACCCTACCTGGTCCTTACTAATATAGTTACCTATGAACCTAGATAGCCTGTTGGCCAGAATTTTGGTAAGAATTTTGAGGTCATTATTGATTAATAGTATTGGCCTATAGTTGCTGACGTCTGAATGGTCTTTGCCAGGTTTGGGTATAACTGCTATATAGGCTAAATTAGCTTCATTTTGCAATGCAGACCCTTTACTAAGGGAGTTGAAGAATTTTGCCATGTAAGGAGCGATAATGGGGCCAAAAGCAGAATCGTTACGGAGATTTTTAATGACCTCAAGAATTTCTACTTCAGTAACCGGAAGTTCAAGGGAATCTATGTGATCCTTATTAAGTTTAGGGAGAGAGATGTTATTTAGGAATGAAGTAAGGGAGTGTGGAGAAGTTACGCTACCTGGGGCGTAAAGATTTGCATAAAAATTTTGGAATCCGGACATAATTCGCTGAGTCAGTTCCCCTGGTGGAACTCTTACTCTCGGAAATGAAAAGGTCCGGAACCTAGGGGAGAGTCTGGCAGCAAGTCTGGGGCCTATGTGGTTCCTTTGCATATAAAAATGGGCTTTGGACCATTGTATTTGTTTGTCTGTACTGGTGGTCAGGGCCAAATTTAAGGCTACCCTACCCACTTCGAGTTGTGCCCTCGATTGAGGGGTCGGATTCTGCTTGTGAGATTTAGAGAGGGCATAAAAATCCCGCTCTAATTTCTCCAGATAAATCCTCTTTTCCCTTCTAAGTCTTGCTGAGAGCTGTATAATTCTACCCCTAAGTACCCCCTTATGAGCAGACCAGAGAATAGCGGGGGAGACTTCTCCATTGGCGTTCAAATGAAAATAATCTTTGAGATCCTTCTCTAATAATGTGCGATGAACCAGGTTAGATAACAAAGTTTTGTTTAAGCGCCACTGGGGCCTCCCCTTTTGCATAGTAGCACAGCCGCCAAAACGGCGGAAGTACATCTGTCCGAGAGAAAACCAACATCAGTTTCCCAGAGACAGAGGGAGGAGCATAACATCCGCCCCGGCCAATTCCCGGACTTTGAGCAAACAATAGGAGAGTGGTGTCTCCCCATAAAACAACTTGAAAAACTATGACCACCACTAATATATTAATTATTGGGACCAAAGCGGAAACAAATTTCCCCCCTTTTCTTTTTGCTTTATAAACATATATTGGCCCACCCACTTAACCAACACGGAGTCCCCCCCCCCACTTCCGGGCCCACCTCCCCTCATAAAAACCAAGGAGAGAAGGTCCGGGAGAGGAAGGAACACTGAGAAAAATGAGTCACCCTAGGAGACCTAAAAAAGAAAAAAAGAGCCATGGAGCTCTCCACCAATAATATCGTGAGAAACAAAGGTTAGAGAGTCACTGTCCTCTGAGCAAATAGAAATGCAAACCAAATACCAATACTAGATATCAAGGGGGATGTGAGTCTTTGGAGCGTTTGGATTGTTGGTTCCTCCAGATCGGGGTTATAGGGCTCTGCGGGGAGGGACGTTTTGAGGCACTAGCATATTTTTGTGAAAGTGTGGAGGAAGAGTCCAGGGAGATAAGTTTTAGTTGAAGTAGCACTTGTTCTCCCTCTTGAAAAGTCGAAAAACCGTGAGTCTTGCTTTTGAAGGAGAAGGACAAGCGGAAAGGGAATGACCACCAATATTTGATGGATGATTTAGAAAGAACTTCCAGCAACGGTTTTAAGGATCTTCTTTTCTGGATAGTGGAAGGGGATAAATCTGCGAAGACATGTATGGGGTGACCCTGAATGGAAAGATTAGAGGAGTTTCTAGAGACCTTCATGACTTCCTCCTTAACGCTATAAAAATGAGGTTTCACCACTATGTCTCTGGGTAATCCATCCGAACGTGGGGGCTGGAGTGCTCTGTGCGCTCTATCTAACTCCAGACGATGATCTTGGATGCCCGGAATTGAGGGTTTGACAAACTCGGTAACCGCAGCACGAACGTCTGTGATGATCTCAGGGAGGCCCCTAATTCGGAAGTTATAGCGTTTGGAGCAGTTTTCGAAATCATCAATTTTGGACAGGGCGGCCTCCAGTTGATCTTGTAAATCTTGGATTCTAGCTGTGTTCTGGTTGGTTCTGGCGACCGTTTTGGTTTCAATGGTGTCAATCCGGGAACCCAAATTTTGCAGGTCAGTCTGTAAGACGGATGTAATTTGGGATGCTGTTTGGGCCAGTCCTCTGGATAGCATCTTAGAGAAGACTTACATCATCATCTGAAAGTCAGGAGGAAGAGAGGATAGGTGGGTATCCGGGGAACCCGCAAGAGAGTGGCCGGAAGTCTGGTCCTTAAGGGGGGTTGTGATTAGTTTGTCTAATGTTCTCTCAAGGAGTGAGACTGTGGAAGCGGGTGACAAGATTTGGGCGGACGGGAGAGTCCCCGGTAGAGGGCCTGGCGAGGCAAGAATCTGAGAACCCCCATCAGGCCCGGCCTCCATGTCCTCGCCTTTGTCCCCCCCATATCCTGAAGAAACCTGGGGGTGTTGTGGGGTGGACTTTGATGTCAGGTAATTGAAACCTGGTTGGCGGGATAACTCCCTCGGGGCAGAGCCTGATTGCATTGGTATAGATCCCTGGAGATTGGTTCAAGAGAGCTCCCCTGGGGGGCACCGGGAGGGGAGCGTGTCTGGAAGATATTGTGACCCCCTTTTAGAGTGGGGCTGATGATCTGGTGGGTGATAGGTGAAAGTTGAAGCGCATTGGTCCCTGTTGGGGAAGTGACTGAGGCCACTGCAGGTGGGCTTAGTCCCCAAAAAATAACTAGGCAATATCCTCCTATGAGCCTACTGTGATGCAGAATAGGTAGCTCTATGGTTTTATGGAGCTTTATGTGAGCCCTTAATGCTTAATGGCCGAGCAGTTGTGGGGTGGGATCATCCAACACCCCAAGTACACACAGTTCCTATATGGTAGGCCTGATCCTCGGCCTCTCCCAGATGGCCTGGACCAGGAACGGGTTCCTTGCCCGTTTGTAGGGGTAGGTGGCCAGCTGTGGGACCGTTTAGGTTGCGGGCTCCCTGTAGAGAGTGCCGCTCGTTAAGGCCCATCCGCGATCTGCGGGTAGGCCCAAGCCGCGGCCTTGCGTAGGCGGCCAGGGCCGGGCTCCAGAGAACTGTGTGAACGAGTGGCGTCCCGACCACCGACGGCTCCCCCACGGCAGCACCTCCGTCTCCTGAGGTCGATGGGGGGAGATCCCGGCTCCGATACTAGCTGCGAAGGTCGGATCGGAGCTCCTGGCTTAAGCAGCCATCTCTGAAGCTCTGCACATGCGCACTCCCCTAAAATGCACTTTTTATCTTTCAAAAAGTGTTTCCCAATGTTAAACCTTTAAATTTGTAAATTGCTGCATTTGGAAATTTCAAAAACCAGTATAAAGGAATAGTAGTGGTAAAAAAAGCACATTTTTTTGTATGATTCTCCTTTAAAGGGGCGTGACAGAGGGTGTGTCCTATGCCTACATACTTTTGCTAATAGGTGTCCCTCATTCCCATCTCAAAAAGTTAGGAGGAATAATAACCTCATTAGTCAGTTTCTGCTCTTTCACTGCCCAGTCAGAAGGTTGGAAGTAGGGAGAGGACACCACTGTATTTCTGTATTTCTCTTAATTGTAAATGGTGTAGCAGGGCTATTATCACTGCTGCAGCTACTAATACTGTTGGCCTGTGTGTGTAGCCTGAGTAAGCCCCTCCCACCTCTCAGGTTAACAGAGAGAGAGTATATGGACTGCTGTGCCTCTTGGGAACGAAAAAAAGCCTGTTGGATGAAACTGGGGCTAATGGGAGATGTATTTTCCACACTGGCACTGTAAGCTTTGAATTGTTCAGTGCTCATGAGACACTGTGTTGCTGCATTATGCATTTTAGAGATTGCACCACTTAAAGTATAACTAAAGGCAAAACTTTTTTGTTTTTTTGGGGGGGTTTGGATAGAGTGGAGAGGGATTAGAACCTATGTATGTTTTTTATTGCTGTCTGTTAAGGATGGACCAAACGCCTCCCTGTTCAGTTCGCAGCAGTACTTCCGAACTGAGGAAATGTTCTAACCCGAACAGCGAACCCCATTGAAGTCTATGGGAGCCGAACAGGCAAAATCAAAAGTGCCCATTTTGAAGGCTTATATGCAAGTAATTGGCCATGAAAGGGGTATGGGGGTCTGGGTGAGCAGTGATTTTAATGATGCTTAAAGTGAAACAATACAAATGAAAAATTCCTTTTTAATATCCTGCCTGAGGGGCCCTCTTAGTCTGCCTTTAAAGTGGTGCATCTGTGTGATGTATAGAACATGCCACAGCAATAATGTCATTTAAACTTGCTCGCGGCTATAATGTATTGCCGACTTCCGGCAATATAGATTTTAAAAAAATGAAAAAAAAAAAACAGCATGGGGTCCCTCCTGGTCCATACCAGGCCCTTCAGGTCTGGTATGGATTTTAAGGGGAACCTCATGCCATTTTTTTTTTTAAATGGCGTTGGGTCCCTCCCCAAAATCCATTCCAGACCCTTATCTGAGCATACTGCCCGGAGTGAGTTCCCCCCTCCTGGACCCTACCAGGCCACATGCCCTCAACATGGGGAGGGTGCTTTGCGGTCCGCCCCAAAGCACCTTGTCCCCATGTTGATGGGGACAAGGGCCTCATGGCCAGTGGTTGCCTGCAAATATGGGTGTTTGGCGAACGGCTGAATAGGCAAATGTTTGGCCTGAACTCATGCTCCGGCCGAACCGTTCCCCCACCCCTACTGTCTGTGCCCCGTTAAGGAGATTCACCCTCTCTGTTTGTCCTGTTTAACAATTATCAATAATATTGTGAAAGTAAGAAAAAAATCCCAAATTTTTTGTTGACCCCAGAAACGTAATAAAGGGTAAATCATCCAATAGGGACACTATTTCTGGTGACCTGAGGGTCTTCAAGCGATTCCCTTAATTTGGAGGGATTTTCTCTCACTTCCTGTTTGGCAATGGGACAGGGACTGAAGGGAAATGTCTAAAATGGGACACAGAGAGCAAAAAAAAATCTAACAGGGTTAAAACCCTCCCTTACTGTATCCAAAATTTGAGATATTTGCCTATAGTTCTAACTTAAGGTACTGTGCCAGGCTGCTGAAAGCTTCAGGGAGGGAGAAGGCTACAGTTTCATCCAACCCCGGATTGAAGGGTAAGGCCTGTGGATGCAGTGTGACCTCCTCACCGGACTCCAAGAAGACACATCACTCAGGATCATTGGGAGCAGTGGGAAGTCCTTTGGCCACTTGTTTAATACTGGCCCTGCTGATTTTATTGCTGTTTAAAGTTTCTGTCTGTAAAGAAAGTCAGCCTTGCACTGTTTACTTTTTTCCTATCAGATTATAAATACTCTTGTGAGAGAGAGTGAGCACTCCAAAGGGAGATCCAGGACCCCAGCATGACTAACTGAACTTACTAGCCTGAGGCTTAAATAGTGTTTAGGTAGCATTTTCTTTAACTATGTTAGGTCACCTAGATAGCTTGTGGTTCTTTATAACAGATCTATATATTGTCTCTCTTTTGTTACAATTGTGTGCTACTTTAGATGCACTATTGAGTTACATCATCATTATTGGTTGTGAATGTAGCAGGCGTCAAGCTGGCCGCAGCCGGGATGTACACAGACTCTCCAGACAGGAAGAGCGTGCCTGTCAGCTCCTCCATGGGATATTCCCCCCTTCTTTTTATCTTCACTGACTGAATGCCCACTCTGCTCTCTCTGTCTCCTGGTTCTCTATTGGCACAGAGACAGAGCCAATCATCAAGCAGCAGCAGGGAAAATGATTCTGGGATATGTAGTCCCTATACCAGATGGCCCCATAGCCTTGTATGGAGGCAGTAACTACAAGAGCCAGTCTGCTCTAGGAAGCAGGGAACCAAAGACTTCATATTGTTGTCTGAGGAGATTTCAGTCACCACGAGGCAGGATGAGAGACTGGACCCTGGGGAGAGTTGCTGTCTCCCAGGTCAGTCCACCGCTTTCTCTACAGACATCCACGGCCGGTCGGGGGTATCCATCCTGAGAGGGGATCCCAGGTGCATATCCAGGCGTGAGGCATTCCAGTGTGAGGTGACCAGTCGGGTTACCAGAAGACCCGGCCTGTTCCGGGATGTTCGTTTGGGCCTTGACCGCAGCATTGGTGAGAGGGCACTTGCCTATTTGCAGTTACTTAATTTCTGCCCTCAGATCCTGGGTGTCATTGATGCCCTGTTAAGCAGACATAGTGTCCGCTTTGTTATCCGGATACTGTCAGCATACTGCAGTTACACTTTACCAAGCAGGAGTTTAAGTGCACCAACAAAAGTGGCTAGCTGAAGATCAAGGCCTCATTCTTCTTCCAAGGGACTGGAGTTACTGGTGCCATTCGGGCACACACATGCAGGGCTCTGTATTTGTAGTGTATGTGTGTGATAGTCTGACTTGGGAGTTAAGCCACTTAATGTAGAACTGAGTACAGTGTTTAAGGTTGGACCTGTGGTGTTGGGACAGAAGAGAGAGGTCTGACATAAAGAGGGTCAGTCTTCTGCTCTCCTCCAGACCTGGACTCCTAGAAGTAGTGGTGGCCAATCTGGTATAAAGTTTCATATTTTGATTTATTTACAATTTAAGTGTGCCTCTGCTCTTGGGGTTATTCTCAGGTTTGGAATCCCCTGAAACAGCCGGAATACAGTAGTGAGCTATATTGCTCTTGATTAGTGTTGAGCGAACCCGGACTGTAACGTTCGGGTCCGTACCGAACTTTCGGGTGTCTGGGGCCCGGACCCGAACACGGACATTTCAAAAAACATTCGGTTTCGGGTCCGGGGTTCTGGTATTTTACTCCACGTGTTGAGAAGCTGCAGGGCAGCCAATCAACAAGCGTTTCACTGGTTTGCCCTTAGAAGCCATCACAGCCATGCCTACTAATGGCATGGCTGTGATTGGCCAGTGCATCATGTGACCCAGCCTCTGTATAAGCTGGAGTCACTTGATGCTGCAGTCACATGCTCTTGGGTTAGCTGTAGGGAGAGGGAGCTGACGGCGTCAGGGAGAGATTAGAGACATTTTAACAACATCTGATCCTGCATCCTGAGATAGATTACTACTGCTGTGCTGTTGCTCTGAGGACAGATAGCAGAAATTTGAGATTTCACATACATCTGCTTTGAGTTGCAGATCAAACTCTGCATAAAACAACGATCGCTACGATCGTGCACAACGATCAGATTGTTGGACTAATTTGAGATTTCAAATACCGCTTCTTTGAGTTGCAGATCAAACTCTGCATAAAACAATGATCGCTATGATCGTGCTCAACGATCAGATTGTTGGAGGAATTTGAGATTTCAAATACTGCTGCTTAGAGTTGCAGATTGTGGATTAAACTCTGCCTAACACAACGATCATTACGATCGTACACAACGATCAGATTGTGGGATCGTACACAACGATCAGATTGTGGGATCGTACACAACGCTCAGATTGTGGGAGTAATTTGAGATTTCACATACTGCTGCTTTGAGCTATCTGACTGCACTAGGTAGAGGGACAGATTATTGTTCAAAAATCATCTCCTAGTTCTAAAGGGAGAGGTTTTAGCTGCAGCTGTAAGTGACACATTATTGTTCAAAAATCATCATTTTAATTTATTTTCCCTATCCCCATTTTTTTGTAGGGCACTTGCCCCACTCTTACCCCCATTTTACTTCCTTTTGCAGCCCTCTAGCACTTGCCAAGACTTTGTTACAGCCATTTTTGTGCCTAAAAGTTCGGGTCCCCATTGACTTCAAAGGGGTTCTGGGTCCGGGATAACGTTCGGGCAACGTTCGGAAGCCGAACCCGGACTTTTTCCCAAAGTTCGGACTGACCCGCAGAACCCGAACGTCCAGGTGTTCGCTCAACTCTACTCTTGATCTGTTATTGCTCTCCAGTTGCATTATTTGAATATATACTGTTATTATCTGTTACCATCTTCCACAGAAATATTGCAGTAAAGACTATTCCTGTACTTTATCATAAAGTGTGTGGTTTTTATTGGTCCTTGCACTTACACTATTGCTTGGTGTGCCAGAGGGACTGAGGCTATTCTTGGGATTGAGAGGCAGAGTTCGGAACCAAACATACTTAAGCAGCTCCTGCGGAGGGTAGCGCTACATTTTACTAATTTTCTTCTCTGCAGGGCTTTTGCCTCTTCTTTAAAGCTTATTTTAAGCCACAGTTGTGTTGGGGAGTGTAAAACTTCTTTTTGAATCATGGGCACTGGGAACAGGGGACCCAATGACACAGCAGTTTCTTCTGGGGTGAGCGCTATAGTGATGTCATCCGCCTGGCTATTCCAATCTAAGGAATGGAGGGACATAAATACAACTCATTTAGTATATTAAAAAATAACTCTTAGGCCCCTTTCACATGGACACCTGAGTTTTGCGGAACTGTTTGCTCAGTGGGGGATCGCTCTGCTGACTCCTGCTGAGTAGGCGGATGATCGGTCCATCTCCGCTCACTTTGTAGAGCGGACATGGACACAGTCCCCCTCTCCTCTATGTTTTCATCCGATCCTATCTGATTCATTTGGATGGAAAATAGGACCACCATCCATCTGGATCCACTGCTCCTTAGGAGAGACTGCGAAAAAAAACCTGACAAGCGGACCTGATCGGACAGCCTGTGTGAAAGGTGCCTAATATATGAATTTTATCAGAGTACTTAGCTGTTTGCTTGGAGTTCAGCCTTAATTATGGTTGGCCACATTGGATATGAAGGAAGTAGGGTTAGAGAGCCCCTTTAAACATGCCCCGTATAATTGCATAATGCATGGTAGAAAAAAATACTAGTCATTTTATTACATAGGTATTTAACCGCTTAACAACCGCCCTATAGACAATTGACGTCTACAGGGCGGTTGCTTAATTCTGGGAGGACGTCTATTGACGTCCTCCCAGAATCGCGGTTCCCGCGCTCCCCGAGAGATTGGGATGAAGGAAGTATAGGTTACACCGGTTGGTATTAATTCCGACTTGAGGTTCGTTTGTCGATTCATGAGACTATTTTAAGTATATAATCCGTGGAAAGTGTGTCCGACAGGCTAGTCCAGGCGAACAGTCCAAAAAAAAGCGTCAGAGAGGATTCCTCGTCACCTAGGTCTACCTACCACCAGGATAAAAGGTAGGTTTACTTAGTCTATCCTAGCCTACTTTTGTATCTCCTCTCCCCCTGACACAGGTACAGGCGAGATGTTTCACTC
>BLSH010207308.1:306811-337328 GCA_018402905.1 Glandirana rugosa
ATTGCAACATGCCAAATATCCAGTGTAATGTCCACCTTTTTCAAGACTTTAATAAATAGAAACAGAGTAAAAAAATGTAGTGTGTTTGGCCTGTAAAATTGTCCCCACACATCCGTAAAATATATGTGACATACACGAATCCAGTTTAAAGTACTTAAATGTTGGTGAAATTCCCTTCTACCTTTATGATTTCGGTGTCGTGATTATATTGTCGTCATCACGTTCGTTAAAGTCTCCCTCTACAGTGTCACCGTCGGGTATGTGTGTAAAAGTTGCTCAAATCCTTATGCTTGCCCATTATTTCTGCTTTCAGCATATCAACTTCAGGGAATGTTCACTTGCTGCCTAAAATATCCCATCCACTTGCAGATGCCATTGTCACAAGATAATCCTTATATTTTTCACTTCACATGTCAGTGGTTATAACGTTATGGCTAATCAGTGTGTATGGGCTGCCACTGTGACATCTCCCTCTGAAATTGCTTGCACTACTGCTGTTATATTAGTGCTGTGGCTTTAGTATTTCCATCTTCCCTTAAAGTGGTTGTAAATTCATGAAATTTGACCTAAGCACATACAGTGTATATAAAATGCCTACACACCCCTGTTAAAATGTCCGGTTTGTGTGATGTAAAAAAATGAGACAAAGATAAATAATTTCAGAACTTTTTCCACCTGTAATGTGACCTATAAACCGTACAACGTTATTAAAAAAACAAACTGAAATCTTTTAGGGGGGAAGTAAAAATTAAAAAAAAATAAAATGATGTGCTTGCATAAGTGTACACACCCTCTTATAACTGGGGATGTAGCTCTGTTCAGGATTAATCAATCATGTTCAAACACATGTTAAATAGGAGTCAGTACAAACATGTCATCAAGTGCCTTTGATTAACCCCAAGTAAAGTTCAGCTGTTCTAGTAGGTCTTTCCTGACATTTTCTTAGTCGCATCCTACAGCAAAAGCCATGGTCAGCAGAGAGCTTCCAAAGCATCAGAGGGATCTCATTGTTAAAAGGTATCAGACAGAAGGGTACAAAAGAATTTCCAAGGCATTAGACATACCATGGAACCCAGTGAAGACAGTCATCATCAAGTGGAGAAAATATGACACAACAGTGACATTACCCAGAACTGGACATCCCTCCAAAATTGATGAAAAGATGAGAAGAAAACTGGTCAGGGAGGCTGCAGGAATATCTGGCAAGTACTGGCTGTGTGGTGCATGTGACAACAATTTCTTGTATTCTTCATATGTCTGGGCTTTGGGGTAGAGTGGCAAGATGGAAGGCTTTTCTTACAAAGCAAAACATCCAAGCCTGTCTAAATTCTGAAGTCTCCCAAAAGCATGTGGGAAAATGTGCTATGGTCTGATGAAACTAAGGTTGAACTTTTTGGCCATAATCCCAAAAGATATATTTGGTGCAAAAACAACACTGCACATCACTAAAAGAAAACCATACACACAGTGAAGCATGGTGGTGGCAGCATCATGCTTTGTGGCTGTTTTTCTTCAGCTGGAACAGGGGCCTTAGTCAGGGTAGAGGGAATTATGAACAGTTCCAAATACCAGTCAATATTTGCACAAAACCTTCAGGCTTCTGCTAGAAAGCTGAACATGAGGGGGAACGTCATCTTTCAGCATGACAACAACCAAAAGCTTACATCCAAATCAACAAAATAATGGCTTCACTAGAAGAAGTTGAAAGTTTTGGAATGGCCCAGCCAGAGCCCAGACCTGAATCCGATCGAAAATCTGTGGGGTGAGCTGAAGAGGGCTGTGCACAGGAGATGCCCTCGCAATCTGACAGATTTGGAGTGTTTTTGCAAAGCAAAGTAAGCAAATATTGTCAAGTCAAGGTGTGCCATGCTGAGACTGAGTGCTGTAATAAAATCAAAAGGTGCTTCAACAAAGTATTAGTTTAAGGGTGTGCACACTTATGTAAATATATTATTATTATTTATTTTTTTTTTTACTTCCCTCCACCTAAAAGATTTCAGTTTATTTTTCAACTTAGTTATACAGAGTGTAGGTCTCATTAAAGGTCAAAAAAGTTCTGAAATGATTTATCTTTGTCTCATTTTTTTGTATCACAGAAACCTGACAATTAAACAGGGGTGTGAATACTTTTTATATCCACTGTATATCTGTAGTGTTTATTTATCTCTTTCCAAAGCTCTAAGTGCCCTTTCTCTCTGGTGCTTCATCCCTCTGTTATCAATGTAGCACCCCCTGGTAGGTGGGAGCTAGAGTGTAAGTCTTTTTGTGTATAGGTGAGGTAAAATTTAGTCAGGTCTGACTGAAAGCAGGCCTGATTGTTTTGATTTCTGGCCTGGGAAAGGCTCAGGTAGGGCTGGGCAGTTCCTAGATTATGTCAGTGGATCCTCTTACTTCTTTCCAGAAGGGACTAGAACATTCTGGGGAGAGAGGCTGGAGGGGAGGTGTAGTCATCTGAGTGTGCTAAGGAGCCCTGACCAATCCCCAACCTGGATTGGCAGGGGGCAGGCCTCCTTAAATACCCTGGGACAGCCCAGTCAAGAAAGGAGTGTGTCAGGTGGAAGAGTGGAGATGTAGCAGGTGCCATGGAGGCCTCAACCGGGAGGGAGTCCCCAGTCTGGGGGGGTGACCTTGAGGCCTGGAGGTTCGGGTGCAGCCAGGAGCGGAGTTGGTTCTTGGAGCAGCACAAGGGAACAGGAGAGCAGCAGAGAAGCTACATAAAAGAATCTTCTCGTGAAAGGATCCACTGGTGTCGGTGAGTGACAGACCCTGGAAGATGGACAGAAAGGCTGGAGCAGGCTGGGGAGGAAACAGTGGACAGTCTGTGGTGATGTGGAATTTTATAGATAGGCAACTCCTATCCTCATATTGATTAGTGGTTCCAAATTAATAATAACTACTGCAGTAGGGAACAGACACAAAAGATACACTCAGCATCTTTCCAAATAACTTTTCTGCTTTATTATGACGCAATTGAAGGTTTTTTATACACATGATTACGTAGGTATCACATTAATATTACAATTGTACTTGTATGGTAACAAGGGATGTAACATAGGCAGACTAATTCTAATCAGGACTCGAAAGAATGAAAACATTATTAGTGCTGTGTGCACAATGAGTGCAGTGTGCAATACATACAAAATAGAATACAATTATATACAGAACTTACAAATTTCCTTTACAGTGGAGGTCGGAGGAGCCAGTCAGGGGAAGAAGTGTCACTGGATAGAGAGGTGTGGCCTGGAAGAGGATGGGCTGCGAGTAGTAGTTCATCCATACCCAGCTGGCACCAATGTATTTAGCTACACTTTAAGGGCCTATGGCTTCACAACTGGGAGCCTGTGGCCCTTGCCTGGAGGTCCTGCTAGCAGAAGAGCAGGCCTCATCAAGTGCTAGCTGCAGTGGAGGAAGGAGTGTCATGGAGGCCTGATAAATTGCCTTTCAGGCCTGGAAGAACAAGTATTCTGCAGGAGAGAAGTAAGGAGTGGAACGGTCAGCAAGTGTTGGAGGAAGAGGAGTGTATATACTGTTGGTGTATATAGAACGGTCCTGTTCATCAATTCACTGGGCATCCCACAGCAATCCCAACCCTATCCAAGTTTATCCCCTCAATAAAACAACAAAACAAAGTACCGGCCTGTTCCATGACTCTGGATGTGAGGAAAATTGTGTGATTGAGGGCAGAGAGACAAGTGAACCATAACTACCAACCACCCCTAAGGGGGCTATTGGCTACATGAGCATGAGTCACCTCTGACAAGTTCTCCAACACATGAAATAACAGCAGCTGAAAATTTGTGTCAGGGAGGGAGCTTAGAGGGAGATTGTCAGGGAGCTTGTCTATTCAGACTACAGCTCTGCATGTTCCTTCGTTCCTCTGCGAAGGGGGGGGGGGGTGTCTTTCCTCCAATCAGCTTTTACACAGTGTAAGCCCAGAGTCCCTATCCACTGTTGAAAGAGGAAGAGAGATTTCTAACACAATTTGTACTTTCCAAAGGGTGTAGAAAGGGTAAGACAGCAGATATACAAGTAAAACTTATGTAGGAGGATTTTTTTCATCTGTGTGTATCGCCTGAGGCCAGTCACGTCACTGGGCATAAGTGAGGGTTCACAACCACTTTAACCACTTCACGTCCTTAGCAATGGCATAATTTCCTGTAGAAGTGATCCAAGTGGCTCTACAGCCACCCAATCACTTTTACAGGGCACGGACAGGGACCTCCCTTCCTGTCGCTGCCGTTGCCATTCCCTGGCTCTCCAGTGTGACTGGGGAGCCAGGACTGTGGCATCCTGTGTGGTCGGATGAGTACAGAGCAGAGAAGGGTACATCCATACCTTCCCCACTTCTGTGATGAATGAAGCAACAAGGATTTTGTCACTTCCGGTTTCAGTTTGCTGAACACAAGTTTATGATCAAACCGATCTTGGTTTGATCAGATGCTTTGAAAGGCGGGAGAGATATTGGGTGTCTAATAAACCCCAGATTGGGTTTACTTCCTCTGTATTCCCCTGTAAAGTACAGGGTGGGCCATTTATATGGATACACCTTAATAAAATGGGAATGGTTGGTGATATTAACTTCCTGTTTGTGGCACATTAGTATATGTGAGGGGGGAAACTTTTCAAGATGGGTGGTGACCATGGTGGCCATTTTGAAGTCGGCCATTTTGAATCCAACTTTTGTTTTTTCAATAGGAAGAGGGTCATGTGACACATCAAACTTATTGGGAATTTCACAAGAAAAACAATGGTGTGCTTGGTTTTAACGTAACTTTATTCTTTCATGAGTTATTTACAAGTTTCTGACCATTTATAAAATGTGTTCAATGTGCTGCCCATTGTGTTGGATTGTCAATGCAACCCTCTTCTCCCACTCTTCACACACTGATAGCAACACCACAGGAGAAATGCTAGCACAGGCTTCCAGTATCCGTAGTTTCAGGTGTTACACATGAGTGGGAGAAGAGGGTTGCATTGACAATCCAAAACAATGGGCAGCACATTGAACACATTTTATAAGTAGTCAGAAACTTGTAAATAACTCATGAAAGAATAAAGTTACGTTAAAACCAAGCACACCATTGTTTTTCTTGTGAAATTCCCAATAAGTTTGATGTGTCACATGACCCTCTTCCTATTGAAAAAACAAAAGTTGGATTCAAAATGGCCGACTTCAAAATGGCCACCATGGTCACCACCCATCTTGAAAAGTTTCCCCCCTCATATATACTAATGTGACACAAACAGGCAGTTAATATCACCAACCATTCCCATTTCATTAAGGTGTATCCATATAAATGGCCCACCCTGTAGATGCATAATGGGCTAATATGCATCGCATAGTAGCCCATTATGTGTCACTTACCTGGAAACAAAGCCAGCGACGTCCAGCGCTGTCCCCTGTGCTGGCAGTGTCCATCTTCTGCCCCTCTTCCTTCCAGGGCCAAGACTCTGGTGCTGTGAATGGCTGAAGTCACGTGACGTCACTTTGGCGCATACCGCCACGATCACAGTGAAGAAATGGCACGGAGGCACATTTGATGTCGGCACATTTACTACACTGCATACCTCCTGAAGCGTGCAGGTTTGGGAGATATGCAGGGTACCTACAGGTAAGCCTTATTATAGGCTTACCCGTAGGTTAAAGTGGTTGTCACGAGTTGACAACCACTTTAAGTCCCTGGCTCCCAGGTTTGCCACGCATTTGCAAGTTGGTAGAGTAGGGACAGGTACTCGGCATGATAGGACAGTACTAGCATTAGGAAAAGGTTCCTGATGAGGAAGGAAAGTGTAAGGTTGCATCTTCTCTGGACTCTTTCTCAATTGAGCACAAGACGGCAAGGCTGATTCTGCCCCTCTCTAAACAGACGCTGTCAGTCCAGCTGAAATCTTCTCCTTTCCGGGTTTGTTGTGTACTGTTACTGCATCACGTCAATACAAGTTTTACACCTCATCTGGTTGTGTAAATCATTGCCGCTGCACATGCCACTCCACACCTATACAGTATATCTAACACTCCCCTCCCCCAGATTAATAATGCTGCTTTCCAAAGGTGTCCCTGTGTTCCTTCATCCAGAGTGGAGGCGCTCTATTACAAGAGATGGATTACTGACCAGATTACCAGGTGAAAACAGATGGAAAAAGCCTAAAAAAAGAAAACGAATGCAGCTGCCACCTCTAATGATTGATAAGCTGCAGTATGTAAAATTTTTGGTTTTGGGCTTAATTCTGCTTTAACCACTTGCCGACCACCCACTGTATATGTACGGCGGTAGCTCTGCTCGATTGCACAAACCTTAGGGTCAGATTTGTACGCCACAATGTTGCAGTCCCGCTAAAAATCGCAGATCGCCGCCATTACCAGTAAAAACATTAAAAAAAATAAGTCCATAAATCTATCCCTTAGTTTGCAGATGCTCTAACTTTTGTGCAAACCAATCAATATATGCTTATTGCAGGGTTTTTTTTTTTAACAAAAATATGTAGAAGAATACATTTTGGCCTAAACTGATGAATAAATTCGTTTTTTTTATATTTGTTTTTGGATATGTATTATAGCAAAAGTAAAAAATATTGTTTTTTTTTCGAAATTGTCGATCTTTTTTTGTTTATAGCACAAAAAACAAAAACCACTGAGGGGATCAAATACCACCAAAGGAAAGCTCTATTTGTGGGGAAAAAAGGCCATCAATTTTGTTTGCATGCAACGTCACACTACCGCGCAATTGTCAGTTAAAGCAATGCAGTGCCGTATTGCAAAAAATGGCCTGGTCATTAAGGGGGTAAATTCTTCCAAAGCTGAAGTGGTTAAAGAGCCAGCGCCGCTCATACATAAATATAAATAGATGAAATCGTAAATAGAAATATATATACATTGACTGATAGTTAACCCAGTGATATATTTGTAAGTAAACCTTTAGGTTTATTATAACCCTTGCCTTACATTGGTCTTATGTTTAACATTCATAACATATATTTTAACATCCATTTATAGCTAGGTTTACAGTTTTATTGCTTTAGAAAGTTTTATTCAGATCCATTTAAGCTTGTAATGTTGTTTGCCAAATAGTTTGATTGCATTTGTACTTTTGGAGTATACAAATTGGCCTGACTCGGTCATGCGCTAGCAATATGCCGGTCACAGAATCAGTAAAACAGTTGTAAAATTTAAGGTTGAGAGTGCACTGGAATAATGTGCGATTTTCATTTATACAGTACACTTTCACTATATGATGCAAAGTCTATAAATACATGGACATACATTATGAAGGGCTCATTGTGCTACTGCTAAACATTGCACATATTGGACCTGAGAATTCAAAATAATCCAAACTCTGTAGCTTAAAGTAGTTGTAAGCCCAATCACTAGAAACACATGTGAATTCTACATAGGCGTGCGCAGGGGGTGTGCCAAGTGTGCCTGGGCACACCCTAACCACTACATGCAGTGCCAATTCCCCCTACTGCCTGGGCTTTCCCCATGTCCACCCCCCCACCCCCAGATGCTGCAGGGGATGTATCAGGATGGAGAGTGGGGAAAGGGGCTAGTAAATACGTGCCTTCCTTTTGTAAATGAACACAGTCATTCATAACTGATGCATAGTAAACTGTATTTCCTATGCTTCAGTTGGTGAATGAACAGGAAGCCACTCAGCACAGAGCACTTCCCATTCGTTCATTGTCAAGTGCAGCTGAGGCTGCAGAGAAAGGCATGTGTGTTTGAGCATTGGGGTGCACTCCCTAATGAAATAGGCTGCTCGCACCTATGAAATTCTAGCATGCTCGGGGGTGCGTGGCCAGATGTGAACGAGGCAGGACGTGTCTGTGGAGAGTTCAGTCTCACTCCTGATACTCCTGATCCTGTTTTGGAGAGGATTCCGTCGGCCTCTCCTTCCACAAACCAGCGGTCTGGACTCCTGTGATCCCTGGGATGCCATCAGTCTCCTCTAAGCAGAAAGGGAAGGCACAGCCAAAGCAGCAGCCATCTTCTTCTTCTGCACAAGGCAAAGGTGCAAGCTCTGCCTCTGCCATCCTGGATCCTGTGGCGTCTTCTCCACGCGCCCGGCCGTCGGCTGCAGTGATAGAGGGAGAGGGGGCAGCAGCAGAGAGAAGACCTGAAACACTGCCAGAGGAGCACACAATGGGTGACAAAGGTGTGGATGCAATCACCAATCCCATCCTGGACGCCCTGGCTGCCTGCAAAGCGGAGCTGCTTGTGTACATTAACCATCTTACCAGTGAATGCACCCTCATCAGACATGATATTGATAAAATCCGAGGCAGAATGACAACAGCAGAGGATTGTATCTCTGAATTGGAGGACGCTGCTCACTCACAGGGATCCCAGCTCTCTGAACTGCAGGAACTGGTAAGTAGAGTTGAGCGGACACCAGGATGTTCGGGTTTTCGTGGAAAAGTTCGGGTTCGGGTTCGGTCCGAACTTGACCCCGAACCCCATTGAAATCAATGGGGACCTGAACTTTTGGGCACAAAAATGGCTGTAAAAAAGTCCTGGAAAATGCTAGAGGGCTGCAAAAGGAAGAAAAGTGGGGGTAAGAGTAGGACAAGTGCCCTACAAAGAAATGGGGATAGGGAAATAACAATAATCTGTCCCTTACGGCACCAGCAGCATCCTCTCCCTACACTAGCCTGAGAGCATGTGACATGCAGCACTACGTGACTCCAGCTCATACAGAGACTGGGTCACATAATGCACTGGCCAATCACTTTTTTTCAAAAGTTCAGGTTCGGGTCCTGAACACCGCAAAGTTCGGTACGAACCCGTAAGATCTTGGTAAGATCTTTGCAAAATAGAGCAAACAACGCAGAAGATAGACAGCGAAGGAACAATGCAAGGGTGGTGGGGCTGCCTGAGGGAGCTGAGGGCGCCAAATCTTTTCTCTTTGCTGAGCAATTGTTTAACCGCTTGCCGACCGCTGATCGGCATTTGACGGCGACAAGGTGGCTCTATTGCGCGAATCGCCGTCATATGACGGCGGCTGCGAGATCGAGCCCAGTGAGCGCGCGCGCGCCGCCGGAGGCACGCCCGCGCGCTCACTGTGTCCGGGGAGGGCCAGGGAGCGGGTGTGGTGGATTCGATCTCCACCGGCCACCCTCGATGCCCCCCCCGGAGTGAAAGAACGGAGGTCCGTGTAAGTAAACACGGACCTCCGTTCTGTGAGGGGGGAAGGGCTGTGATCACTTCCCTTCCCCTGCTAGGGCAGCCCCCCATACAGTAAGAACACACCCAGGGAACACAGTTAACCCTTAGAGCGCCCCCTGCAGGTTAACCCCTTCACTGCCAATGACATTTACACAGTAATCAGTGCATTTTTATAGCACTAATCGCTGTATAAATGCCAATGGTCCCAAAAAAGTGTCAAAATGTTCCGACATGTCCGCTGAAATATCGCAGTACCGCTAAAAATCGCAGATCGCCGCCATTACTAGTAAAAAATAAAAAAAACCCAGAAATAAATTCTCATCATTCGTAAACGTGACCACTTTTGCGCAAACCAATCAATAAACGCTGATTGCAATTTTTTTATCACAAATATGAGGAAGAATATAAATCGGCCAAAACCGATGAAAAAAAATGTTTTTTTATATTTTTTTTTGGATTTGTATTTTAGCAAAAAGTAAGAAATTAGTTTTTTTTTCCAAAATTGTCACTCTTCTTTTGTTTATAGCGGCAATCAGAAATGACACAGCAGTGATCAAATACCACCAAAAGAAAGCTCTATTTGTGGGGGAAAAAGGACACAAATTTCGTTTGGTTACAACGTCGCACGACCGCGCAATTTTCAGTTAAAGCGACGCTGACGGTTTTTTAGCTTAATAAATAGACAATACTGCACAAGATCGAGTTTTTTAATTTTTTATATGGTGTAAACCTTGGGATACGGAGAGAGGAAAGGAGGCCCGGAGACCAGGAGCACACTGACCAGGAGCACAGTGACCGGGAGGAACGCCACTTCCAGAGAACACAGGGGGAGCTGTGTAATTCTCCCAAAACGTGAACCCCTTGAGTGGGGAACGTTTTTCCGGTAAGCAGGCACTCAGGGTCAGAAGGGGAGCACCTGATACACCGCTGAGGAAATTTTATCACAGATCACTTTAAATGAGCACCACTTGAAATCCATTAGAAGATCATACTTGGAAAGTCACCTTTGTTATAAATTTACCTGAACTTTTACACATGGAAAAAGTTTTGTGAACATTTTCATATCGAGTTGGACTTTATATTTATTTTTCATTCATTAATTCTTTTAGTTATATGTACGATTCATTTATTTTCTGCCATCACTAAGCACGAAGCACCTTTAATAAGATCACTTTCGTTTTTACAGTTTTGTACGCTTTACATGTGACACATGTACGTTAAGTTATCTAATTTTAAACACAGCACTTGCTTATATGATTGATTCCACGCTTACGTTGTTTGCACATTTGATATAAACAAGCCCACACACACAAATAGATACCTTTAGTCCCAACCTATACTTGTTACCTCAACTATAGCTGTATGAGAGAGTTTTTCATTCTTTCTTCACTAATTTGTAGAATTTCACACATTTAGAAAATCCACCAGCACGCTGGAAATTTCTTACCGACACTAAATATTAAGCAATTTGAATATAAAGAGAACAGCGCCAATACCACCTTAATACCATTATATTACCTAAGCTACCCATTCCTGGGAAGTCTGGTGGAGGCAGCAGCTCTCAGAGTATATTTATATCCGTTGGCGCGGAACATATTTTTTCTTTTTCATTTCTCCTGCTCTGCTTACTAGACCATGAGATTCCTGGAGGCCATACTGGGCTCTTTCCTTGGATGCGGAGTCTCTCCTAAAGTCACAGAAGAGTCAACATGAAATGCCGAACTTTCGTGATCATCGGTTGGACCTCACAAGTTCTTTTTTTTTCGGTTTGGGTACAAGCTGCATACCAGACAGTTTTTTTGTTTAAGGTTATGTTTTAACGACAGGGTTTGTTTTTTCACAAACTCACCAACTCACATATGGTTAATGCATTGTTTACTTGATCTTGTCGTCCGAGTAACTGTGATGACCTCTTTAACATCCAAATATATGTTACATCCTTATGGTACTATTTCATTGAGACATTATAATAGCTAATTCCCTTTAACCACTTCAGCCCCGGAAGGATTTCACACTTTAGGACCAGAGCACTTTTTGCGATTCCGCACTGCGTCGCCTTAACTGACAATTGCGCGGTCATGCGACGTTGTACCCAAACGAAATTTGCGTCCTTTTTTTCCCACAAATAGAGCTTTCTTTTGGTGGTATTTGACCACCTCTGCGTCATTTCTGATCGCCGCTATAAACAAAAGAAGAGCCTTAATTTTTCAAAAAAACACAAATTTCTTACTTTTTGCTAAAATACAAATCAAAAAATATATATATAAAAAAACATTTTTCCATCGGTTTTGGCTGATTTATATTCTTCCTCATATTTTTGGTAAAAAAAAAATCGCATTTGGCATTTATTGATTGGTTTTCGCAAAAGTTGCCGCGTTTACGGACCATGAGAATTAATTTCTGGGGTTTTTATTATTTTTTATTTTTTACTAGTAATGGCGGTGATCTGCGATTTTTAGCGGTACTGCGATATTGCAGCGGACATGTCGGAACATTTTCACACTTTTTTGGGACCATTGGCATTTATACAGCGATTAGTGCTATAAAAATGCACTGATTACTGTGTAAATGTCATTGGCAGTGAAGGGGTTAACCTGCAGGGGGCGCTCTAAGGGTTAAATGTGTTCCCTGGGTGTGTCCTAACTGTGTGTGGGCTGCCCTGGCTGGGGAAAGGGGATGATCACGGCTTCCATATACAGGAAGCCTGTGATCATCGCCCTTCCCACTCTAACAGAATGGAGATTCGTGTTTACATACACGGACCTCCGTTCTTTCAGTGCAGGGGGCCATCGTGGGTAGCCGATGGCGATCGAGTCCGCCGTATGACGGCGGTTTGCGATAACGAGCCACTCTGTCGCCGTCAGACTGCAGTCGGCGGTCGGCAAGTGGTTAAAATAATTTTGTGGAATGTACATGGGATGAATGATAAATACAAAAGGGCTGCAATATTAAAATTTCTTAAGCCACATCTCATCCTCGTGCAGGAGACGCACCTGGATGACAGCAGAGCATTGGCATTGCACAGGCCATGGGTACAGAGAGCTCTGCATGCCACCCATTCCACCTTTGCCAGAGGGGTTTCAAACCTCATCAGTAAAAATGTCCCCTGTAGCATCCATCAGGTGTTCTCAGATCCGGGGGGTAGATACAGTATATCACAAAAGTGAGTACACCCCTCACACTTTTGTAAATATTTTATTATACCTTTTCATGTGACAACACTGAAGAAATGACATTTGCTACAATGTAAAGTGGTGAGTGTACAGCTTAAATAACAGTGTAAATTTGCTGTCCCTTCAAAATAACTCAACACACAGCCATTAATGTCTAAACCACTGGCAACAAAAGTGAGTACACCCCTAAGTGAAAATGTCCAAATTAGGCCCAATTAGCCATTTTCCCTCCCAGGTGTCATGTGACTCATTAGTGTTACAAGATCTCAGGTGTGAATGGGGAGCAGTTGTGTTAAATTTGGTGTTATCGCTCTTACCGTCTCATACTGGTCACTGGAAGTTCAACATGTCACCTCATGGCAAAGAACTCTCTGAGGATCTGAAAAAAATAATAGTTGCTCTACATCAGTGGTCTCCAAACTGTGGCCCGGGGGCCAGATGTGGCCCTTTGCTTGCTTTTATCCAGCCCTTGAGGCACTATTTCATTAACTGATAACAACAATGGGGCATAATTCCGCTCACTGACACCAATGAAGAGGCACAATTGCTCCCAATGACACCAATGGCAGGACATGATTCCCCTGAATGACACTAATGATGAGGCACAATTCCTCCTAATGACACGAACAATGGGGTCCAATGACACCAACTATAGTATACAATTCCTCCCAATAACCCCAACAATGGGGCCCAATGACACCATAGATGGAATACAATTCCTCACAATGACACCAACAATGGGCCCAAAAACAGCAATGATTGGACACAATTCCTCCCACTCATACCAATGATGGAGCACAATTTCTCCCACCTACGATAGGGCATTGTTTCTTTCCACTGCCATTGGGACATTTTCTACCCCCCCCTCCCACAGTCTGGCCCCCCTAAAGACGGAAGGACCATAAAATGGCCCTTTGTTTAGAATGTTTGGAGACCCCTGCTCTACATAAAGATGGCCTAGGCTATAAAAAGATTGCCAAGGCTCTGAAACTGAGCTGCAGCACGGTGTCCAAGACCATACAGTGATTTAACAGGACAGGTTCCACTCAGAACAGGCCTCACCATCGCCGACCAAAGAAGTTGAGTGCATGTGCGTCATATGCACAGGTGGTCTTTGGGAAATAGACATATGAGTGCTGCTAGCATTGCTGCAGAGGTTGAAGAGGTGGGGGATCAGCCTGTCAGTGCTCAGACCATATGCCACACACTGCATCAAATTGGTCTGCATGGCTGTTGTCCCAGAAGGAAGCCTCTTCTAAAGATGATGCACAACAAAGCCCGCAAACAGTTTGCTGAAGACAAGCAGACTAAGAACATGGATTACTGGAACCATGTCCTGTGGTCTGATGAAACCAAGATAAACTTATTTGATTCAGATGGTGTCAAGTGTCTGTGGCGGCAACCCAATGAGGAGTACAAAGACAAGTGTGTCTTGCCTACAGTCAAGCATGGTAGTGGGAGTGTCATGATCTGAGGCTGCATGAGTGCTGCTGGCATTGGGGAGCTACAGTTCATTGAGGGAACCATGAATGCCAACATGTACTGTGACATACTGAAGCAGAGCATGATCCCCTCTGTTCGGAGACTGAGCCGCAGGGCAGTATTCCAACATGATAACAACCCCAAACACACCTCCAAGACAACCACTGCCTTGCTAAAGAAGCTGAGGGTAAAGGTGATGGACTGGCCAAGCATGTCTCCAGACCTAAACCCTATTGTGCATCTGTGGGGCATCCTCAAATGGAAGGTGGAGGAGAGCAAGGTCTCTAACATCCACCAGCGTGATGTCGCCATGGAGGAGTGGAAGAGGACTCCAGTGGCAACCTGTGAAGATCTGGTGAACTCCATGCCCAAGAGGGTTAAGGCAGTGCTGGAAAATAATGGTGGCCACACAAAATATTGACACTTTGGGTCCAATTTGGACATTTTTCACTTAGGGGTGTACTCACTTTTGTTGCCAGCGGTTTAGACATTAATAGCTGTGTGATGAGTTATTTTGAGGGGACAACAAATTTACACTGTTATATAAGCTGTACACTCACTACTTTACATTGTAGCAAAGTGTCTTTTCTTCAGTGTTCTCACATTAAAAGATATAATTACTTACAAAAATGTGAGGGGTGTACTCACTTTTGTGAGATACTGTACAGCTAATTCAGTGTATATAGTATATAGCGTCCATTCAGGCAGTGCAAGAATATATATATATCACTTAAAAGTGATTCTAAAGCCAAAGGCTGGGCTCACACCTACAGTATCTCACAAAACTCAACACACAGCCATTAATGTCCAACCTGCTGGCAACAAAAGTGAGTACACCCCTCACCCCATATATATATATATATATATATATATATATATACACACACATAGTGTTGAGTGTACACTATATATCAGAGCATTATAGTGCATCTGGGGGTATACATACAGTATATAGTACACTTGACGTGGTCTCTTAAAATATATACAGTTTTTAACGCCTTAACACCCGGAGCCCTTTTTTACATTTGTTGTTTACAAGTTAAAATCATTTTTTTATAGAAAATTACTTAGAACCCTCAAACATTATATACATTTTTTCAAACACCCTAGAGAATAAAATGGCGATCGTTGCAATACTTTTTGTCACACGGTATTTGCGCAGCAGTCTTTCAAGCTTGTTTGAGTTAAAAAATAAGACAACAGTAAAGTTAGCCCAATTTTTTGTATATTGTGAAAGAGGATGTTATGCCGAGTAAATAGATACCATACATGTTACGGTTGAAAATTGCGCGCACTCACGGAATGGCGACAAACTTCGGTACTTAAAAATCTCCATAGGCGACTCTGTAAAAATGTTTAACAGTTGCCAGGTTAGAGGTGCAGAGGAGGTCTTTTGCTAGAATTATTGCTCACACTCTGGCGATCGCGGCGATACCTCACATGTGTGGTTTAAACACTGTTTTCATATGTGGGCGCGACTTATGTATGCGTTTTCTTTGCTGCACCAGCTCACGGAGAAAGTGGTGCTTTACATTTTTTTTTTTATATTTTTTTAATTATTTTATTTTATTTTTTCTTTTAACACTCTTCCTTTAAAACAAATAAAATAAAAATCTGATCACTTTTATTGCTATCACAAGGAATGTAAACATCCCTTGTGATAGTAATATATGGTGACAGGTACTCTTTATGGAGGGATGGGGGGTACCATCCCTCCTTTACACTTCACAGTATTCAGATCGCCAAAAACAGGGATTCTGAATACTGTCACTGTAGCCGGCCATCTGCTCTAAAAAACGGTACCAGGGTATAGCTTGTAGCTGCAGACTGTACTTAAAGCAGCCACCGTTTATAAACAGCGATTCACATTAAGTGGTTACACTAATTTACAACAGCAGGGCCCTTTCCTGCGCCCAACAAAAGTAACTGCAAGGGTTTACGGTGTTCTGGCACTGACAACACCCAAGGTCCAATTTTTCCCCACCTGTTTGACTGGGGCATGTCATCACAATTTTTAACAACTTAACGTGAATCACCGTTTATAAACAGCTACAGGCTATACCCCGGTACTGTTTTTTAGACAGCTGGCTATCCGGTGATAATGGCCGATCCAGCTCGGAAGCCGCTCGGTTTTTATCCCAGGGAGCGAGAGGGGCCACCCCCCCCTCCCGCCACCGTCCGCCGCTCTTCTCCAGTCTCCCTTCCCACCGGGAGAACGGAGCTCCGATCCGATGCTTCTGGCCACTGTGTGGAGTCCCTGTGGAAGCCAGAATCGGCTTCAATCGGGACTCCTTTGTACATTTCCAGAAGCAACGTCACCACGTCACGTCCGGTTTACTCAGCGGCACACGGCGCCGGTTTAAAAAAAATTACAGTATTCAGAAATCTTGGAACAATTCCATATGCAAGATGCAAAGGAAGTGAAAACTCCTATGGAACCAGGCTATCTAAAGAGCAATGAAGCAGAAAACTTGCTACCCAACAATGACATATATCACAGAACAATCGGTAAACTGCTATATGTTGCCTCTGTGACAAGACCAGACATAGCCGCAGCAGTGGGCATACTATGCTAGAAAGTTTCAGCTCCCTGTCAGCGTGACTGGAATGCAATAGAAAGAGTGATGCAGTACCTCAAAGGAACAATTCAGATGAAGTTACGGTTACCAGCACCATCAAATCCAAAATTAGTCAGATATGTGGATGCTGATTGGGCCAGGGACTGCACAGACCGCAAATCCACAAGTGGATTCATCTTCCAGTATGGGGAAGGAACCATAAGTTGGTCTAGTCGAAAGCAAGCAACTGTCGCTCTATCTTCAACTGAAGCAGAGTACATTGCAGCAGCATATGTCAAGAAGCGATATGGATTTGTCATCTTTTTATGGACATTGGGATAGACATGTCAAAACCAATTCCCATTTTTGAAGACAACCAGGGATGTATAAAACTTACACAAGCAACTGATTCTGGTGGAGAAGGTCAGTTAATCCAAGTTGTTGTTAGCTACGGTTTAATTATTAAGCACCAAATGCTACGCTCTCTCTGTAGAAGAATACATGTGTATTGTATAATGGTTCTGTAGACAAATAATCACAATGTGTCTATCATAGCTTACTGGGTTGGATGCTAGACACTAAGTCGACCATACTGTGCATAGAGTGCAAAACTGGGCCCTCCTACCCAAATTATATCCCCTCCTCCCCTACTAAAGAACACACAAATACAATACGAATACAAACCCTATCACCCCTGAAATCCAAATAAGACCTCTCCACAGGTAAGGTTAAACAAGGGATCAATATATATACACTATCTCCTTACTCCCCCATATCCCATTGATATTTTTAAATGTGCTTCACCCCCAATAACAGAGCGTCTGACCCACACAGCTGACCCCAACACTGTCCTCCCTCCCTTTGGATTACCATGCACGCCATCTCGCTCTGTCTGATAATTACCTATCTGTGTCTAAAGGCTAGAGGAGTGGCGAGTCTATTTTCTGATAGTCTTCTCTCTCTACTTTTTACACATACGCTCGAGATATCGACACCATCGACCTTGCTCCTACCACATCCCTGCAACAGCGCAGTTCACTCAACTGCACTGACATATAGGCGACACCTGTACATACGGCGAGCTAGCGGGACTAGTCTTGCCGCCGCCTGTATTATACATTCCCCCTCGTAACCTACAACTGAGACTTGCAGCATCTAAAACAGCTGCAAACCCCCATCCCATACTCCTCTCTCCTCCCCGTGTTACCCACTTTCCCATTCCCGAAAGGCAGTATTCCATTACAAGCACATAAATACCACATATTTCAAAATACAAGACATGAAGCGTTCCAACCCCAACATCACCATGGCCACAATTAAAATACTCTCCCTGAATGTCAAGGGACTCAATATACCCAAAAAAAGGTCTCAACTCATGCTCTACCTTAAAAAAAACTAGAGCAGACGTGGTGCTACTGCAAGAAACACATTTCAAAGCAAAACACATCCCCAAAATATCGAACAAGGAATTCCCTACAGCCTTCCACGCTACAAATTCCCTAGCCAAAATGAAAGGAGTCTCCATATTAATATCGAAACATCTCCCGCTTGAGATCACAGATTCCCTTATAGATGACAATGGTTGATACAGCTTTATTAAAGGTAAGATATGGAATAGGCCCATAACAATCTCAAACATATATAGCCCCAACTCAGCTCAAAACAGTTTTTTTCAGTAACATAGCACTACAACTCTCCTCCTTCCAAATGGGCATACTCCTCCTTGGAGGAGATTTCAATATCGCCCTGAACCCCCTAGAAGATACCTCCTCGGGCACCTCAACACTTACCTTTAGAGCTCTTAAACATATTAAAACACAAATAAATGACCTCTCCCTACATGACACATGGAGGACCCTCCACCCCCGCACAAGGGACTACACCTTCTACTCCACAACCCACAACAAATACTCCAGACTGGACTATATATTACCGTCGCAGAAAGACCTCTCCTTCCTCAAAGATGCTACCATCGAACCCCAATCCCTCTCAGATCATAACCCAATCACGGCAACTCTGGCCTTCCCAGAACATACTAAATTTAACAATATCTGGGGACTAGACCCCTCCCTTCTGACAGATCAGGCCATTTTTACAGAAATCGTGGACCACATACACCATTTCTTCATAACCAATGATATCCCAGATGTGTCCCGTATATCCCAATGGGAAGCACACAAATGTGTGATTAGAGGAATATTGATCAAAAAGGCAGCAGCAAGGCGTAAGCAGCAGAAAGAAAAACTAGACAAACTTCTCAACCGGATACGGGACTTTGAAAAGGCACACAAATTATCACAAGTCAGGCTCACTTTAGAAAGACTCGAAGAGGCAAGAGTTGCGTGATGAAATGCTCAAACGCATACGAAAACACTTTACTCTCACACATAAACTATTTTATGAGCCCGGTAATAAAAGTGGCAAACTTTTAGCATGTGCATTGCAAACTAAGAAAGCTACTGCCTCAATAAGAGCCATCCGCAACCTCCGAGGTAACCTACTAACCAAAAACGAGGATATAGCGAAACAATTTGCGCTCTATTATAAGAATCTCTACAATCTCCCCCCAGTGTCAAAACCGGGCATGGATCCCAAATCCAGAAGCGAAATAATTACAGACTTACTAGCCGAATATGGTCCGACACCCATATCGCTAGAGCGAAGGGAGGACGGCCTGATTACAAAAACAGAGCTCATATTAGCGATAAGGCAAATGAAACAGGGCAAGAGCCCAGGCCCGGATGGCTCCTGCCTTTCGTACTACAAAACATTTCAGGACTCTCTGGCTGTTCCTTTTCTCAATACTTTCAACCATTTGGCCACCCCTAACATCTCTCCCCAAAACTTATTAGAAGCCAACATATGCCTGATTCCCAAACCAGGAAATTACATTGAAAAGACATCAAGTTATAGACCCATCTCCTTGTTAAATACAGACATAAAATTATACGCTAAAATTCTCTCAAACCGCCTCCTCCCACTACTTAATACTTCAATATCCAAAGATCAGGTAGGCTTTATACCAGGTAGAGAGGCTAGAGATAACACCCTTAAGGCGATCAATTTACACCATTGGCTGTCAACCTCAAAACGCCCGGGGTTCTGCCTTTCCTTAGACGCGTAGAAGGCGTTTGACAGGGTGTCATGGAACTCTCAATATGGTTCTCCATAAACTAGGTCTGGGAAACAGACTAAGATTCATAATATCCCTGTACACAAACCCCAAAGCCCAAGTTTGGGCAAATGGTATCCTGTCAGACGCCTTCTCCATTCATAATGGTACACGTCAAGGATGCCCCTTGTCCCCCTTACTTTTTGTCCTTACCCTGGAGCACTTTTTGAATATGATTAGAGCGAATATGAACATCCATGGAATTGACATCCACAAAAAGCAATACAAAATAGCTACCTATGCTGATGACATTCTACTTTTTCTCTCCCAGCCTCTTATCTCCATACCCAACCCTCTCAAAGACCTCAATTTTTTTCATTTCATCTCCCACTTTAAAATTAACTATACCAAATCCAACGCACTGAACATCTCTCTACCTGATGACCAAATTGAACACTGTAAACGAACATTTCCCTTCGAATGGAATCTGGAGGCAAAAATGTACTTAGGTATACCAATCCCAAGGAAACTTTCCAATTTGTACAACTGCAACTTCCCCCCCCATTCTCAAATCTATAAACGCTGGAATAAAGCCCACTTTTCCTGGTTTGGCAGGTCAGCTATCATAAAAATGAATATACTACCGCGCCTTCTGTACCTTTTACAGACGATCCCCATATCAATACCCAAGGCCTTCTTCGACTCCATTAAGAGAATGTCCCGTGATTTTGTCTGGAGTAACAAGACCCCCAGAATAAAATTTTCTCAACTAACAAAACCCAAACTTAAAGGTGGAATAGGTCTCCCCGATGTGCAGTTATACCACATAGCTTGCCACCTACAGAGAATCCTGGACTGGCACCTACATCACCATACAAAAGACTGGATAACCTTAGAGCACTCCTTCTCGAAAGTCCTTACTTGCCAAACACCATGGCTGAGAAAAGGTCACCGGCCGCCGGAACTCACATCACACCGTACGATCGGTCCAACACTTCTTTCCTTTGGCAAAGCTAATCAGAAATTTAATATCTCATCATCCCCTGGTCCCCTAACCCCACTCTTTCAGAACCCAATTTTCCCTCCTGGCCGAGAATCCCACCCATTGTCAAGAGGTCAACCGATATTTGGCCTACGGCTGCATCACATTCTTGAAAAAGAAGAATTGCAGGATCGAGAACATATCAACAGGCACTCAATGGCCAAACTATTAGACCCCTTTAGCTATATGCAGATCAAGCACCTGGTCGACAGCATTAAGATCCAAAATGACCTGTTCTCCGACCTAACTCCATTTGACTCCCTGTGCACTAGTGAGAAACCACTAAGACATGTAATTTCCTTACTGCATAGCATGTTATGAGATTCTACCCCCCCAGATGAAGGAAGGGCCTATGAGATCTGGTCACGAACCCTCCAAATCAATCCATCTAAGACTGGGACACCATATTTCGACATACGCACAAAGGATCACTGAATGTCTCCATTCAAGAAAACAATTACAAACTAGTTTCACGCTGGTACTGCACTCCGACAATCTTACATAAGTATAACAAAGACATCCCTGATATGTGTTGGAGATGCACTCAGGCTCAAGGCACTCTCCAACATATATGGTGGGAATGCCCCCCTATTCACACATTCTGGAAACAAATACATGACCAGACTCCCAACATATCCACATACTCTTTAGAGTTTACACCTGAGCAATTTCTTTTGCATCACCAAGTGAATGCGGAGGTCTCCTACCATAAATCCCTGGTGATGGCAATGGTCAACGCAGCCAAGCTCTGCATACCGAGACTCTGGGGTACCACCAAAACTCCCTCAATGGCTGATTGGTACAGGCAAATCGATAGACTAGCAGAGATGGAAGAACTTATTGCCATCTCCCGCAACACTCCGAGGACGTATGCACGGAGATGGGCTTACTGGACACATTTCCAAACCTCAGACACTTACAAACATACACTACATCTCCCTTCATATTAAAACCCTCCCTCAAAAGCACATTGCTTCCACTCTATAACGGGAATATGTCAGATCTGCAGTTTTCCAAGTGATCTTCCCCCCGGAACGCATCTACCCCATACAACGCACCTAGGCAGTAGTAAATGATAACCTGGAACTACGCCTCCTTGGCTGAAGTAACTGGCCATGGACAGTCTCCCTTATCTACCATGGATCAGAGAATACCCTTAGCTAGGGACACATAGCCCTTATACTATTGATAAAATTCGTTCACCCTCCATTCCTTTAGCATCCCTCTTATAGACCCTTCCCGCCTCCCCTCAGTCCTTCCCTCCCCTATCACTCCCCCCACCAGAATAAGATTGCTCTCACACAGTTCTCCCCCCCCCCCACGCTGGTCGTGGCGATCCCAGACTACACCGCCTAGGAATAAGATAATTAATACTCTAGCAAAGTAAAGTATGGACGGACAAATACGAGGTCCCCTACCCGATGCTGATTATATTGATGTGTAATGTTGGCTAAAGATTGTAACCTGAATACTTGTTAGACATCTTTCTGATACTTTATCTGTCAAAATATTCTAGCTTCAATAAAGCTTTTCTGGAAAAAAAAAAAAACTTACACAATCAGAAAGGGTCAATCCTAGAACCAAACACATTGATGTCAAGTTTTACCCAACAATCAGGGACAATCAAGAACAAGGTGTTATTGACATTCAATACTGCCCGTCAGAGGAGATTTCTGCTGATGCACTCACCAAGCCTTTGTCGAGGGAACATAATAGTTATATACAGAAGAAGCTGAATATAATTTAACAAAGCACATGCTATTGAGAAGGGGTGTTGGAAAACAAGTTATATAAACTGAACTATATATATGCATTATACCTTTCTATCCAGCAGGCGGCACTGCAGTGTTATAGTCTGTTATCTATGATAATGTAATTACAGGATGTACGTTCTGTCTATGCTCAGTGTATTTGTATGCTCCTTGGTCCTGTTTTTCTGTTCCATGATGATAAAAAAGGCATGTAATGATATCCTCCATGAAAGTAAAGTGTTCTCTGCATACAACAAGCTTCCAGCGCATAATTCTATACCCTGCCACTAAGTACTGTGTCCCTCCTTCTTCATTGTGGTAAGTGGAAGCAGTGTTAACTTACTTGAGAAACTTCACTAGCCACTGCATCTGTTCACGATTTTTTTCTGATGGCTGTAGGAGCTTCACTAAGTTTTAGTTGGGTCAAAGGGTAATGCTTGACAAGGGGAGGGCTTAGGTCTCCATTGAACATGGCCCTGCATCCTAGCAACCATTGACACTAGGAGGCAGGGGTTGCTTGCATCCTAGCAACAGACGTGCAGGAAAATACAGGGTAAACTGTGTCCTGTATTAAATCAATATGGTAGGTAGCATTTTCAAATACAAGCCTATCCTATTTTATACAGGACAGGTGGCAACCCTAGTTGTCACCATCAGCAAGCTAGTTTAGAGAAAGGATGTGTATCTGATGCTGGAATTAGTGCTTGTAGCGATGAAGTGGGTAAAAGAGGCTGCAAGAGATCAGGAGCACCGAAATGATAGAAAGAGTAAAATGGGATGAAAATAAATATTTTATGGAACAAATGACAATTTCTTATGGAATATGGTGCGTTAGGAAACTATATGTTGTTCTATTATAGTTTAGATCGACTTTACCAGCCAATTAAATAGTGGCTTTCATTTTCTAATCTGCATTAGAAGAAAACAACAAATTAAAAAATATATTATCCTATCAGTTTTTTTCATTCAGTTATGAAGTAATATGTTATATACAACAGCTTTTGTATGCCTCACTAAATCTGCAGAGTGCCCATTTGCCCAAACGTGCTTAGATGCAGCACAGGTCCCTTTAACTCCACTTCCCACAACTCCCTGGGTTCCTGGACAGGACCAGGGAAGGTATGTTCCTCAGAAGAAATGTAGCTGGCAACTCCAGTGATCCAAATATTGGATTTATCTCTATTGTAGCATACAGGTACAGTACAGGAACAAAGGAACAAAACGGACGCGTTTCGGCACAAGCTTCCAGTATGTCCTCAGCTTCCCTCACTCAACAAAAGCTCAGAAAGACCATACCGGATGGGGCTTAAGAAGCTGGGCAAGTGACCTGCAGACAGTTGAGAGGTCCTCCACTGTCATAAATGATATATGGCCAGCACAGCAGGATCCTAATAGCACACAACTTCTCATGAAGACCAAGCTACTGTGAGGAGTTCCTGTTCCTTTGATTGCTATTGAATACTTTGGGACCCCTTTCCCTCCAGCTGTTCACCTGTGTTACCGGGCCTACCCTGGACTTCACTGTGATGAATGCTGTGTATCGGGGTAATCACAAGTAGCTGTATTCTTAACTAGTTTACTGAAGTGCGACTCTCAGCTAGACTCCCTGGTTTATTAGAGACGTGTAGAAACTATGCTATGCATTGCAAACAAAAACCCTCAAGTGGGATTTTTTAGGGCAATGATACAGCTAGATAGGTAAAATTTACAACAATATTTTATTAACACATCATATTGCATAAAACAACAAGACATACAGCATATCAACATCATAGAAACTTTGCGGTTTTAAATATCAGTATGGCTATGGAAACAGGTACAACTATTATCCAACTGTCTAGAAAGTATAGGACAGAAGAAATTCCAACACGTTTCACACGAGGGCCGACAGTGGCAATCATGTTATCACTTTCGGCACCTATCCAGCTCTGGCGAGGTGGGCAGCACCCCAAGAAACCCCAAGTTGCCAAGAGACCAAATGTGCGTTAGTGGGTCAGTGACGCATCATGTGACTCCATCATGTGACTCCACCACTCCATGATAACAAACCCAAACACACCTCCAAGATGACCACTGCTTTGCTAAAGAAGCCGAGGATAAAGGTGATGGGCTGGCCAAGCATGTCTCCAGACCTAAACCCTATTGTGCATCTGTGGGGCATCCTCAAACGGAAGGTGGAGGAGCGCAAGGTCTCTAACATCCACCAGCTCCGTGATGTTGTCATGGAGGAGTGGAAGAGGACTCCAGTGGCAACCTATGATGCTCTGGTGAACTCCATGCCCAAGAGGGTTAAGGCAGTGCTGGAATATAATGGTGGCCACACAAAATATTGACACTTCAGGCTCAATTTGGACATTTTCACTTAAGGGTGTACTCACTTTTGTTGCCAGTGGTTTAGACATTGATGGCTGTGGGCTGAGTTATTTTGAGGGGACAGCAAATTTACACTGTTATACAAGCTGTACACTCACTACTTTACATTGTAGCAAAGTGTCATTTCTTCAGTGTTGTCACATGAAAAGATATAATACAATATTTGAAAAAATGTGAGGAGTGTACTCACTTTTGTGAGATACTGTATATCCTATTTTATTGTGTAATTTTTGTCCAAATTGTAACTTTTTGCATCTATAGAAATGTTTTGCAATATAATGTTCCACCCCTGAAGAAGAAAGTTATTAAAATTTCGAAACGTGTTTGGATTTCTTCTTTCCTATACTCCCTGGACAGTTGGATAATGGCTGCCCCCCCCCCAATACTTACCTGACCCCAATCTTCACACAGCACTGTGCACAAGAGCCTCAACTCTCTAGAGACTCTCCATTCTCATTGGCTTAGACAGCAGTGGAAGTCACTGGCTCCCGCTGCTGTCAATCACAGCCAGTGAGCTAATGAGGAGAGAGGGGGCTGGGCCAAGCCTCAGGAGCAAGCCTGCCTGGATGCCCCCATAGCAAGCTGCTTGCTTTGGGGGAACTCAGCAGGAGGGAGGAGTCAGGAGCTCCGCCGGGTGACCCAAGAAGGATTGGGGCTACTCTGTGCAAAACCACTGCATAGAGCAGGTAAGTATGACATGTTTGTTATTGTAATGTAAAAAATCAGAACCTCTAATATTACTTTAATGCAAAAAAGTCCACTGTGATGAGTCTCCCTCGGAAGACGTCTTGTGAGACAAAAGTCTTTAGGGCAGAGCCAAACTGTGACGTCATTATGCTGTTACAGATGAGCAGTGATGTTGTTGTGAACTATCTATTACCTTTCCACAATGTGATGTTGTGTTTTTAATAAACACCTATACTATGTGTTTTCCTCTGTTCCTCTTTGCATCCAAAACCTTATATTGGGCTTGTCATGAGTATTGCTTTATATTGGGGAGAGAGCCATCCATCCTGCCTGGGACCAACATCCTATGGACAGATGAGACCAAGATCAACTTGTACCAGAGTGATGGGAAGAGAAGAGTATGGAGAAGGAAAGGAACTGCTCGTGATTCAAAGCATACCACCTCATCAGTGAAGCATGGTGATGGTAGTGTCATGGCGTGGGCATGTATGGCTGCCAATGGAACTGGTTCTCTTGTATTTATTGGTGACGTGACTGCTGACAAAAGCAGCAGGATGAATTCTGAAGTGTTTCGGGCAATATTATCAGCTCATATTCAGCCAAATGCTTCAGAACTCATTGGACGGCGCTTCACAGTGCAGATGGACAATGACGTGAAGCATACTGCGAAAGCAACCAAAGGGAAAGAAGTGGAATGGTATGCAATGGCCAAGTCAATCATCTGACCTGAATCCGAGTGAGCATGCATTTCACTTGCTGAAGACAAAACTGAAGGGAAAATGCCCCAAGAACAAGCAGGAACTGAAGACAGTTGCAGTAGAGGCCTGGCAGAGCATCACCAGAGATGAAACCCAGCATCTGGTGATGTCTATGTGTTCCAGACTTCAGGCTGTAATTGACTGCAAAGGATTTGCAACCAAGTATTAAAAAGTGAAAGTTTGATTTATGATTGTTAATCTGTCCCATTATTTTTGGTCCCTTAAAAAGTAGGAGGCACATATACAAACTGTTGTAATTCCTACACCGTTCACCTGATTTGGATGTAAATACCCTCAAATTAAAGCTGAAAGTCTGCAGTTAAAGCATATCTTGTTTGTTTCATTTGAAATCCATTGTGGTGGTGTATAGAGCCAAAAATATTAGAATTGTGTCAATGTCCTAATATTAATGGACCTGACTGTATAGTACAGTACTGTATATGTTTTTTTAGACATGCATTATTACACGGCTTATACAGTGAGGGAAAAAAGTATTTGATCCCCTGCTGATTTTGTACATTTACCCACTGACAAAGAAATGATCAGCCTATAATTTTAATGGTAGGTTTATTTTAACAGTGAGAAACAGAATAACAACAACAAAAAAAAAAATCCAGAAAAACGCATTTCAAAAAAGTTATAAATTGATTTGCATTTTAATGAGTGGAATAAAAATTCCAGTCAAAACATGACTTAGTACTTGGTAGCAAAACCCTTGTTGGCAATTACAGAGGCTAGACATTTCTTGTAGTTGGCCACCAGGTTTGCACACATCTCAGGAGGGATTTTGTCCCAGTCCTCTTTGCAGATTCTCTCCAAGTCATTAAGGTTTCGAGGCTGACGATTGGTAACTCGAATCTTCAGTTCCCTCCACATTTTTTTTTCTATGGGATTAAGGTCTGGAGTCTGGCTAGGACCTTAATGTGCTTTTTCTTGACCCACTCCTTTGTTGCCTTGGCATTGTGTTTTGGGTATTTGTCATGCTGGAATACCCATCCACGACCCATTTTCAATGCCCTGGCTGATCGAAGGAGGTTCTCACCCAAGATTTGATGGTACATGGCCCTGTCCATCTTCCCTCTTATACGGTGAAGTTGTCCTGTCCCCTTAGCAGAAAAACACCCCTAAAGCATAATGTTTCCACCTCCATGTTTGATGGTGGGGATGGTGTTCTTGGGGTCATTCCTCCTCCTCCAAACACGGCGAGTTGAGTTGATGCCAAAGAACTCGATTTTGGTCTTATCTGACCACAACACTTTCACCCAGCTCTCCTCTGAATCATTCAGATGTTCATTAGCGAAAATCAGACGGGCCTGTACATGTGCTTTCTTGAGCAGGGGGAACTTGGGGGCGTTGCAGGATTTCAGTCCTTACCAATTGTTTTCTTGGTGACTATGGTCCCAGCTGCCTTGAGATTATTGACAAGATTCTCCCATGTAGCTCTGGGCTAATTCCTCACCATTCTCATGATCATTTAGGCTGGATTCACACCTGTCCGGTGTGAATTCCAGCCTGTCTGCTGCTGGGAAGGGGCAGAGCCACCGTTCGGCGGTTCCTGTCCATTCTCACAGCGCAGCACCTGCGGGGGTAGAGATGGGGAGGAGCCACGAGCAGGGGAAATATCCCCGTTCAGTGCGGAGTGCATCGCCGTGTTAGATGCGCTCCCATTGAACTCAACGTGCTGGGAATTTGCACTGCACTGCACAGAAAAGGCACGCATTTTTTGTGCAACGCGGAGTGCGAATGCACCGCACATATGTGAACCGGACACATTGAAAACAATGTGTTTTCAAGTGTCCTGCGAATTGGATGTGGTTTAAGCCGCATCCAATTCGCATAGGTGTGAACCCAGCCTAAAACTCCACGAGGTGAGAACTAGCATGGAGCCCCAGACCGAGGGAGATTGACAGTTATTTTGTGTTTCTTCCATTTGGGAATTATCACACTAACTCTTGTCACCCTCACACCAAGCTGCTCGGCGATGGTCTAGCCTTGTGTAGGTCTACAATCTTGTCCTTGACATCCTTGGATAGCTCTTTGGTCTTGGCGATGGTGGAGAGATTGGAATCTGATTGATTGATTGCTTCTGTGGACAGGTGTCTTTTATACAGGTAACAAGCTGAGATTAGAAGCACTCCCTTTAAGAGAGTGCTCCTAATCTCAGCTCATTACCTCTATAGAAGACACCTTAGAGCCAGAAATCTTGCTGATTGATAGGGGATCAAATACTTATTTCACTCATTAAAATGCAAATCGATTTATAACTTTTTTTAAAGCGTTTTTATGAATGTTTGTTGTTATTCTGTCTCTCACTGTTAAAATAAACCTACCATTAAAATTATAGAGCAATCATTTCTTTGACAGTGTGCAAATGTACAAAATCAGCAGGTGATCAAATACTTTTTTCCCTCACTGTAAGTATTGTGCGCTTTTCTCTACCTTCAATTATTTTGCATTGAACCTCTATTTTATCCACAACAAAACATGCATTTCTTTCCCCCAAAAATTAAAAAAAAATTATTTTGTCATGTTAGGATTTATCAGCATGACATTGCAAAACCATTAGTGTAAAAGGCTAATCCACTTTTAGAATGTTTATTTAGCCAAGATGATCTTCCAGTTTTCTCTTTGTCCCACTGAGAATGTTTGGATTTTATTGTAGTCACGTGGAACTAAATGATGTAATCCTTTATAGTCACTCTATCCTTTCCTATTCATGTACATGAATTGCAATCTTTATTGCAGAATCTTACCTGCTGCCATTTCTGTTGACACATACAAGAATTTTACTCAATTTTTACTTTCTGCAATCACTTTTTTGAGAACTGCCTGTTTTAATCACATGACCAGTCCTATAGTTATACTAAGATACAGACAGCAGAGAAAAGTAGCGAGCCAATCGCACAAGCAGGAAATTGAACCTTTGAAGGAGTTCTGCACAAGAAAAAAGTTTAAATACATTCCCAGTTTTTGAAAATCATTGCAGAAAGAAAATGAAAAACCCTTTTTGACAATATTATGTTAGAAAAAAAACATTGAAATACTGTATGTCTGTATATATATATATATATATATATACATACAGTATCTCACAAAAGTGAGTACACCCCTCACATTTTCGTGACTATATTACTATTAGAGTTGAGCGAACACCTGGATGTTTGGGTTCGGCGGGTTCGGCCTAACTTTGTGAAAAAGTTCGGGTTCGGCACCGAATTTGACCCGAACTTAACCCCGAATCCCATTGAAGTCAATGGTGACCCGAACTTTTGGGCACAAAAATGTCTGTAAAAAAGTCCTGGAAAGGGCTAGAGGGCTGCAAAAGGAAGCAAAATGGGGGTAAGAGTAGGACAAGTGCCCTGCAAACAAATGTGGATAAGGAAATTACTTAAAATCACATGAAAAAATAAAAAATGGAGGAGGAGGTGGATGGAGGTGGATGTGGAGTAGGAGGTTGAGGAGGCGGTGGCCGTGGCGGTGTAGGTGGAAGTGGCAGTGGAGGAGGAGGAGTAGCCAACACTGTTTTTTGTTTGTTTTTTTTTCTAATTGGGGTAGCCCCCAAAATATTGAGACATATTAAAAAAAAAAAAAGCATACCAATGGCTGTGTGAGGCCGGTCTAAATGTCTATTCTGCACAAGGCACAGACAAGTCTTGTGGGATCCATGCCTGGTTCATTTTAATAAATGTTAGCTTGTCCACATTGGCTGTGGACAGGCGGCTGCGCTTGTCTGTGATAACGCCCCCTGCCGTGCTAACCACACGTTCAGACAATACACTGGCTGCAGGGCAGGCCAGCACCTCCAAGGCATAAAAGGCAAGCTCAGGCCATGTGCCCAATTTGGAGACCCAGAAGTTTAATGGGGCAGACCCATCAGTCAGTACGTGTAGGCGTGTGCGCACATACTGTTCCACCATATTGCTGAAATGCTGTCTTCTGCTAAGACGTTCCCTATCATCTAGCTGGTGGAGCTGTTTGTTGTGGCGTGCTGCTGACAAAGCTTTTCCACATTTCGGCCATGCTAACCCTGCCTTCTGAGGTGCTGGCGGTGCCACAGCTGCGTTGGTGACCTCTTCCTCCTTCTCCTCCTCTGCCTTCACCTTGTGCTTCTACTGAGCCCCCTGTGGCATTTGGGAATGCCCTCAGCATCGCGTTTACCAGCGTGCACTTGTAGTCACACATACTCCGACCACGCTCCATTGAGGGAATTAAGGATGGCACATTGTCGTTGTAACGGGGATTCAGCAGGGTGGCCAGCCAGTAATCAGCACAAGTTACAATGTGGGCAACTCGGCTGTCGTTGTGCAGGCACTGCAGCATGTAGTCGCTCATGTGTGCCAGGCTGCCCAGAGGCAAAGACAAGCTGTCCTCTGTCTGAGGTGTATCATCTGTGTCCTCCATATCCCACGCTCCAATGA
>BLSH010207308.1:338394-351243 GCA_018402905.1 Glandirana rugosa
CCAGCTAGACACGGTCGATGTGTGTGTTCACTTTGTGGAAGGAGTCCACGGTCATCGGCTGTTTTGGAAGTTGCAATATACCATCCGGGCTTACGGCGAGTTGCTTACCACTCCGGTCTTGTTCATGTCCGCTATCGTCTAACCCACCGACTGTTACGGAGGTCAAGGAAGTGTAACAGAGGGTGGGCCAGGGAACGACTTTCGAGACTCAACCGTGGACTTGGGGTTTCCGTCGAGTTTCCGCAAGGGACCGCACCGTCAAGAAGTCTGTTACACGTGGATTTTGAGGTACTTATTCCACTGCAGCTTGTGCTTTGCATTTAGATGCCTGGTCATGCAGATTGTGCTCAGGTTTAGAACATTTATGCCTCGCTTCAGGCTCTCATTGAACAGCGTGCAAACCACTTGTGTCTTGTCGTCAGCACATTGTCTGAAGAACTGCCACGCCAGGGAACGCCTTTGAGCTGCCTTTGGGGTTCAGGTGCCAACTCAGAGCTTTCAGCAAGGGACCGGGTGGGAGACAATGTGAAGGAACTGGAGGCATTGTCAGCCACCCAATCTGCTATCGCCTGTACTTGTTCTGGCCTCACCATTCGTTGAGCGGCATTCGGGCCTACCATATAACGTTGAAGGTTTTGTCGGCTACTGGCACCTGAGGAAGGTGTTTCACTTGTGTGTGTAGCTGGCACAGATCGACCACGTCCTCTCCTTGTAACAGGAGATTCACCAACACCAGCAGCGCCACAACCACAACACGTCCCTTATTTGACGCTCTCCTCATTCTGGATGCAAAAGTACTATTTAGCACAAATTTAGATTATTTTTTAAACCAGCAATGTCAACGCACTTTTTACTTTTGTGCAAGAAATGCACAGCAAGGTGCAAATGTACTGTGTAACACTATTTATTAATGCTAAAAAAAAAGAATAATAAATTATTAATCTTTTTTTTTTTAAAACAACAATGTAGACGCACTTTTTATTTTTGTGCAAGAAATGCACAGCAAGGTGCAAATGTACTGTGTAGCACTATTTATTAATATTAAAAAAAAAGAATAATAAATAGAACACTAATCTGTCCCTCACACCAGCAGCAGGAACCTCTCCCTATACCAGTATAATATGATTTTAGAACACTAATCTGTCCCTCACAACAGCAGCAGGAACCTCTCCCTATACCAGTATGATATGATTTTAGAACACTAATCTGTCCCTCACACTAGCAGCTGGAACCTCTCCCTATACCAGTATGATATGATTTTAGAACACTAATCTGTCCCTCACAGCAGCAGCAGGAACATCTCCCTATAGCAGTATGAGATGATTTTACAACACTAATCTGTCCCTCACAGCAGCAGCAGGAACCTCTCCCTATACCAGTATGATATGATTTTAGAACACTAATCTGTCCCTCACACTAGCAGCAGGAACCTCTCCCTATACCAGTATGATATGATTTTAGAACACTAATATGTCCCTCACACCAGCAGCAGGAACCTCTCCCTATACCAGTATGATATGACTTTAGAACACTAATCTGTCCCTCACAGCAGCAGCAGGAACCTCTCCCTATAGCAGTATGAGATGATTTTACAACACTAATCTGTCCCTCACACCAGCAGCAGGAACCTCTCCCTATACCAGTATGATATGATATTAGAACACTAATTTGTCCCTCACACCAGCAGCAGGAACCTCTCCCTATACCAATATGATATGATTTTAGAACACTAATCTATCCCTCACAGCAGCAGCAGGAACCTCTCCCTATAGCAGTATGAGATGGTTTTAGAACGCTAATCTGTCCCTCACAGCAGCAGCAGGAACCACTCCATATATCCCTCTCAATATAATAATGATGGTACCCTTTGCTATCATAGTAATGTCCTCCACTGCCATTATAAAATGTCCAAAAGAATATTGTTCACCCCCAAAATATTACCTGTCATTATAATATGCATCAGTACCAAAATAATAATATCCCCAACCATCACACACTGGGATGGATACACTCCCATGCCTAGCATGGTACGTTTTCAATAGGAAAGCAGAGGGACTGGCAGGAACACCAGGGATTTCACACAAAAGAAGCAATGCAAAGAGAACAGGATACTTTAATACAGGTACATAGTACAACAGGCACATATCAGGAATGTGAAATGTTGGGGTTACAAACACAGAAACATTGCTACCTGATGCTAGCATATGATGGTATACATGTTTGCATTATTCAATAAGGTCTTGTAATAGCACAAATTAAAGTATATGTAAACCCTTGCCTTGTAAAACAACCCATTCAGTTTAAAATAGAAATGAAAGGCAAAACATTTGTGTATATGCTGTACATAAAAATACATTTTCCCTCTTTATTATAAGTGATCACATAACCTGGACTTCCCAGTGAATGGCTGTGCAGGGGGGGGTGGGGGGTGGGAGGTGACTCAGGATAAGTCTGATCATTGGAGGAAAGCAGGCTGAGTTCTCAGCACAGCTAGAGAACTGACCATGTTGTGCTCACATGGCAGGACCACTAAGGCTTTCACACAAAGGAAGTTATACAAAGAGAACAGGATACTTTTCCATACAAGTACATGGTAGAGCAGGCACATATCAGGAATATGAATTGTTGGGTTTACATATTCTTTAATTTCAGTTACTCTTGTTGAGGTCTGTTAAAGCGGTAGTAAACCACTGTGTGTGGGTTTTTTTTAGGCTTTTTCTATGCTTCCATCTTCACCTGGTCTTCGTTCTGGGTTCACGGACTTCAGCTGTGTGAGTGGCCGGAACCACCCTGACATCACTCCCTTGCATGCGTGCAGGAGCCACCATTTATGGGTGGCCGTTCCTTCATAGCACATGCACAGGTGACATAACCGGCAGCATATACAGTAAATATCTTCTAAACAGTGCACGTTTAGGAAATATTTACAGTACCTATAAAGCCTTATTATAGGCTTACCTATAGGTACAAATTATGCATGGGAGTTTACTTGCACTTTAATGGCAGCTACTTTTCCAAATCAATAGTTGAAATTGGGTGCCAGTAAAACCAAACATGAGCACCAGATCTTAAGACCAAAAAGCAACATCTAACTAGGTAAAGGTCATGGACAAATGGGAGGAAATTGAAATCAGGGAACAACCGAGGAGTTTCCAGCTGAGAACATGCAGCTGAAGATTTCATTTAATTTAACGCCAACTCTTTCATCAGCACTAGAGCCAAAGCCTTCATGGTATATAAGGGCCAACCAGTCACAGAGCATACGCTGATACAATGTGAAACATGTGTGCGCGAAGGAGAAAAAAGTGCAAAATAAAAAAAAAAATAAATGCACACACTCCCAACTGCACAATGTTTAGCATAGATTGTATATTGAAGATCTTAAGCATACAAAAAAGACTTCCTGAATTGGAAGTGGCAGAACGTGGTGAGTTACTTACAAGTCTGTTCTGCTCTTCATCCCATCCACAGATGGCTAACGCAAGCCAGCTAAGAAATAACAGAGTTGTTAGAGAAGATTACAGAGGACACCATAGCCATCCAGCCACAGAAACTCTTTGACTGGTCATCGTAAAATGTTGTAACCCTTTACACACATTGAAATCAATTTCAGTAGCTAACTCCTCAGATCAAGAAGGATAATGATAGAAAGTCATTGAACAGGGCAAATGTCCACTTTAGGTGAATACTACTCTCATCTCTTGCAGAGCTGGGCTTTAAGGGGTTTGTGACTATCCCATTCAGCTATGATTGACTGTATTTAACCGTATTTTAAGCATTAGCGGCATTGTCATATTTGGATTTGTATGCCCTTTTAATCAATACTCTTTCCTAAGGATCCATTTTTTGTATCTCATTCTGTACTTTGTTGATGGACAGAAGCCATTGTTGAGCATCAATATTTTGTGAGCACAAAGAAGGCAAGGAGGGCAAAGATTTGGGGCATTTTCTTAGAATTTGCTCTCTTAGTTATGTTGTTTTTCTTTGTGGCGTTAACTTATTCTGAGACCACACATGGTTTCCTATTTCTCACACATTTATCTTCTTTTTCTTTAAAGACTGTTTATTGCACCTCACCACAGGTTTTGCAGGATCTCTGACATATGCGCATCTGGTAAAGCAGGGCAAGATAAGACTCTGGAACCATGGTTTAAAAATAATTTCTGAACTATAGGATTTAAAATGTGCAGAAATTATCATATACACAAAATGAACAACGCACTGGTATCCCCAAACAGTGCCTCAAAAATTATACCATAAAAAGAATTAGTAGGGTTAGAATATTCTAATAGTAATATCAGAATAACTCTGTACATCATCTGACTGAACTACGGTAATTCAGAATGTGATTTTGTTTCAGAGATTAGCTACAGTTTTTAAGAGGCTGCATTAGTACTTTCAGCCTCTTTCACAGATTGTGCCCTAAGTAAATGGGTACAACCTTTGAAAAAGTGTTTACTTTGTACTTTTAGGTAAAAAAAATATATAGTTACATAGTTGGCGAGTTTGAATAATGATATCAGTCCATACAGTTCAATGTGTGTGTGTGTTTATGTCAATACCAATTCCCATATCCCAGCATATTGAGTTTGTTAAGATGCCCATCTAAGGTTTTTTTTTAAACTATTGGCACTTCCTTACTGCACTTACAGGGAACAGTTCCCTATGCAGCTTATGGTTAAACTGCTTCTCCTCCAATTTCTTTGAGAGATAGGGAATATCTAGATATTTTAAAGCACTGTTAAACAAAATCAAAAAATGTATTTACTGTATACCATACCTCTGAAGAAACCCTTAGCCAACTATTGGGGGAAAAATATTGACGCGGCTCAATGTTTCTATAGCATAAAACTGGTGATAGGGGTGTCTGTTGAAAGCCTATGCAAACACATTTAATATATTAGTGTTCGTTATGACTGTCATCTAATTGTCATGTTTTTTCTGGTAAATGAGAGTTATTTCCAGGACTCCATGTAAGTAGGATCATATTAGTTTATGTTTTAGGCACTTGGGGGTACACATTTCAGATCTTCTGATGTGCAAATCTAAGCTGTCATTACTGTGACCTTCAAGAACCTCAATCCATCATAGGGATGGGTGGATGCTCTTTATAACAAAGTCAGCTGAGATGTGCAATCATGAAGATCTCAGATTTACAGGGCACCCTTAGACATTTCTGATCATGAAAGACGTTTTTTCCAACCAATTAGATAGTCATTCAAAAGTTATTTTGGTAATATGCCGTTAATCCTAAATAGACCACAAGTTAAGCATACAGTAATAAACCTCGCTGTGAGATAGTGTGGCACCATTGCAACCATTTATGAGAAAATTGCATAATTTTGTCTGGGTGGAATTTTGCCATGACTGCATTTTATTGCAACACTAGACTAAAACATATAAACCAAGCTGTAAAATCCTAATGGAGTAAGCCTATATAAAGTGGTTTCGAAGAACAGAAACGTGCACTACTGCAGCCAAGAGAAGAAGACCTTGCTTAAAATCCAGAACCATGAGCAGCTTGAACTGGGGTTATGAGGCACACAATGGTAAGTGTACAAAGGGATAAGAACAGGATAAAAAATCATTAGCAATGGTTGTTGGGCTCATGCATTGGGATACAAACTGCATATTTGTCTGAGATTTGTAAAAAAAATATTTTATCAATGTTTCTTTCTTCCTGAAGATTTATGTAAGAAAGATTAATAATCAATGTTAACATAATTGAAAATCTACTTCTCCGCCAAAACATTTTTTTCTCTGTAGCCTTACCTGCGTGACTTTTCTTGTTTTAGTTTTAATTGCTATCTAGAAGTCATTTTCATACCAGTTTGATATATTGTTTAAGGCTTTTGAACGCATGGTAGATGTTATTAATTACATAAAGTTGTATTGTCACACAGTCTTCATCAAGTTCCACTCTAAACAATGCAATAATAAACAGCAATAGTGTAATAAGGGTTTTAACTTTTATTTAAAAACAAAGCAATATATTAACTCACTTGTGACAGTGCTACAAAACCCCACTAGTCTAAAATGCTTAATCACTTTTAGACTACAGCTCTGTGGTCAGTGTGTATTGCACAGTTATAGGTATGTATCCTAAGCGCATGCCTTGCTCAGCCTTTTGACACATTTCGTCACAGCAAGACTTTCTCACGGGATGGCGCCAAGCAGCCCACATAGAGCTATATGCTTTAAAAATTAAAGGAGTACTCTAGGAAAAACATTTTTAGAAAATCCTCTGGGTTACAAATAGTTAAATGCCAGGAGGTGTATGCCACCTCCCGGATTACTGGCTGTTATTTACAATATACAAATTCCTTTTGCTGATGGTAAAGTTTTCACTATACTTCTGATGCTCTGACAAGAGACCTTCAGCTCTCCTACACAAAAGTTGCCCTGTCCAGCCCACCTCTCCCTTGTCCATTCATAGAAAGCTTTGAGTTTTGTAAATAGGTTCACAAAATACAAAACTTTTTGTGATTGGATAATAGGAGAGGGGTGGTGAGAAAATGACACCATAGCTGCTGAGTAGAAGAGCTGAAAGTGTTCTGATACAAGTATAGCAAAAGCTATACTATCAGCGCTCAATGAGTAAATTGTTTATAACCGGTAGTGATCCAGGAGGTGGCATATTTGTAACCCAACATATTTTTCAAAAACGTCTTTAACTCTTTATCTACCAATAGACTTTGGTAAATACCTAAGTGACTAATATAGCTAAATTGCTATCTTTATCATTTAAAACATTGAAATAGTACACAATATTGTCACAGACAATAAAATGTATACATCAAAATACAAATATACAAAAAGCCCCAAAAACACTTTCATCTCCCACAGGTTCTATATATTGTGCAAAAATTGCTAATGAAACCATTACAATCTTTATCGTCTTATAAATCAATCTTGTTATTGCTTGTGATAATTGGCAATTAAAATTACCTCCCTTTTACCAGAGAAAACTGAGTACTGTCCGTGATACTTTTTTTATTTGCACTAACATAAACATTTTCAGGACAAGCTTTCGGGGTATCTCCCCTTCTTCAAGGTCCAAGCAGTACTGAATAAAAACAGTTTTACCCAAAATTTAAGCCCACCCAGATTTTTTATATGGTGGCTTTTGTTTAAATGGGGAGGAATTGAGGAATTCAAATTAAAGTTGGAACTGTTTAAAACAATAATTGAATAAATGAGTTATCATGTAACCAAAAAAAAAAAAAAAACTTGAACTGATTTAGATCAGGATATTACACATATAAAAAAAAATTAAGAAAAGTTATGAATTTTAAAGATAGAAAGTGTAAAATTAGAATAAAGACCAATATAGGAACAGTGGAGTCTGTAATTCCCTCTTACAACAAGTATGGTTATAAGAAGTATTCCAAAATCAAGATTGAGGAACTATAGGGTACACTCCAGAAAGAGAAGAAATAGGGCAGTGGCATATTGAAGTGCAAAACGGAAAAGGCAGTATTAGGAGAAGGAATTTATTTTTTCATGCAAATTTAAATAAAATGAATTAAGGGTTTTAAATAAAGTGTTGCAATATACATTGTACATAAAAGAATATTAGAATACTGAATTGACAGAAATGAAATTTTAAAATAAGTAATATTGGTGGTAAAAAGGGCTTAAATAGTGGTGTGGTTAATACATTGGTATTCACATCCCAAAAAAGCAGCAATTAAATGTAGGGATTTAAACACCATATGGTGGAAAATATCTGAAAAAAAAGAAACCGTGAAATTCAGAGGAATTTAAATTGAGGATAAAAGATCTGGAACATAGATAAGATGGAGTTGCTGCTGTATATGTCTCACCAGCAAAGGGGGTAGGATAGCATTGAATAAGCAGGAAAATGAAAAAGAGATGAGGAAATAATGGAAGATAGAATGTGTATTCAATCTTGAACAGTGATCCTACACATCTGAGTACATCTGTGTAGTAAAAAAAAAGGTAGGCTAAATTTTCACCCACCCTTGAAAATATTTATATGGATAATGGAACAGGGAAAAGATTATTTATAGAAAAGATTGGCCCCAACTATATAAATGGCAACACTTCATAGACAGCATATTTATAAAGAGATGAGAAATATCTTATCGTATTTGGAAGACGCACAGAGCAACAAGTTAGGATTTAAGTTATCACTTCTAGTAAGAAAGAGATAGTGTTTTAGATCTCAAAATATTTAAACAGGAAGACAAAATTTATACTAAACCCCACTTATAAACTCCAGACAGGACTGGTTACATCCCGGTGACACCGTGACAGTGGTTACCACCCAAAGTGGTTATTACACATACAGTATGTATAAGAAGAAACTATTACACACAATGATGTACAACGGATTAATAAACTGAAAGAAATATATGAGTACAAAGGAAAGAATAAGATATAAGAAATGCTAGAAAATTATAGTAAAAAAGTGGCAATTATGAAAAGATGTGAGGTAATAAAACTCAGAGGAAAAGATAAAGGTATGAAAAGACTGTAGGGTTTTAGTTTTATGATGGATATTAGTGCCCCATAAAGGCACATTGAAAATATAATTAAAACATACTGGCAAGTCATATTGGGAGGCAAAGCTTGCTTTGGGTCCAAATCTCCCCCAATAAAATGGGATTATATATAGAAAACACCTACTTGACTCACAATGTAGTTGAACCACCAAATAGGAATAAGCAATATAATTTTCTAGATAAAATAGGCTTCTACACATTTTGTGAATGTTCAAGATGTCGTCATTGTAAAGTTTATGACAAAAAAAGAAGAATGTCATTAATGCCAAATATGATTAAAATAGATAATCAGAATAAACAATACATTTCTTGTACGTTGTAATACAATATGCGTGTCATGCATAATGCTTTTGTGGCACCACATTAACTTTAGCCAAATGTATTAGTGAGCATATACTGTACAGAATATAATATTCAAAAAGGGTATAGGAATCCTATTACGTCTGTACAGTTTAAAAAACATAAAAATCTAAGGGGGCTTCAATTTTTCTGGAATAGAAAAAATGCAAATAGGATGGACTAGATGTAATGTTATCACAAACAGAAACAAGATGGAACTATATATTGGACACCTTGATTCCTACGGGGTAAATATTTATATAGGTCTGAATTGTTTTAATATATCACTAGTTAGCTATTTTGCACAATATATAAGACCCGTGGAAGATGGAGTCAAAGTGTTTTTGAATTTTTGTATATTGATGATAGGATGTAGAACTTTAACTGTAAGTAGCAATATTGTGTATTATTCCAATATTTTAAATAGTTAAGCTGAATACATTAAATAAATTAGACACCTATGGATACATAAGTACATAATGCACTTGGTGAGGGTACTAAATTCAGAGGAGAGAGGTTGCGCTATATTAAAATTATTGTAATTAAGCACTACATTTTACTTTATGGGTCAAGGGTTTTAGGTGCAGCCCAGTACTGTAAACCATCCTTAATTTATAAATGGTTAATGTTCTGTACTGTATATTGGTACAACCTTATTAATACATAGCAACTGCAGGTTTCATGAGTTACTAACTAATAAAAGAAAATCTGCAGGGCATGCTGGAAATTGTAATTTGGCCAAATCTATAATTTTAGCTTTGTATTTGCGCAGCTGTTGTCATGGAATACCAGAGTTAGGGGTCAGCTACATCCCACTATTAATTGAGTTTTGATTGTGTAAGGAGTCCAAAAAGTCAGTCCACTTATGTATCGTCATAGCAAATACAGTTTTAATCTTTTAGACATTTGTACTTGTTTATAAACCTAATGTTTTTGGCCTAAATATGGCCAACACGAGAGCAAGACGCAAAGTGCATCTCAAACTCTAATGACTTGTTCGTTTTAGGGCCCGATCAGTGGCACAAACTTTATCCCATTGCTCAAGGAAATTTGCAATCTCCGGTTGATATAAAAACACAGGAAGCCAAATCGGATGAGTCACTGCAGTCTCTTAGTATTGACTACAACCCATCTTCTATCAAGTCCATTGTCAACATTGGACATTCCTTCCATGTTATTTCTGAAGACAAGGAAAACTTCTCAGGTAATCCCAAATCTAGTAGAGAACACCCAAAGTTTTAGATAATTTAATTTCTATTATGAGTTTGGTGGAAATTAGAGAAATGTCATCTACCCTATTTGAGCACTTAAATGAACATAGTTTTGTATTTTAGTTACACACTAACGTACTACAATTTTGACAATATAATTCAAATATTTAATTTTACAATCAAATCAAGCTATTTAATATCACTTTTTCAGTTGTGAAAGGAGGTCCGCTCAAAGCAAGTTACCGTCTAAACCAATTCCACTTCCACTGGGGACCTTCCAATGACTTGGGATCAGAGCATACTGTGGATGGAAAGACATATTCTGCAGAGGTACCATTTCACCTTGTACATCCTATATTGTCATAGCAGCAATTTACTATTTTCTTTCTTTATACATTATATACATTATATATACTGTATATGTGTGTATATATATATACACTGTATATACATACACCCTTCTATTCAACACTAAACTGCTTAAGCTTGATGGAGTTTGGTCATGTAGTACATTCTATAGCAAGACTGATATGATACATAATTTCCTTATCCTGACTGTATAAATGTATAATCTGTAAGTTCGTTATATGTGCCTAATGAAAATGGCAATATTCCCACTGGATCCTTGACTTCAAAAAGAGTTATTGTATTGCAAAGTTTATTTCCTCTAGAGCCCATTAACACTTAAGCATTGCAGCAACACATGGGAAAATATGGGCATTCCTGCAACACACAATAATCAACCTGCTCTTTGTTTTGTGTATTGTGGTGCCAGTTATTATGAATAGCACCCCAACACATTTTGCATGTGCATTTTTTCATCCATTGTGGTGTGTTAGCAGCCCATTTAAACCAAATGGGCTTCCTTAACACAATACACATTACCATGTGCCATAGCATGTGTAGGTAATGCTCCGCAGTGGAATGTGCAAGTGCGAATGGGCCCTCAAGCTTTATATAAAAAGTGTTAACATTTTAAATTCATATGGGATCAGGATTCTGAAAAATCCCAGGCTAAGACTATGTTTGTAACTCAATCCTGTAAACCAAATTTAAAACCAACTTTTTATTGTTAAAAAGAAAGAAAGAAGCACAATATATATTTTTATAGGAAATACATTGTACATCTTTATCAACCTCTTTATGTCAGAAAATGCACCTTTTGCTAAAACCCTAAAGAATGATAATATTAATAATACTATTTCTATAGTGCTCTTCTCCCTGTGGACTAACATGCCTTATAATGGGACCATTAAAGTGATAATTAAAAGCCAGCTGCACTCTAAACTTTTTTTTTTTGTTTTACCCAAAGCAGGGAAGTGTTATAACCCAGACCATCTCCCTATTGGGGAGATTTACCCTTACCCCCTATCTAAGTGATTTCCTTTTCCCCATGACAAGAAGTCAGATAAAATCTCCAGTGGGGACACAGCTAGTGATAAGAAAGCCCACATAGGTCATAAACCCTTTAACCTACGGCTCTATTCAAAACAAAGAAAAAATAACTGTTCAAAGCTGGAGTTTACATGATAACTTAACTATGGCTGCCCTCCTGGTTGGCAGGTGCATTTTTTTTAAAGGGTAATTTTATTGTGCACAAGCAATAAAATACATGGCATTTCTGCAAACATAACACAAAGGTAGATACAGAACAAAAATGTATTGAGCTAACCATGCCCAAATATCACAACACGAAAAGGTGAAAATTGTCCGTTCATTACTCGTGGAACATGAATTAAGGGATCAAACAAGGCAACAAAGCACATAAAAGTTTCTGCAGGTGTAAGATGATATTATCCGTAGAATAATATATGTGAACAGAACAATCAAGTACACATTCAGTAATATTACTCCTATCCCTAAGCCCCGCTCTATGCACTGGTTGGTATAGTGCAATCAGCGTTTATTCATACAGTAGATTCCATACTTTATGGAATTTGCGAGGACAACCTCTGGCTTCATATTTCAGCTTATACAATGGGAGTGCTTGATTATTAAGAGTAAGCCAAAATGATATAGTAGGAGGAGTTGAGGGCTTTCATTGCATAGTAATAGTTTCCTTAGCATAATATACAGCTAAACTGAGAAATAGTTGGTTGTTTTTAGAGAGAGATTCATCATCATCAATATATCCGAGAAGACGCCTTAAGGAAGTACAAATGTTAGATATTAAAGAAATTGAGCTGATGTAAGCAGTGACTTCTGACCAAAACGCTCTAATTGGCGGGCATTCCCACACCATATTGTAAAATGTGCCATCCGCTGAAGAACATTTAGAGCATACTGTGATGGTAATCTCTGTAAGGGAAAACGGAGACAAGGGGTGTAATACGCCGTGTACAGAAATTTAATTAGAATAACCTTATCCCTAGAGGAGATAGGTGTAGTGACTTGTAGAGGGAGAATTTCCTGCCATATCTCCTCTGTAATTTCTGGTATGTCTGTACGTCATTTAGATTCAGTGAGACTGAGTCTATTAGTGTTGGAGTATAATAAAGAGGAGTAATAGATAGATATGAGTTTAGAGTGATTTGGATCATGTAAAAGGCGTTCCAGGGGGGTAAGTTGTATAGAGACAATACGCAGACCAAATTGAGCTGCAGACGTATGTTGTAATTGAAGATATCTAAAATATGCAGTAAGGGGAAGGTTAAAGTCAGTACAGAATTCAGAGAAGGAGCGAAAGGTATCTGTTGTAAACAGGGGTATCAATTTCACTCCCCTCCTAGACCAGTATGTCCCATCCGTCCGTTGAAAAAATTCTCGTAGAC
>BLSH010207308.1:351253-377104 GCA_018402905.1 Glandirana rugosa
AATGTAGTCGAGTTAAAGAAATTATGGATTGTAAACATGAAGGAATTCCGCAGAAGAGCCTATATAACTACTACTACTTAGAGAGAGATTTTTGTTGGTTGATAAAGAGTCAAATCGACATATAATACGATTCCTTTGATAATGATACGTTACTTTCGGGAGTTGAGGAGGATGATATAGTAAAACCGAATGAGAATTATTAGTTCGTGAGGGTAACATATTCGACTTTATACTTCGGTCTCCAACAGGAGCGTTTAAGGTATTTCATACCTTAGATGACATACTTATTTGCGACTAACGTGATATGGTTGGTCACGTATCTCGCCCCGAATCCCTATCCTCATTATAATGACTTTTCCTTAGCATAATATACAGCTAAACTGAGAAATAGTTGGTTGTTTTTAGAGAGAGATTCATCATCATCAATATATCCGAGAAGACGCCTTAAGGAAGTACAAATGTTAGGTATTAAAGAAATTGAGCTGATGTAAGCAGTGACTTCTGACCAAAACGCTCTAATTGGCGGGCATTCCCACACCATATTGTAAAATGTGCCATCCGCTGAAGAACATTTAGATCATACTGTGATGGTAATCTCTGTAAGGGAAAACGGAGACAAGGGATGTAATACGCCGTGTACAGAAATTTAATTAGAATAACCTTATCCCTAGAGGAGATAGGTGTAGTGACTTGTAGAGGGAGAATTTCCTGCCATATCTCCTCTGTAATTTCTGGTATGTCTGTACGTCATTTAGATTCAGTGAGACTGAGTCTATTAGTGTTGGAGTATAATAAAGAGGAGTAATAGATAGATATGAGTTTAGAGTGATTTGGATCATGTAAAAGGCGTTCCAGGGGGGTAAGTTGTATAGAGACAATACGCAGACCAAATTGAGCTGCAGACGTATGTTGTAATTGAAGATATCTAAAATATGCAGTAAGGGGAAGGTTAAAGTCAGTACAGAATTCAGAGAAGGAGCGAAAGGTATCTGTTGTAAACAGGGGTATCAATTTTACTCCCCTCCTAGACCAGTATGTCCCATCCGTCCGTTGAAAAAATTCTCGTAGACATGGATTGTTCCATAAGGGAGTATTGGAAGAATAGGATGGGAACAGATTAGAAACTTTAAAAATCTGCAGTGTCATAGATAAAATACTAGTACTGTCTCTACCCAGAGTGGATCGGCGATGAATACAATTCTGAAGGGATGCATAAGATGTAAGAATTGCTGCCTCCAGAGCAGTGGCTGCATTATTGTGTATGGGATAAAACCACCAGTGAGCATGCACCAGTTGGGAAGCAATATAGTATGTTTGTAAATTGAGAGCTGCAAGGCCCCCCTCTAAAACAGGTATGTGTATTAATACCTCGAGAGAAGGTGCAAGTTTGTGTAAACCCAGATTAGGGTGCCTCAGCCATGTTAGACATTGCAAGAAAATACGGGTAAATTGGTCCTATTCTATCCTCCTAGAGGTGCCGTGATAGTCCAAGCTTTTTCTTAAAGCTTCTTTTCTCTTCCCTTTTCTTTGGTGTCGGCTGGGGACCAATTTACCCATATTTTCTCTATATCTCTAAAACAGGTAGTTGAAGTGTATCTTTAGCAATTTTGACCGCTTTACCCTCCCAAATGAAAGATGTAAAGACAGCATCAATCTCACTAAATCGGCGTTTAGGAACATATACTGGGAAGTTGCTCAGTTTGTAAAGAAAGCGTAGCAAGTTCATTTTGAATATATTTATCCTACTCAATAAATTTAGAGGGAGAGTACACCAAACTTTCAGGGTATTTTTAAGGTGGCTAAGGAGAGGGTCTAGGTTATTTTTCAGATATAAGGATATTGGTTGCTATATCAATATACCCATATATCGAAAGGAAGGGACAATTTTTAACAGGCAAGAAGACGGGAGAGATATTGGGGTATCAGGATCTAAGGGGAAGAGAAGAGACTTTTGCCAATTCACTGAAAAACCTGAGAAATTCCCGAACTTTTGAATAGACTGTAATAGCACAGATAAGGAGGATTGAGAGTCAGCCAGATAAATAAGCATGTCGTCTGCATAAAGGGACACTTTTTCTTTGAGCTCATTAATTACCATGCCTTTAATATCAGAGCTTGCCCTTATCAATTCAGCTAGGGGTTCTATCACCACAGCAAACAGCAGTGGTGAGAGGGGGCATCCCTGCCTCGTTCCTCTCGCTATAGGGAAGGAATCTGACACATAGCTATTCACTCTCAATCTAGCCCTAGATGTATAATACAGTAATTGGATCCATCTATGAAGAGTGTCACCAAAGTCAAACTTTACCAATACTTGCTGTAGATATGGCCATTCTACTGAATCAAAGGCTTTGTGAGTGTTTAACGCCAATACCACTCTGGAGCCCATATTGCCATGTTTGGCTTGAATATTAGTAAAATATCTGCGTAAATTGATTGAAGTGGAATGACCTGGGATAAATCCAATTTGGGCAGGCCATATGATGGAAGTAATGACTTCATTCAATCTACGAATGAGAACCGTGGCTAGAAATTTTAATGTCTGAGTAGATTAAGGAAATTGGGAGGTAAGATTTACGCTAAAGATGGTCTTTGTGGGGTTTTGGTATAAGTACAATTAAGGCCTAGGACATGGAAGGTGGAAACTGTCCTTCTTTTAGGGCATGATTATAAACCTGCAACAAGTGCGGGAGCAAAATCTCCCTGTATTGTAGGTACCATTCTATAAGGAAGCCATCCAAGCCTGGCGTTTTATTATGTGCAAAGGATTGTATGGCCGCACTAATTTCCTCTGACGTCAAAGGCACTTCCAGTAACGAAACCTGTTCTGTGGACAACCTAGGGAGCTGGATATCATACAAATAGTCATCTAATTCCACAAATGTGTAGTGTGCTCTAGAGGTGTAGAGATTGGCGTAAAAGGCAACAAAAGCCTCCACAATTTCTGTGTTTTGCTCAACCACCAATAGAATTTTTAATTCTAGGAATATTGCAGGGCTGAAAATCAGGTCTGGAGAGAGATATGCTAGCAGACGGCTATTTTTATCCCCCAATTGAAAAATCCGCTGGTTATGATATCATTTTTTTTGGGTGCGTTCCAACAGTACCAAATCTAATTCCCTGGCTTTACGTCAAATAGCATAATGCTCTCTCCCAGCATCCAGTAATTTGGGTAGACTTTCGGGCAGCCCCAATTGCGGCAGCAAATGTACCCTGCATAGCTGCCTTAAATGCAGCCCAGACCATAGGTATGGAGGCCCATCATAATAAAAAAGGAAAAGTCGGCACTCTGGAACTGCAGTATCAAAAATCCTTTATTCCATATCGTCCAAACAGGAATAGGCTTACATGTTTCGGAAATAATGCCTTGTTCACAGCACCATGCCCATTAGTAACCCAAAAAGAATTCATGTCCACAACTCCCTGATCTGTCACCGCCGGATCAGCAAGCCAGAGAGGACTCCATCTCCAAACTCGATAGGAGGTAGGTATGCCCAGAGCAAGATCTACTAATAAGGAAGATGGTCAGATACCGCTCTATGGAGATATCTAATTGCAGACACTCTTAAGTAGATAATGAGAAGTTAAACATAAATCAATAAGGGATAATGTACCATACGTAGCTGAATGACATGCGTATTCCTTTGTGTCAGCATGCCTCCATTTTCAAACATCCACAAGATTAAATTTATCCAGATATGAATGCAAAGGAGTAGGAGGCAAGGTAGTCCCCAAAATCTTTCAAGGGAGTTATCAAGAACTGTGTTAATGCCAGCTATTAAAAGAGGTCGCTCAGCCATTTCAATCACCATTCTCATAATACGGCCTTTAGTAAATGGTAGCAGTATATATAAATTAACAGTAGTATAGGGTTTACTCTGAATTTCAAGAATAAGGATGACAAAACAGCCACTTGGGTCTGTTTTAACATGCTTAAGGGAAATTGGTGCAGATTTTGCAATTTAGATAGAGGTACCCTGGGCATACATAGAGTATGTGGAGTGGATAGCATAAGCTATTTTGGTGCGTTTGAGTGGCATGACTCTAGAGCCTTGTAAGTGTGTTTCTTGGAGGAGGATGACATGTGAATTGTGTCTAGCCAAATACTCAAACATCACAGAACATTTCACTTAAGAATTAAGCCCTCTAACATTCCATGAAATTACCCAAATTGTAGTCACAAACAGATTAGAGGTAACCATGCTACAGGATAATACCCAAAGTACATTATAGGCAACCTTCTAAAAAAAGCTCCCCCAAACCAGAATGGACCGCAGGAAAAAAACCTAAGCATAATAGCTGTATACATTCGAATGGTTAGAGTCCCTCCATATACCATGCATGGACAATTAAAAAAAAAAAAAAAAGAAAATCTTAATAACACCCAGAAAACGATAACTACCCTAGCCTGCCCGGCCCCCAAACCGAAACACTTTATAGCTTTAATCCCATAACAAAAACTGCATTGCAGGGAGGACATGAAGCAGTTAATCAAAAACAAGGGAGGACCCTTGTACAAGGGTTCAGAACTTGTGGGAGGTAGATAAGAAAAATAAGACAGTAGTTCAGTTCCATCCAGACCCACAGGAGAAGAAGCAAGGAAATGCTCCTTATCCAACATGGAGGAGAAGTTACAATAACCCCCCCCCCTTCAATAATATTGAGGGAACACAGGTCATACATGGTGCTATACACACAGGCAGAACAACATGTTCAATGGTCGTCGTTGGAACAGCAGACCGCAGCAGCTGTAGGCAGATGAAACCAGGGTCATCCCTCAACGAGGTGGTGTATGACGGCTAGAGCAAGAAGGTGCAGGTAACCCCAGGGAGTCCATCCATATTACTGCTTCTCGCAAATCAGTGATGAAATGCCCCTTGCCCTGGTAGATGACACGCAGCTTGGCTTGATAGAGCATACCATATGGAAGTTGCAGATCACGTAGACATTTTTTAACAGAGAGAAAAGTTGCATGTTGCTTTTGTGTAGCTGCTGAGAAATCTGCAAAAATGGCAATGGTAGTTGTGTTATAGGATATACAACCTTTTTCCGCAGCTCTCAGGACCGCTTCTCTATCCCGATAATGTAGTAATTTGATGAGCATTGCTCAAAGGGGTGCACCTGATGGTAAGGGGCGAAGAGGCACTCTATGAGCACGCTCAATCGTGAATAAAGGTGGTAGTAAGCCATCTTTCCATAAAGGCTTCAGGATTTCTGCCCTCAGAACCTTCCGGGAATCCCAGAAAGCGTAAATTGTTGCGCCGCTGGCGATCCTCCAAATCCGTCAGTTTATCCACAGTGGCATCCTGATCTTTACATACATACTTACATCATTTATTAACAGTAGCTTGTAATGGGCGAGCAGCATCCTCCAGATCACTGATGCGTTGTTCAGCATTACCAAGTCTGTGACAGAGGTTATGTACATCTTGTTTAAGGAAGGAAAGGTCCATCCGGATTGAATCAATCTGTGTAGTTAAAGAAGCATGACTTTGCTGGATAGCCACCATTATTTGGGACACGGTAGGTTCAGGATGATTTTCTAAAGCTTCTGCATTAGGGTTATCATGCTTCATGACATCCCCAGGGAAAAGGCAGACTGACAGTTCAGCCGAGCCTGTGTTCAGGGTCTCTGCAGACTAACCCTGTGTAGAGGCAGGCTATGCAGCGCAAACAGCCTGTGTCTGTGTGTCTCCTGGTCCACGAGGAGAGCCGGCGCCATCTTGGAGCTGGACACTTGTGGGAAGAGGAGCCTGGAAGCTCAGCGCGGCCGCGCCGGCATTGCCAATCTTCACCATCTCCCTACAGTCACAAGATAGGGAAGGAGGTTGGAGAAGTAGAAGCGGGTGGTTTGAAGGCTCTATGGTGGTAGGATTAGTGCAGGATATCAGCGGGTCGAACGGAGTTCCAGAAAGCTGCTGCCTACATCCAGGAAGTCAGCCACACCCCTGGCAGATGCATTTTGGACTGTGTTTGTGTGTTGGTAGTATTTTCTACAATTGTATTTAGAGATTCCCTTTACTAGGAGACACTATTTGGTATATTTATTACCAGTCAACACCAATGAGCAGATATGTCAGCAATGTGACAGCATAAAGCAGTACAGCAATACAATTTTCAAAGATAAGTTCACTTAAAAAGAAATGTGCATTTATTTTTGTTCTTAGGAGCCTGCAGAGCATTGCACCCATGATCAGCAGATTGTGGGTGCAATGTTAGACTCCTACAGAAACTCAGTACAGCTGTCTGCTCTTAACTCCTATATGGGTAGACAGTTACTGAAGTTCAGAAAGATCAATGAACTATGAGGGTGCTCACCAGCACCCTCACAGTTCATTGAGAACTACAAGCCATCTGCCGCAGTGGAAAAAGAGACTTGTAGTTCATTCATTCACAGATATGTGTGAATGAATAACGCAGCAGTGCAGGCCCTAAATATAGGAGTAACATGTAATGTTACTAAAGGTTGGTTAGCCTTTAATTTAGCTTTTCTCTTTTATTCATGCCTTGGTATTCTGAATGCCGCTGATCCTAATGACTCTTATAATAGTTATGCTGTTTCTGAAAATATTTTAATGTTTGATAATAAAAATACATTAGCAATGACCATCTAATTGAAATACTGTACAGGCATTATGTCTGCTAAGTCAGTAGATACCTCCCTTATTTCCTAATTGACAGGATAATATTCTTCTCTCGCAGTTGCACCTCGTTCACTGGAACTCTGAGAAATATTCAAGCTTTGCTGAGGCCTCTAAGAATCTTGATGGATGTGCAGTGCTGACCGTGTTCCTGAAGGTCTGGAATAAATATAATGCTTATGGGTCTTACTGAATATACTGATTTAGCCTATTCGAAGGGCTCAGAGACACAAGCAACAAATGATAGCATTTAAAGCGGAGGTCCGCCCAGAACTCAAAAAATTAAAAGCCAGTAGCTACACATATTGTAGCTGCTGACTAACCTCTTGCTTACTGGGCACTTAAACCCCCCTCCTGCCCAGACCAATTTTCGGCTTTCATTGCTGTCGCATTTTGAATGACAATTGCGCGGTCATGCGACGTTGTACCCAAACAAAGCTTTTATAATTTTTTCCCTACAAATAGAGCTTTCTTTTGGTGGCATATGATCACCTCTGCTGTTTTAATTTTTTGTGCTATAAACAAACAAAGAGCAACAATTTTGAAAAAATAACAATGTTTTTTACTTTTTGCTATAATACAAATCCAAAAAAAATATAAAAAAGTATTCATCGGGTTTGGCCAATATATATTCTTCTACATATTTTTGGTAAAAAAATTTGCAATCGGCGTATATTGATTGGTTTGCACAAAAGTTATCACGTCTACAAACTATGGGAATTGATTTATGGCATTTTTATTTTTATTTTTTCTACTAGTAATGGGGGCGATCTGCGATTTTTATTGGGACTTTGATATTGGGGCGGACATGTCAGACATTTTTGACACTTTTTTGGGACCTATGACATTTATACAGCGATCAGAAATTTAAATATCCACCAATTACTGTACAAATGTCATTGGCAGTGAAGGGGTTAACTGTGTTCCCTCATTGTGTTCTAACTGTATGGGGGCTGGCCTGGCTGGGACATAGCAGATCTAACTGATCCCAATCACAGGGATCAGTAGATCTGTTATGTCCCCCTTCACAGAATGGAGAACCGCCGTGTTTACATTGGCGGCTCCCCATTCTGCAGCTCTCACAGGCAATCCCGGGTCACGAGCAGACATTGAATCCGCCCGACCTGCAGGCATGCCCACGCAGTGTGTGGTAGCCACGCGCGCCGCCGCCTGTGAGTGCGCGCCGGGAGCATGCAAAGGGGTGGACGTCCATGGACTTCGTCCCAGAAATTCAGATCCGCGCTGAAGCCATACTTTGACAATATCGCGGATCTGGAAAGGTTAATAATAGGACACTTACCTGTCCTGGAGTCCAACGATGTCGGCACCGCAGCTGATGTTTGTGCTGCCGCCGCCATTACCGGTATGGGAACCTGGCAGTGTAGCCTTTCGGCTTCATGTCTGGGTCCCTCCTGCGCATGCATGAGGCACCGCTGCACTCTCCTACTGGCCTGGTGGCAGGGGGAGGAGAAGGGGGGCCAGCTGGTGATGTAGCTTCCTCATTTCCCGGAAATGGGGACAGAGTACCTGTCAGAGACAGTTATCTGCTCCACCCCCCCCCTCCCCCGAAAGATACCAAATGTGGCACCAGAGGGGGGGGAGGAGACAAATTACACTTTTGGGTGGAACTTCACTTTAAGGGTCTATTTATAAAGAAAAATCTTGTAAGGAGTCTAATATGTTTATTTCCTACGATTGTCAGCTCTATCTGTTGCTCATAATACATAATATGTAATTTTCCTGAAAAACCTTAATCAAGAATACAATGCATTATGGCCACTAGATGAAGCTGGCAATCACAGGAAAAAAAGATAATAGATACATTATAGGGATTATTTGCAGCAGCTGTACCAATATAAACCAAGGAAGGGTACTTCAGTACTCATCCTGCCAGAGCTGTCACATGGTACTGCCAGAATTGTCACATAGTACTACAGTACCAATACTGCCAGAACTGTTGCATGGTACTACTGAACCCATACTCCCAGAACTGTCACATGGTAATACAATAACCCTACTGCTAGAACTGGCACATGGTCCCACAATACTCATACCGCCAGAAATGTCACATGGTACTACAGTACCAGTACTGACAAAACAGTTACATAGTATTACTGTATCCATACTGCAAAAACTGTCATATGATACTACAGTACCCGTACTGACAAAACTGTCAAATGGTACTACTGTACCTATACTGCCAGAACTGTCACATGGTCCTACTGTTCCCATATTGCCAGAACTGTCACATGGTAGTGCCAGAATTGTCACATGGTACTACAGTACCCACCTGCCAGAACTGTTACATGGTACTGTCAGAATTGCCACATGGTACTACAGTACCCATACTGCCAGAACTGTCACATGGTACTACTGTATCTGTACTGCAAGAACTGTCACGTTGTACTACAGTAAGCACACTGCTAGAACTATCACATGGTACTACAGTACCTGCATTGCTGGGACTGTCACATGGTGCTGTACTATATGTGTGTTGTGTGGGTTGTTGCTTCTTTCCATATTAGTGAATTATAGTAACCACAATACAGAACTTTAAGGGGGCCCTTACTGAATAACAGGTGTGCTCATTTAAAGATGTCAGTGGGTGCACTTGAGGCCTACTTCTTCTAGTAAGTTGTTTCAATGATTTATCAGCAATCCTAAAACTCTTGTCCACAAATGCATCATAAGTACCACATTAATATCGGTATGCTGCATATGAAGTATTTTTCCACATTAATTAGGGACACCTAGGAAAGGAGTAAAATCACTATAAATACCAATTAACTTTCCTAGAGTGTTTCTGAGATAGTACAATATCTGTATAATTACTGTATATACTCGGGTATAGGCCGACTTTTTCAGCACATTTTTTATGCTGAAAAAGACCCCCCTCGGCTTATACCCGAGTCAGTGTCTGTGGGTGATCAGTAGTTTTACATTAAACAGAGCCGTGCTGCTTCTAAGAGCCGTTCTGTGCTTGTAACTGTGACTAATCACATTGGAATGTAGAGAATGCTGAGAGAGGTGTCAGATTTTCAGCTTGATGTCGGCAGGTGGGCGGGAAAAGCTGATGTTAGCTGTTCAGTCCCGCCCACCTCCTGATCTCAGTGAAGAGCTGCAGCTCTCTCTCAGCATTCTCTACATTCCAATGTGATTAGTCACACTTACAAAGCACAGAACGGCTCTTAGAAGCAGCACGGCTCTGTTTAATGTGAAACTACTGATCACCCACAGACACTGACTCGGGTATAAGCCAAGGGGGGTCTTTTTCAGCACAAAAAATTAACTTATGTGTTCTGGCTACAGTCTCTGTGTCCTGGCTAAAATCCCTGTGTCCTGGCTAATATCCCTGTGTCCTGGCTAAAATCCCTGTGTTCTGGCTCCCTGTTCCTGTGTTCTGGCTGCTGCATTTCCCACCCTAGGCTTATACGCGGGTCATTAAGTTTTCCCATATTTTTTGGGCAAAAGTAGGGGGTCGGCTTATACACGGGTCGACTTATACACGAGTATATACGGTATGTGCCAACAACTATGTAGTACAAAGACTTACATCATTATTAAAGTACCATTACCATAGAGATGCCTGAACATATAGTACCGTACATTATAGAAATCATTTGGAAGTGTATGTACTGTATCCAATAGGCCAATTGCACACTGGAACCCAGATTATTATTTTTCACTAATTTATAACTGCAGGCCGATGCTACGTCCACCTTCAAACGTGTCTTATCATCCTGGCTGCCTGTTATTACTGTATTCAGATAGCATCATGTATTTATTGTAGGTTGGCAATGCCCATCCAGGACTGCAGAAAGTGGTGGATACATTAGGTCAAATTAGAACAAAGGTGAGTAATGCATTTATTGTATTCTGGTATTAAATCCATTATTCACTTTCAGAGTACATAAAAATGAGTGACTGTTAAAGTTTCTGAAACACAGTAGATGGTTATAAGAAGCAATACAGTATGTGACAGTGATATACGATTCTGCTTACTGTGCCTGAAAGCAATGGTTATGTGTTAATTCACCCGCTTAATAATTTATTATTTGTTCTCATCTGGTTTACTAGAGATTTGGCTCCTGTAATGTGTACTTTTATATATTTGGAAGGGTAGGGGTAGTAATCAACTGCTCTTTGGGGTGTAGAGATAATTTCATTAATAAGAGATATCAGAAATTATTATTATTATTATTATCCTAAGAAATTTTCACCTATGAATAGCAAATAGAATGAAGACATAGGAAAGTGGGGGTTTCTTAGTTCCACTGGTCTGAGGTATCGACACATATATCATAAAAATACAGTTTTTATTTAAGTAAACCTAAAAATGCATAAAAATATATAAAACATACCAATCAATGCTTATAGGCATGATCAGCATAACCAGTACATCATTAATATGGGTATTTTAAAAGCACATACATAATTACTCTCTATAAAGCCACATGCAATTGTGTTTAAAGCTCTAGAAATACACATCATATCACATTTACAAAATGATTATGAGTTACTTGAAAATACATATATAACATCATTCTGCAGTCTCTGACTACATAGCCCATTCACATGCTCCAAAGCCATATAGTTAGGAGCTATAACCATAGTGATATTTGCAATATTTGCAGTGATATTACTAGTAATAGCATAAAACCCACTGTGAAAAGCAAAGTACTGAGATAAAAGCAGGCAGGTTTTAGCAAATCAATGTGGGCTGCAGGTTGCAACAAGCGGGTTGTAAATATATATAAAAAAGCTGCAGTAGGTGTTAGTGGATACCGGTAATAAAATCGATAATGGTTATATATAGCCCAGGAAAAAAATAGCTATTAGGAGATGTCAGTAGTCATGATGAGTCTATGATATTGTGCGCAGCCAAGCAGTGAAGACTTAATATATTATGACAGTCCCATCTATAATGGCTTCCTATGTTATGCAGGCATACAGTCATATATAACAAGCCATTTATCCAGCATGGCAGAGCAGTGTGGTAGTAGCAGGTTGGAAAATATCGCAAGCTGAACAGTGCATAGGATGGTCATGTATGGCAGGTATTTCCCTATATGTTTTTGGCAAAAGAGAGATAGATGTCCCACTAAGTACAGTCTTCTTGACACATCTGCCCAGCTCATGTAGCACACATGTGAAAATATCTTACATAGGAAAGGAAACAATCAACTTTTTCCTTGTATGCACACTGCCAACAAGATCAAAAAATGTATGTATGAAATGAATGGCTATAATTGGGGGAAAATGCTTCTAACTGCCTCATAAAAATGCAATACATGGACCAATCCACAGCAGATTACTGAAAGCATTGCTCAATTAAGTTAGATCTAGGTCAGCTGATGAGCATAGGCATTAGACTTTAAGTGCTAATGGAAAGGGTGTATTCCATGTTATTTCTAGCTTGTCCATTTTTTAAATGTTGAATATTGTGGGAAAATGTTTACATCTCTGTCAGGAGTTTTTTTTTTTGGTCTGTAGCCACACTTGGGAAATTTTCTCTCACTTCCTGTGATTATTATAAATGAAATGGGGTAAGCTGCCACCGAAACAGGGAGGCAGAAACAACAATAAAAACATTGCCTGAGGTTTTCACCCTTCTTCACTCCATCAGAAAGTGAGAGGAAATTTCCCTAACAGGAACATCTGAAAGAGGGTCTGACCCTTTCTCAAAAACAAAATAAAACGTTTCCAATGGAGTGGGACTTAATGTTATTCAAACTTGTATCAAAAAATTGAATGCGTTTTAGGTATTCAACTTTTTCCCCTTTGTGAACGCTTGGTAAGGTTAAACAAAGCATATAGTGTACTGATATAATTGGAAGGATTCTGAAGGGAAAATAGTATGACCATAATAACAATATTATTATTTTTGTTAAGTTGATAAATTAAAAAGAAAAAACTTTTTTTTAATTCTAAATTCTGTTGTAGGGCAAGCAAGCAGCCTTTACCAATTTTGACCCATCATCCCTGCTTCCTGCATCAAAGGACTACTGGACATACATTGGCTCCTTGACCCACCCACCACTGCTTGAGTGCGTCACCTGGATTATATTCAGAGAACCCATAAGTGCCAGCCCTGACCAGGTAATGGAAATTCCTCCTTTTTGGGCCACATTTGGATATTACCATAGAGGGATCTCCCTTTACCTCTTACTTCAAGATCCCATGCATCTCCACTTCTGTTAAATTTCCATATCGTAAATTAATAATCCAATAAGATCCATAGGGCCTCTTGCAATTGTGAAAGAAGTTATGCAAAACTGGGGACTGTAGGGCAGAAATCCAATTCTAAAGCTCCACTGGAAATATCAAAAGCCATTATGTTTCAGAACTCAGATCTGCCTATATTTAACTTATTGCAGCTTACTTGTCCTTAGTTGTGGTCATTATTTTTTTATTTATTATATTCTCCTGCTGTTTCTGCCGGTAAGTGCTCTTTCAGATGGCTGGGGGGTTAGTAAATATGAGCAGCTGAGCCACAGTTTTAGCGGCCTACGGCTGTTCACCCGAACTGTCCCAATACAGCCGGATGGGGCTGTACTGATGCTGTGGCCGTGCTGCTTTTAACAGGTAGTATTTTAAAAGCATGAGTGACATTTAGATACTGAGAAGGTTGTGATGCTGGTAGACAACTGAGCAAAGTTTGAGAAATATTGTATGTGTGCCTCAACTGATCAGGTTTAAGTCAACACTGTTATCCTAATTTCTAATATATCTTGTTTTATCAGCTAAATAAGTTCCGCAGCCTCCTGTCTTCTGGGGAAGGTGAGAAGGAGTCCCCAATTCTGTGCAACCATCGTCCACCTCAACCTCTGAAGGGTAGAGAAGTCCGAGCATCCTTCTGATAAACTATGTGTGGCAATTCAAACCAAAGCCAAATGGCAGTGAAACACATTAACAAATGGCTATAGTTTTTTTTCATCTCCTTTATGTAATAAAACCAATAAACTGAATTTTTACCGGTATTCTAATTGTGAGATGCATATTTATTAAGTGCTGACAGGCTTTGACTTTTTTACATCCAATTTGGTTCCATCATTTGCTAGATGTACAAAGTTAACCAACTTTTTTTGAATAACATTAAATAAGTGTGTGCTTCAGGTAATATGGCTTTTGGTTAAATGGCAATTCCAGCCAAACAAGGCTAACTCCAGTCAAAGTACAGCTGAAAGGGAGTGTTTTACTATCAAGAGATTTGTCAAGTAAAGCATGTATACTTTTGATCATCCTAACCCTGTTTTTCACAAGTATATGTGCCTTCGATTCATTTTAGGGGAGCCTACCCCTACAGAGTGGTGTACACATATACTGTCAGCAGGAAGATGGTCACAAGTGACAGGGAAAAGGACACTGCAATAAATACATTCTTCTCTTCAGTTTATACAAAAGAAAAGGAGGGGTATAAAAAACAAGAATGGTAAGTTAATAACAGTACATTTAATGTACCCTTGTGGCTGACAGAAACCAGTGTCCAAGAAAGTCTAATGACGTAACGTAAACAAATCACCAGGACTGGATAGCTTACACCCGAGAGTTCTTAAAGAATTTAGCCATGTATAACCAGACCATTATTCCTAATAGCTAAGCACAGCTTACTGACTGGAATGATACCAGCTGATTGACGAAAAGCTAACATAGTACCAATATTCAAAAAAGGGCAGAGATATATGTGTACTTGGAAACTACAGACCAGTCAGCCTAACTTCAAAAGTATGTAAGCTGTTGGAAGGGATGATAAGGAACCATAGCCAAAAATTAGCTAATGAGAATAGTATTATTAGCATGGATTTATGAAGGACCATTCTTGGCAGCCCAACCTTTTAACATTCTATGAGGAGGTGAGCTGTAATTTGGAGAGAGGAAGGCCTGTGGACATTGTGTATCTCGATTTAACAAAGGCATTTGATACAGTAGCCCATAAACAATTAATTTACAAATTGGCATTGATGAGATTGCATATACCTGAACCAGCTTTCATAAAACGCACCAAAAAAGCGGGACATAATAGAAGTACGGGGTAAGTGCACAAACGTGCAGATGCACTGCACTGCTCCCATGCTGCAATGCAGCAGTGTGAAAGAGTCCTAACACTATACTCTTCTGTTCTTGCAATGGCAGTACATTTTATAGGTAGTTGAAAATCTGAAACCCTAAAAAACTGTGTCAGTGCTACTCAACAGGAAAACATAGAGATAAAAAAATGATTAATAAAATAATAAATAAAACAAAGCTGACAGGTTCTAATCCTCATCCACAATAACAAAAGCAGTTATCCAGAAAGTAATTTTGTCTAGAGATTTTAGATCTAAATCAACAGTAAATGTTCAAAACATTTGTCAGGGTTTTTCTGACTGTCAGGTGTTTTTGGCATTTGTGCCCCATTGCAGATATTTCCCTTAATTTCCTGCCCCAGAGACACAGTAGGAAGTTAGAAGAAATCTCGACAAAGCAAGGGGAAATACCTTCTTAGACAGTGTCTAAGGGCAGGTGTCCTCAGTGAAAGATAGTCCCCCTGTTCTGCTAAAACCTGTACATTTTTGTGTTTCCCACCACTTTCTGTCTTGGTGAAAATGGCAACTAGGATAAACAGAGAGGTAGATTCTCCCAAACAGGGTCAAAGACAGTAATAAAGACCTGACAGGGGTTTAAACACTTCCACTCTTTGTCTGAAATGAAAAAAAAAAACTCAACCCTCTGCGAATCCCATGGCATCCCAAATACCGAAGTTTTCCGCAATCTCCAAATTAAGCATTATTTTGCCTCTTGCCTCTGAAAGGGACACGTCCCTGCCTGCTATGTCAGATTTCGAACGCACGTGGACAGAAGATCCTCATGCTTGAGGATTAATCTCCACCTTCTACGTCCAACTTTTGGACCCACCATCTCATACATCCATGCCCTATTCAGCTAAGTGGGAGAGAGATTCGGGTCTACAACTGGACACCAAAGACTGGGCAGAGATCTGGAAGGCTACCAAATCAGCGTCCCAGAATATAGTGGCGCTGGAAACAAACTAGAAGGTTCTCATGTGCTGGTGTCTGGTCCCTGCCGGGATCTCCAAGTTCCTTTCCAATTATCCTCCCAACTACTTCAATGGCTGTCAAGATGCAGGTACACATCTCCACATTTGGTGGACCTGCTCATTGGCCCAAACATTTTGGATTGAAATTTTCCATATTCTTTCTACACCGTTCCATGGTCCTTTGGACCCTAACCCAGCCACGTTCCTACTCAATAAAAAAACCCCTAGAAGTGACCTGCCCACAATGTAAACTCCTCTTGCAGGTTACTACTGCGGTAAAGCAAACTATTGCAAAAGCCTGGAGATCTTCCCACCTTAGCATCACAGAAACCAAAAACAGGGTCCCCAGAGCCATGATCCATGACAAAGTGGAAGCAATTCTCTTGGACAGAGTAAAAAATATGAATGCTTATGGAAACCATGGGTGGACCACTATCTCCCTCCTGACTTTGATGAAATGTTACGGTCCCCTTGAACTCCTTATACATATGTTGCTAGGGACCGCTGGATGAAGATCCCTTATCCTCTCTCCCACTTCACCCCGCAGGACCTATCCTTACTTCCTTCGTCTCACTTCTTAGTTCCTCTATTCTTTGCTTCCTCTCACATCCCCCTGCCTTTTGCCCCCCCCCCCCTGCTTTCCTCCCCTCCAGCTTCTCCCTCCCTCTTTCTTTTCCCTCTACCTCCTCTTTTCTTTTTCTAATCACTTAGCCCCAGTTAATCACGGACTAAACTAAACAGGGGCCATATGATAACATGAGTAAGACGATAGATGTGCCCAACGGTGTGCAAACTTCACTCTACTCATTCTATCTAAAGTAGCCTATCTTGTTCCCCCAAACTGTTCAGCCCAATACCCCTACTTGCACACCCCATGTGTTAGCTTCTGTTTTTGAATGTTATCTTGCAAAGTATTTCATATGTGTTCAGCCATCCTGAGGGGCGATCCTTCCCTCTTTTCCTGCTTCCATGCATGACCTAGCTGAATAATTGGGGTTAACCATACCTCCTATACAGTGTTGTACTACAGTTATCAAATGCTTATCATCTTTGTTTTGGATGCTTTCCCTATCGTGTTTTTATGGGCTGCGTCCTCATGCTATTGGCGTGCTATTGTGCACTTCGTTTTTCACTCCTCCCCTCTGGGGTTATTCTACAAGAGTTACTGTGTTTGTATGTTACTTTTTTTCTGTACCAATAAAATATTTGAACAAGAAAAAACAAACCTTTATATTCAAAGAATAAGTGCAATTTAAAACAAGTGCACATAACCCTTTCAGACCTTCCCCTGACTTAATCTAGCCCACCTCCTCCTCCACAGATGCACACTTACCTCAACCCAACGGTTGCAGATCTGCTATTTGTTTACATCCAGCACCACAAGTATTTCCTTTCCTGGTTACGGCTGTGCGTTAGAGGTCTATGAGCTTCTATGGAACCTTCTCCAATCTTCTCTATTCTTGAGACACAGCCCCATAGAAGTCTATTTGGCTGTAAGGTGCAGGCATGGCCAGGATGGTGAAGACTAACAGAACTAGATGTAAACAAACCGGTGAAGTGGATTTAGATAACTATACATCAGTGGAGTGGGAAGTGGGGTCTGTTAAGTCAAGGCAAGAAGGTAAAAAGAATAAATGCACTTTAAGTTTAGCTTAACTTAACTTAACTCATACAGTAGTTACTGACAACACACTATATTTAGCTGCATCATGAGATTCGATTTTTTCTGTTCAGGAAAAAAGATGTAAATATAATGTATGTATGTATGTATTGTGTATGTATACAGTATATGACTGAAGTGTCACATTTTTTTTCTACAATAACTACAAACATTTATGCTGTCACACACAAATTTCTCAGCTTTGACAACATTTAGTCTATAAAAATGGGTAAAAGAGGGTACTCTGTGCTTAAGGAAACCAACACCTACGACAAACCTGCTTGTGCTTTTATCTATAAAGTAGATCAGTGTTTCTCAACCTTTTTTCAGTCAAAGCACCCTTTAAAATTATGGACAGTCTCAAAGGCACCCCATTCTAAAATGTAAAAAAAATATTCTAATAGTTTTACATAATGCAGCAACATTCACACATGTAGGACATCCAACGTTAGAGGTGATTTTTTTTCCAGGCAAATACACATTTGCACACGGGTACTGACCAGTATTCCAATGTTTCTCTTCTTCCTCAATTTCTCTACATCAGTCTAATGCGATCCCAGCGCTGATGGAGAGGGACAGAGGAGGGTCAAACAAGGATTCTGTGGAGGTGACAGACATCCTCCTTATCAAATGATGACATCATTGGTTGTTAGGATGCCAGTGTCTAGAAAGTTGTAATGGTGCATAATGAAAAGCTGTGGCTTTGTATAACTAAAAGTCAGGCTTCATCCAACTGCTGGCTTGTATACAAGCTTTTATAAATTTTTAGACATTTTGCCAAGGCACCCCTGAAGAAGCCTTAAGGCACCCAAGGGTGCCTGGGCACTCTGGTTGAAAAAGGCTGAAGTAGACAAATATAAACAACCATATAAATAGTGCACAGCACTAAAAGTGACACTAAATAAATATTGATAATAAAATTGTATACATTTTGAATCATCAACTTGGAATGTTATCACATTTTTTTTAGAATATTTATTTAGTGTCCCTTTGAACGCTGTGCACTTATATGGATAAAGTCTGTGTAAAGCCAAAACATATTTTTAGTTAAATAAATAGGAAAGCCTGGGATTGGCTTGTATGCTGAACGCTGTTGTACCCTGACCCAGATGGCTGGACTAAGTTGCTCCAGTACCCACTCTGGATCACCAGTCTGTGATTCAAGTTGCTGCTGTTAGGGCCCGCTGGAAGAGCCACGGAGGTGAACTGCCAACATTTCTCATTCTTCCTGCCACAGTTAATGGTCAACAAACAAAAGGGGGTCCCTCCAACACCTTGGCTAACTGCTACAGGAGGATTCCAGAGAGAGAGAGTGGTGAGTGGGTCACAGATCCACAGCTAAGATGAACCTTTGACAGTGTTATTAATCCCCACTTGTAAGAAGATGTGGGTGTAAGTTTCCACATATCATTGTTCTAACAGTTGCTGCAGCTGCTGAACTAGGTCTAACACAGTCAAGTTACCTGTTTTCCTCCTCCCACTGGTAAAACTGTGCATAGTGTTCAGCTAATTGTCACAACTGCGCCTACCTTTCATCTAGTCACTCCCTATTACTCTTTCCAACTCCTGAGGTGCATTATTGTAACCATGCAAACCATAGAAATATCCCATCCTTGCGCACCAACGTATTCAAGGACCCCCAACTTAGCCGGAAGAAGATTTACACTAAGGACTATAGTCAGATAACTACTGAGGGCAGAGCTGGTTCGAATTTAAATTCATATTTTAAGGCCTACACCTAGACCCCTTGTCAAGAGAGCTCTCATGTGACATAGCCAGGTCCCTACTGTTACTTATTTGGTCACTTGAGGCAGTTCATGTCATGAGGAGAGCTACTGTTTATGATGTTGGGGTTACAGTATATTCTGGATTTTAGAATGACAGCAAGGGACCTTGGGAACCTGATTGTGTATCTATTATTGTGTTTTATGCTGATTGACTTTACCTTGCCAATACATTCTCGTATTCTTTCATAGAGCCATAAGTCTGATTCTTGTGTGCTTGTTAAAGCTTACAGAAAGGTATACTGGTGATGTCAGTAAGGTTGTGGCCTCATACAAGGCTGGACAGGAGCAGAGGATCCAAATTAACTAGCGGCTCCTGCAGTGGTAATCCTACACTTCTTATCCCACAGACACAACTGTAAGTAAGAAGAGGTCTCTTACAAAGCAATATCCCATAAAAACAGTTGTAACCACAATGTGTTTATCCGTTGGAAGATTTCCGCTTCACCATCTGTTTTGGCTGTGAATACCCCAAAATTTTGAAATGTCAACTCACTTCTGTACTGGAGACTGTGGTCCCCAGGATCATTAGTGGGGATTAAACTATCCAACGAGAATTCAGTCAGCAATAAAAAAGGCGATTCACGTTCCTCCTGCGCTGTGTGGTGGACCTTGGTGGGATGGTCTTGATGACTTCTGTTGGAGTAAGAGATATGGATGGTGCAGCCTGCTGGCTTGGTAGACCTGGGGAAGTCCGAAGTTCTAGGGAATGGGGGAAAGAACAAAAGGCGCCTGGCCTAGTGCATCATCCATGGTAAACGTAATTTATTAGGTACAGAAGTAGGAGTTATACTCACAATTTAAAATCACATCATATCATAAAAATCCCTTGGAGTAGTCCTTGAAAGGTTGCCCGCATCCCCTGGGGACTGATGGGTGGGGTGATAGGTCACGGTGTCAAGCTGACGTGTTTTGAGGGTTTTTTTATGATACGGTAGTGAGATCATGGGAAGCAGGTCCTCCCTCACTGGTTGGTTGTGTCCATAGATCATCTGAGTGTACCTAGACAGATGCTGAACAGAGAGGATTCCTGTAATCTTGGATGGATCAGGGACGGGTCACACTGCTGAGAGATGTGAAAAAGGGAGTCTGGTTGTCCAGCAGCCTGGTGCCTGAGACTCTGCCCTGTGGACTGGCGGAAGCTGCTGCTGCCGCCATCCCCGCCCACACCAGGTTACATAAGGGCGCCCTTACAACGATCCGGAAGAGAATCCTCCCCGCCACACAGACAGCACCGCTGCGCTACAGCACAGGGAGCTTCTGCCAGTCCACAGGGCAGAGTCTCAGGCACCAGGCCGCTGGACAACCAGGCTCCCTTTCTCACATCTCTCAGCAGTGTGACCCATCCCTGATCCATCCAGGACTACAGGAATCCTGTCTGTGCAGCATCTTTCTGGGTACACTCAGATGATCTATGGACACAACCAACCAATGAGGGAGGAAGAGGGTAAACCAGAGAGTAAACCCTCGAAATGCATCAGCCTGACACCCCCACCTACCACCCCACCCGTCAGTCCCCAGGGGATGCGGGCAACCTTCCAAGGGATTTTTATGATATGATGTGATTTTAACTTTTTTCATCAAATGTGAGTATAACTCCTAGTTCTATACCTAATAAATTACGTTTACCATGGATGATGCACTAGGACAGGTGCCTTTTTTTTCTTTCCCCCATTCCCTAGCAATAAAAAAGGTTTCTAACCCTTCTACTTTCTATCCCAGTCTATTAGAGAATGTCTTGACAGACACTTTAAATTCCAGGAGGAGAGGAGAGGTAGAGCTGCCTGGGGTGTTCTAAGGAGCCTTGACCAATCCACAATGTGGATTGGCAGGGGGCAGGCTTCCCTTAATACCCTGGGTCAGCCCAGCTGGGGAGGAGTTGTTCTGGTGGAAGAGCTTGAGATGGAGTGTTGAGCTGTGGGGGCCTTTGAGGGAGCTCTCCAGTCTGGGAGGGTGACCTTGGGCCTGGGCTCGGGTGCGGACAGGGCCCTCCAGGAAAGCACGGAGGTGTCCTGGACAGGAGGCACAGGAGAAGCAAGAGAGGAGAGCAGGGGAGAGCACTTCTGGGAAAGTCTCCAGGGAGAGGAACAACTGATCACAGCCAGGGGGGCTGGTTAGTGACACGCAGTTAGGAGAGGACTGGAGAGGCAGGCCTGAGAGGACTGGGAGAGTGCAGTCTGGAAATGGGTGTATAACCAGTGGAAAGGACTGTGGTGTCATGGGCAGTGATGAGAGGCAGCTGCAGCCAGGAGGGTTGGCAGGGCCTGAAGATGTGGTACTGGGTGCAGTATCCACAGTGACAGCTGGCACGGGGACTCTTCCATTTTTACTACACTAAAGGGGCCCGTGGTCCCTGCCTGCAAAGAGCAATTACCGAGGCCTTGCAGAGTCAATATCAGGCCTATTAAATCCATGCTAGCTGGTCCAGCAGGTGTAAGCAAGTGTTGTGCTGGAGGTGTAAGGAGTAATAGTCTGCAAGCAAGATTTGTGCTAGAGAAGACTAGGAGAGTATATACATAGTGTATATAGTTGGTCCCATGCAATGTTCTGCAATCTACTGGGCATCTCATAATTCCCTTTACCTATTTATTTCAAACCCCCTCAATAAAAATACAAAAAAAACAACTGCAAGGACTGTTTCATGTCTATGGATGAGCGAAATTGTGTGCATGGCTGGGCAGGATGAAAGACGGACCACAATACTCAGCAGCCCCTATAGAGATACCACTATAGTAACAATAAAAAACAGTAAATACCTCACATGGCCTAAAGGTAAGCAAGCTACCAATGGTTGCAGAGGATTGGTGGAACCAGAATAAAATGTTATCACTGGAGTTCCCATTAAAAGATGCATTACATCTTTTCTGTTTTTGAAAATCTAAGTACATAGTCACTATCGAGGTGTTACTGCATGCCACTAATATTTTTGCATTAAAGCAGAATACGCATTTGCAACATATTGCCATGTATATAAACAGGGGTTACAGAGCATTTCTTTTACAATTCACTCATGTCTCTCAAACTTTTCCAATAGGAAAAGATCAGATACCAGGTAACAACATTGTACAATTGCGTGCACTCTGTTATCTGCATGCTTACATATTGAAGATTTAAGAGTAGTAATTAGCATAATCAAGAGCTTGTTATTCCCACAAAATTTTGGTGAAAATTTTACATTCTTGGCAAACTGCATTGGAGTCAACTGGAAAAAGAAAATGGAGGTAATATTTGGATTTTTTAAGGGTTAGTAGTATTTAAATGGCTCCAGAGGGTTACAAAAGCTCATTTTTATTACCTGTTCTTATGCTACAAACAGCCCCTTCTTGGGCCTCTTTGTTTTACAATATGTTTTTTTCAAAGGAGCAAGAATACAGACAAAAGTGGAAGTAAAATGAAAAAAATATAACACTAAATGGAATAAACTAAACTACCCTAAATGCCAAAAAATCATAATTTCTTGGTGATTCAATTTCATCAAACATTACTGTTCACATCCCTAATGAAGAGCATCTTTAAAAATACTGTACATCTATCCTCGGTGCAGCAAACCAGAAGGAAGTGGTGAGATAGACAGATAATAATATAAAATGACATAAGACCTTGGAGAGCTCTTTGTGAATCTCTAAACACATTTCATGATACATTTTTGCTCTTTTTTTGAATAGAGTAACTCCATAGAATGCACTGATGAGGAAGCTTTTACAACACAAAGCAATAACAATAACAGAAAATAACAGTCAGTTATATAAGAAAATAAATGGTACAAAAATCATTATAAACAATTCACAATAATTTCTTAATAAAAAATAAATGAATACAACATGGCATTTCAGCATGCCTATAAAAATCTGTATACATCTAAATAAAATGGCTTTTTATGAAAACACATATTCTACAACTGGCAGCATGTTTACTAGTGCCCTGCAGGAAGTGTCCTCAGCTTGCTGCTCTCTGCCTTAATAGTTGTATAAGAAATGGAGATTGGGGAACATCTATAAGAAAGAAGCTCTCACTTTCCGTCCTCGGAGTGGCTGCACTGGACGATGATTTGTCTCCATGTAGCATAGTTCACTTTCATCCTCACTCTTGATGCTCAGCAGGCTACGGAACTTGGAGAGCTGCAAAAAAAATGTTCTTCATTAATATTAAATTGTTACACATAAATAAAGACCTTAATGATGTGAAGTCAGTAGAATTTATTGATTTAATGTATACATTTTGAAATTAAAGTTGTATACCTGTTTATTGTATTCCTATAGAAAATCTTTATTTTACAAATAAACTTGTCATGAAGGCTGCACTCTTGACAGCGATTAACAGGGCATTATGGGCTTTCTAAAGAAAGAGTCCAGTGGGGTCTGTTTCTCTTTCTCTCTGAGAAGGGAGGAAGAGGTGTGGGTCATTCAGCTGTGTGTGTAAACTTTACTTCAGCTACCGGGACTTTAAGGAATAGTCTTTTTTTTTCTTCTAGCAAAGAACTTAAGCTGTGGGGAAAAAAAAACAGGGAGGATTTTTAATGCAGAAGAGACATATCCAGTCTCTTCTGCATTAAAGTTATACCTGCCTGTACAGTGAGTAGAGACATCTCGGGCCAGGCAATGAAAATGGCTGAAGATCAAATCTCAGAAGCCAACTGGCCAAAGATGGCCAGTGGGGAGCTCCAGGACACCGCAGCAATGACATACCTCCCAACTTTTGAGATGTGAAAGAGGGACACCTATTAGCAAAAGTATGTAGGCATTGGAGACGCCCCCTGCAACACCCCCTTAAAGGAGAATTATACAAAAAAAATGATTAGTTAAATTCGCAAGTGCTTTTTTTTTACCGCTACCATTCCTTTATAGGGGCTTTTGAAATTTACAAATGCAGCAATTTAGAAGTTGGATGAAAGGTTTAACACTGGGAACACTTTTTGAAAGATAAAAATATGCATTTTATATGCAACAATAGAGATCAGACCAAAATGAGGGACAAATGAGGAGGACAGAAGGACTTTGTTCCAAATCAGGGACAGTCCCTCGAAATCAGGGACAGTTGGGAGCTATGCAATGGAGAGAAGGTGAGTATGGTTCTCCTTTACTCCCCAACTCTTGCCAAAATGTTTTATGTCATTTTGGATTGAGCAGAAAAGATTTAGAATGGTATGTTTTTCTGTCTCTGGGACAACCAAACCCTCTATTTCTTGTATGGGTATCTTGGGACTCAGGAAGTAAGGGAAAATCTTCCCAGTGGTGTCACAGACAGCAGAAAAAAATGTGACAGAAATTTTAACTCTAACTGACTCTATCCAAAACTAAGAAAAAAAACATCAGAATCAGAGGTTAAACAAATCTTTTCTTATAGAATATATTTATTTATGTCATGTGCAGTGACAAATAAGAAGATTTCTGTGCTATACTGAGCACATTCACACCAGTGTGCTGCATTGCACAGTGATCCACATTGGAGCGCTGCAGTGCTTGCTGTTCATTGTGTAAGGCAGTGGTTCTCAACCCTGTCCTCAAGCACCCCCAACAGGCTATGTTTTGGGAGTTTCTCTTAGATAAAATAGCTGTCCAAAATACCAGGCCATTGACCCTGATTTAAAGCACCTGTGCAAGATAAAGGAAAACCTGAAAACATGGCCTGTTGGGGGTACTTGAGGACTGAGGTTGAGAACCACTGGTGAAAGGCACCCCAATGCACATTCCGAATGCTCCTGACAGGGCCGATCCTGGGCGGGTGCGCGGGGTGCAATGCACCCAGGCGCCGCAGGGAGGAGGCGCAGAACTGTAAGAGTTCTCCCTCACTCCTCTTCACTTTTTCAGGGCTGATCACAGCCAGGCAGCTTCTCGGAGGGCGGCGGCTGCTAGATGAGAAGAGCCGCTCTATCCAGTGTATGAAACTCAGAGGAGGAGGGCTCTTCTCATCTAGCAGCCGCCGCCCTCCGGGAAGCTGCCTGGCCCTGCATTTGTCATAAAGAAGATCGCTGTGTGGACTCTTCCTTCTCCCAGCGTCCCGCCCCTCTCCTCCTATGTCAGCCCCCTCCTCCCTCCTCCCTCCTCCCTTCACTCTCCCCGCAGTACAGAGGTTAGGGGAGGGAAACAGAGCAGAGTGTTCCTCCCTCCCCCTCCCTTCTGTACTGCAAAGAATTATGGGAGATGTAGTCCACAGGAGGGGCGGGATTGCCTTCAAAATGAATGGGCAGAGTGTAATGGCCACAATGAGGATTGTGTTCCTGATATAACATTTTTCACTTATGGGTACTCATTAGCTGGCTCTGATAGACTGCACTGGTGAGGTGGCACTGGTATGCACTGGTAAGGTGGCACTGGTATGCACTGGTAAGAAGGCACTGGTATGCACTGGTAAGGTGGCACTGGTGAGGTGGCACTGGTATGCACTGGTAAGGTGGCACTGGTGAGGTGGCACTGGTATGCACTGGTAAGGTGGCACTGGTATGCACTGGTAAGATGGCACTGGTATGCACTGGTAAGGTGGCACTGGTATGCACTGGTAAGGTGGCACTGGTATGCACTGGTGAGGTGGCACTGGTGGGCACTGATCAGGCTACGTTGATGGACACTGGTGAGACAGCACCGATGAGGCTGCATTGATGGGCACTGGTGAAGCTGAGCTGATTGGCACTGGTGAGGCTGCATTTATGGTCTTTGAACTAGCTGAGCTGATGGGCACTAAACAGGCTGCATTTATGGGCACTGGTAGGCTGCATTGATGCATTCATCTACT
>BLSH010207308.1:377114-401394 GCA_018402905.1 Glandirana rugosa
CCAGTCTCTGACGTCTGTACTATGTCGACTACCAGTCTCTGACGTCTTTACTATGTCCTCTACCAGTTTCTGACGTCTGTACTTTGTCCTCTACCAGTTTCTGACGTCTGTACTATGTCCTCTACCAGTCTCTGACGTCTGTATCATTCTCTGTCCATCTCCTGTAGTTTGTCTGCAGTCTCTGATCATCTTCTGTACTATGTCTGCAGTCTCTGACCATCTCCTGTATCATGTCTGCAGTCTTTGACCATCTCCTGTTTCATGTCTGCAGTCTTTGACCATCTCCTGTATCATTTCTGCAGTCTCTGACCATCAGCTGTATCATGTCTGCAGTCTCTGACCATCTTCTGTACTATGTCTGCAGTCTCTGACCATCTCCTGTACTATGTCTGCAGTCTCTGACCATCTCCTGTATGATGTCTGCAGTCTCTGACCATCTCCTGTACTATGTCTGCAGTCTCTGACCATCTCCTGTACTATGTCTGCAGTCTATATAGAGAGGCCACACTCCAGGTCCCATTAGAGTACTCTGCTTCTCTTCCTGTATTTTGTTTATTGTTAAGAGATTGTGGGAGGATATTGGGGTAACAAATACTCCTTAGGGGAGCAGTTCTGTGTTTACGTCACTGCCATAGAAACATTTGCAAAGGGGGGAGTTATTAAGATGACCACGCCCATGTGGGGGCGCCAAAAATATTTCTGCACCCAGGCGTCTGTGACCCTAGGATCGGCCCTGGCTCCTGAGTTGCAGCTTGCAACACACATGAAAGCACCACCATATGCTCATCAAACATGCTGCAGGCCTGATGTTTGGTTCACTGGCATGTGTTGACAACTCATTTGCACAAACTGGTTGACTTAGCTCAATATAATGTGTTAAATGCCCCACAATAGAGCCCTTTGGTGTGAATGGTCCCTGGCAGCTCCAGATCACATAGTATATAATAGTTACATTGCTGTACTGTGCTGGCATGTTAGTTGCCCTCTATAAACAGGCAAGCAATGTAATCTTTGTCTGCTGTGAGAAAGGTTTCTCTATATCACTGTGACTCCTTGATGTGACTTGACTCCTTGACTTGATGTCACTCCTTTTGTTGGACTAAAGCATAATTGCTATCGTTAAACATCCTAACAGGCCTGCAATACAGCATGACATAAGGTTTTGTCAGGTGTATAAAAGGTGGTGTGGTTACACTGTGATTGCATCTCAGACGATCATAACACATGGCCAGCTCCAATCAAGCATAATAATTTTATATGGACATTAAAGTCATGCCCAATATATATCACACTTACCTGTCTGGAGCTGATAGTTATGGGTTCCTTTAAAACTATCCATATGACACTCTCTAGCAGTGGAGGAACAGTGAGTGACCCTGGGTAGGTCCAGAAATCCTTGCAGCCAGGAAATAAGCTTGAAGGCTCATAGTTTGTAAAAGAAGATTGTTTGCCCTATTAAATAGACATTCAAGTTGTCATTTGTCACCAAATATACAAATATCAACACTCTATTGCTAAGAACCTAGCATAAGACACTTTAAGGAAGATCATAATGTATGCAAGAGAGATATTTATCACCTACAGTTGTGTACAGTTTCCCAAAGGAGAAGGTCTAATTGTTAAAGTATCCGAGCAATAAAGCATAACAGATGTAAGCATTACTCATTCCCTATCCTATATTACAAATGATGCCCAATTTGTATCTTTACTTAGTAAAGTAAGTAGAAAACCCAGTGATTTGCCCCCCCCCAGAGTTCTCTGCACCCTTTAAAAAAGAACTAAATGGAACCAAAACATTTTTTTTCTATTTGTGGTTAAAATAGGGCAGGGTTCGAACTGAGATTTGATTAGATACCTGTGTCCCCATTGAGGAGATTCACTTAATCATTAATTTTCTATTAGCCCTGGTTACTGTTGTCACCAGAACAGAGAGTGAGTCCAAAATGTTACAGATATATTTTAAATAGTAATAGAGGAGAAACTTCTACGGGGACATTGCTCAGTTGACAACCGTCTGAGGCAAGATTTACATCTCTTGTTGTGATTAAGAACTGCAAGTTGGGGACAAAGACAGTAATATACAGGGTGGGCCATTTATATGGATACACCTTAATAAAATGGGAATGGTTGGTGATATTAACTTCCTGTTTGTGGCACATTAGTATAAGTGAGGGGGGGAAACTTTTCAAGATGGGTGGTGACCATGGCAGCCATTTTGAAGTCGGACATTTTGAATCCAACTTTTGTTTTTTTCAATAGGAAGAGGGTCGTGTGACACATCAAACTTATTGGGAATTTCACAAGAAAAACAATGGTGTGCTTGGTTTTAACGTAACTTTATTCTTCCATGAGTTATTTACAAGTTTCTGACCACTTATGTGTGTTCAATGTGCTGCCCATTGTATTGGATTGTCAATGCAACCCTCTTCTCCCACTCTTCACACACTGATAGCAACACCGCAGGAGAAATGCTAGCACAGGCTTCCAGTATCCGTAGTTTCAGGTGCTGCACATCTCGTATCTGGTCGTCGTCGTAGGCCAGTTGAATGGCCACCATGGTCACCACCCATCTTGAAAAGTTTCCCCCCTCACATATACTAATGTGCCACAAACAGGAAGTTAATATCACCAACCATTCCCATTTTATTAAGGTGTATCCATATAAATGGCCCACCCTGTACCTACAGTATCTCTCAAAAGTATGTACACCCCTCACATTTTTGTAAATATTTTAATATTTCTTTTCATGTGACAGCACTCAAGAAATTACACTTTGTTACAATGTAAAGTAGTGACTGTACTGTTGGTATAACAGTGTAAATGTGCTGTCCCCTCAGAATAACTCAACACATAGCCATTAATGTCTAAACCGCTGGCAACAAAAGTAAGTACACACCTAAGTAAAAATGTCCAAATTGGGCCCAATTAGCCATTTTCTCTCCCCAGTGTCATGTGACTCTTTGTCTTTTCTAAGGTCTCAGGTGTGAATGGGAAGCAGGTGTGTTAAATTTGGTGTTATCGCTCTCACTCTCTCATACTGGTCACTGGAAGTTTAACATAGCACCTCACACCTCATGGCAAAGAAATCTCTGAGGATCTGAAAAAAAGAATTGTTGCTCTACATAAAGATGGCCTAGGCTATAAGGAGATTGCCAAGACCCTGAAACTGAGCTGCAGCACGGTGGCCAAGACCATACAGTGGTTAAATAGGACAGGTTCTACTCAGAACAGACCTCTCCATGGTTGACCAAAGAAGTTGAGTGCACGTCCTCAGCGTCATATCCAGAGGTTGTCTTTGGGAAATAGACGTATGAGTGCTGTCAGCATTGCTGCAGATGTTGAAGGCGTGGGGGGTCAGCCTGTCAGTGTTCAAACCATACGCCGCACACTGCATCAAATTGGTCTGCATGGCTGTCGTCCCAGAAGGAAGCCTCTTCTAAATATGATGCACAAGAAAGCCCGCAAACAGTTTGCTGAAGACAAACAGACTAAGGACATGGATTACTGGAACCATGTCTTGTGGTCTGATGAGACCAACATAAAATGATTTGGTTCAGATGGTGTCAACGTGTGGGGCGGCAACCAGGTGAGGAGTAAAAGGACAAGTGTGTCTTGCCTACAGTCAAGTATGGTAGTGGGAGTGTCATGGTCTGGGGCTGCATGAGTGCTGCCGACACTGGCGAACTACAGTTCATTGAGGGCACCATGAATGCCAACATGTACTGTGACATACTGAAGCAGAGCATGATCCCCTCCCTTCGGAGACTGGGCCGCAGGGCAGTACTCCAACATGATAATGATCCCCAAACACACCACCAAGACGACCACTGCCTTGCTAAAGAAGCTGAGGGTAAAGGTGATGGACTGGCCAAGCATGTCTCCAGACCTAAACCCTATTGAGCATCTGTGGGGCATCTTCAAACAAAAGGTGGAGGAGCACAAGGTCTCTAACATCCACCAGCTCCGTGATGTCATCATGGAGGAGTGGAAGAGGACTCCAGTGGCAACCTATGAAGCTCTGGTGAACTCCATGCCCAAGAGGGTTAAGGCAGTGCTGGAAAATAATGGTGGCCACACAAAATATTGACACTTTGGGCTGAATTTAGACATTTTTACTTAGGGGTGTTTTTATCTGTCCCAAGTAAATCTCCAGGCAAATATGAATTTTGCCAATTTTTTTTATATAAACAGGGCATTGCTATTTGTGTATGTTCATTAACCACTTGCCGACCGCCGATCGGCATCTGACGGCGGCAAAGTGGCTCGTTCCCGCAAATCGCCGTCATACGACGGCGGCTGCGGGAACGAGTTTAGTGAGCGCGCGCGCGCCGCCGGAGGCGCGCCCGCGCGCTCACTGTGTCCAGGGGGGGCCAGGGAGCGGGTGCGGTGGCTTCGATTGCCGCCGGCTACCCGCGATGGCCCCCCCCGGAGCGAGTGAGCGGAGGTCCGTGTATGTAAACACATACCTCCGCTCTGTGTGAGGGGGAAGGGCTGTGATCACAGCCTTCCTTTACGTGAAGGCTGTGACCACTTCCCTTCCCCAGATAGGCAGTCCCCCATACAGTAAGAACACGCCCAGGGAACACAGTTAACCCTTAGAGCGCCCCCTGCAGGTTAACCCCTTCACTGCCAATGGCATTTACACAGTAATCAGTGCATTTTTATAGCACTGATCGCTGTATAAATGCCAATGGTCCCAAAAAAGTGTCAAAATGGTCCAACATGTCCGCTGAAATATCGCAGTACCGCAAAAAATCGCAGATCGCCGCCATTATTAGTAAAAAATAAAAAAAAATTAAAAACCCCAAAAATGAATTCTCATCATCCGTAAACGCGACCACTTTTGCGCAAACCAATCAATAAACGCCGATTTTTTTATCGCAAATATGAGGAAGAATATAAATTGGCCAAAAACGGTGAAAAAAAATGTTTTTTTATATTTTTTTTTTGGATTTGGATTTTAGGAAAAAGTAAGAAATTTGGTTTTTTTTTGCAAAATTGTCGCTCTTCTTTTGTTTATAGTGGCGATCAGAAATGACGCAGCGGTGATCAAATACCACCAAAAGAAAGCTCTATTTGTGGGAAAAAAAGGACGCAAATTTCGTTTGGGTACAACGTCGCATGACCGCGCAATTGTCAGTTAAAGCGACGCAGCGCCGAATCGCAAAAAGGGCTCCGGTCCTAAAGCTGGAAATCCTTCCGGGGCTGAAGTGGTTAAATGCTGACTGATCTCCTCATTTTACATGCACTAGGGTTTACTAGTGCCAGTTCTTCACAATCTGATTTCCTGTGGAGGGCTGACAACACAGCTGCATTTACAGCAGCTTTATCGGCCATGCACATTGCATCTTCTCAAGATGATGTGGCCATGTGGAGATGTAGTCCTATGACTGTAAGGATATTACTAAAAAAAGGTGTATGAGTGCTGATTTTTAGGCGGCCATATATGTGTCAAATTTAGAAAGAATTTTCTTTCGAAAATCTTGACTAAGAAATTTTGTTTGAATTTCGCACCATTAATGAGCCGCAGAAATGGCCAATTTTTGTGTGGCCTTCGAATTTGAGTGATCGGCATGTTGGACATTTTTTGAAAAAAGAACAATTTTCTAATAAATGATGGGAGAATCCTGCAAGAAATATAGTCAAAAAAGAAATGCACATGAGCTCAAGAAAAGAAAATTCCTGGAAAGAAAAGATTCCCAGCCATGAAAATTATTTTCTGTAGCAACATGAGGTGAAATTGAAGGCTTGGTTAGTCGGATTTCAAAATCAATGGTAGCACCATCGGATCACAAAATGCACAACATTTCTGATTTTCTAAAGAAAATTTGTTCTAAATTCAACCCATGCATGGCCTGTATAAGGGAACAGCATGAATGGAAGTGCACTGCTATCTCTACTGTGTAGTCACTGTTGGTAAACTCCTTAGCCTCTACTTTAACTATTCCCCACAGATTTCTCCCTGACTTCCCAGACAGTGGTTTACAAGGTCAGGAGCTAAATAAGTAATAAAGCAAAGGTCTGTTCTCTAAAGCACAATGCACGGGACATACACGTTTTATTTTGTATGTATGTAAATTAAATATTTGAGGAGAAAATTTTTGTAATAACTATAGAAATAGAACTTATAGAAATAACTAAAAACAACTACTTGTCATCAAACCAGCATGCCCCAGTCGATAACATCACAAGGGGAGCAGGGTCACCCAGCATGTGACCCGACCCCTTTGTTTTTTTTAGTGGTGGGTGGGAAATGGAGCTGTCAGTTGGCAGGAGCCATGCGTCGGGTGTGGACTGTTTTTTCTATCCTGCAGGTGGGCCTCCAGTGTTCATTAAGATTGACACTGGATTTACTTTGGTGGGTATTTATTTTGTTTTTTCCATTTTGTAATAAAGGACTTGTCAAAAGCTGGCTCTGGGTTTTTATTTACTTTGGCCATTTTTTGGTGAATGAGTAGGGGTACCCACCCCGCCCGCACCCCCCACAACCACCGGACCGGGGTTGTGGGGAAGAGGTCCTTGTTCTTATCAGCATGAGGAAAAGGTACTTTTGGTGGTGTTAAGGGCATGTGGCCTGGAATGGTTCAGGAGGGGGCTCTCGCTTGTCCCCTCCCTTTCATGGCCTGCCGGGCTGCATGCTCAGGTAAGGATCTGGTATGGTTTTTTGGTGGCCTCACACCATTTTTGCTTTATTTTTAGCATGAGGTCCCCCCCAAAATCCCTACCAGACCTGAAGGGCCTGGAATGGATTGGGAAGGGGGGGTGCCTGCTGGGTTTGTTTTTTGTTTCATTTTGAATGCTGGCTCTTCTTTTATTTACATGAGTCATGGTTGTTAAGGGCATGGCAAGTGCCAGTTCCTTAACATCCAGTTGAAGATTCATATGTTCCCTAAATTTTGCATGCCTCAACCACAACTTACAGTATTTAACACATGCATTTATTTAAAACCTTAAGTGAATTGACCTTAACCCCATCACACCGAAGGGTAAAACAAATCTAAAAACCAAAGCTCAATTTTGCAAATTTGACAAGTGTTTGTAAAATGTACAAATTGTCACAACTACCTAGTGTATCCAGGTGGATTATACCTTGTTTTTTTCAGGACAAATTGGGTTTTGTTTTGGTGGTAAATGGTAATCGATACCTCCTGATTTTTTTTTATTATCACAGGAAAACTGGCCCAAAATAGTAAAAAAATATATATTTTTTTAATTTAGCTGTATATTTCTTGCTATTATCATAATTTACCACCAAACAACAACCCAAAATGAAGTCTCCTGCTCTTATCGATTGCAGCGATACCACATGTGTATGCTAGTAGTTGTTTGTACCCATAATACAGCCCAGAAAGAATGGTACACATTTTGCATATTTTTTTATCCTGCCTAGAACACACTAACTCTAACTGACACTGGTACCAATTAAAAAGTCTTTTTTTAAAAAAAACCTTTGACCCCAACTTTGGCCTTTGACCCGGACTCTAACAATAACCCTGGCAACCTTGATCTTGTTATTTTTTTCTTTATTTTTTAAATGTATTTTTATTTGATTTTTTTTACACACTTGGATTGTTTACAATTCCTCTCCTGTAAGAAGAGGAAGATGCAATGTATATTTATCTTCATTCAGGAGAGAAAGCAAACCCAGGGGCGGGCTCACAGAGACTGATCATTGTGATAGCCAGTCAGATGCTATCACAACGTCCAGGTGACCTGGAACCGACAGTCCCGGGTCCCGATCGTTAGTACGAACAGAGGCACGCATATATGCAGCCACACGGAATTAAAACCCACTTCCGTGAGGCCGCATATATGTGTGCGGTTGGAGCAAAGGGGATAAAGCTGTTCTATGCAGTATTTACTGAGCGTTTTTTGCTTTTTGAGGTAATGAATTGACAATTTTAGAATTGCATGCAATATTTGGGAAAGATGTGTCATGTGACTCAAATGCTGCATGCGATATGCTTTTGTGAATTCAGCCCAGTGTCTCTGCATAGAACCCCTACTAACCCCCTTATACTCACATTGCCTGTTCTCTCTCAGCACTCCTTACTCAATTGTAGCAGGCACTGAAATCATCAGTGGGGGCAATCACAGGGAGCAGTGACCTCATGCCCTCAGTCATATGACAGTGCTTGTGTCTTGTGATTGGCTGCTAGCATTGTCACACTCTCCCGTAACCGGAAGCATTGGTTAACACTGTTACTTTGTCCTGCAAGGGCAAGGTGACCATGTATCTTTATCTCTCTCTCTCTGTCAATGCCACCATACATTTGTGTAATGTTTAAAAATTGCCAGCTAAAGTCTCTTTAGAAATCGACACTGTTTATCACATTAAAGGACCATTGGGGAAGTGTGGGGCCAAGCTCAACTTTTACAGGTTCTGTCTATACATTGTCATTATATAATCCATTTCGGTTGTCCGGATTTGAGATTTAGATTACAGTAAAGTATGGTAGAAATGATATGATGCAAAGAAAATATGAATTAAAACTTTAGATCCTCTGACATATAATATACAGCTTCTAAATGTAGCGGCAGCAATATACCTTAGTGTTAATGGCATCAAATGCATCTGTAATTCTCTCCAAGTTTGTGTTATGTTCACCAATCTGAAATAAATAGAAATAAACATAGATTTGAAAAAAACGTTACGAGTTGATTTATGTCAATATTTCCAATGGCATTTATAGATAAGCATATGGAGACTCCAAGAATTCATAATAAATAAATATATTAAGCCTTTGACTGCCAATAGATGTATTGAGCATATCATGGCAATGACAAAGTCTAAAGCTGTGTGTCTTGTGCCGATGATGGCTCGTGTGCGCCACCAGATTCCGAGCATGTGCAGATGTGCCACAGGACTTTGGGATCAAGCATAAATTTGCAGCCCTTTCAAAGTTTGAGGGCTGTCTGAAATAGACAGCCAGAGGCCTAAGCCTAAGGGAAGAGCAACAGTGCTGCAAGTTCAAGCCTACAAGCTGGTATGGCCCCATGTTTTGTGGAAGAGGAATGCTGAAAAACCCCTGCATTGTTCTGTGAAATTTACGTTTAATAAAAGTGGGCAAGAACATGTTGAAGAGCATTGGCATTCTTAATGCTTCTCGTCTGCACATTCTACTGCGCCATGCTACAATAGAGATGCAGCATCATTGTGAAAGAGTGGGTTTGTTATGAGTGTCTTGGACACAAAATCTGGTCATTGTCTCCTCCATCACTACTTAGAGGTCCAAGGTCCATCATACCTTTAAAAACACTGCCACAACACCTAGCCCGTCTGGCTTGTAAGCTGCGTCAACAAAACTTGAGTACTTTTCTGAGTTCCAGTGGACAAGATGAAGCTGTAAAATACAAATAATTAAATTGTAAACAGATATGGTATATAATGGATTCTAATTTCTGTAATTAGTTCAGCCAGCTGTTTAATTGTAACTGTTGGACCAAGGGTAATTTGCTTTACACAGCCAGCAAACATTTTTGTCTTTAGAAAAGATTCTGTAATAAAAAGTATAAAATGTCTGTACATGTCTGTGCATGTCTGTACATGTGATAGATTACTCATTGAATATAGGTGACAGTGTACATCTACATAGGTGGCAGTACACTATTAAAGCGATTGACAAAAATGAACTATATTAACATGACATTATGGCCAGCTAACACATCTGAATTACCACCATATTTTTTGAAATATCTAGACTGGCACTTACCTAGTTTAAAATGTTATTCTATTTTGGGTCAATAATTCCAAGGGCACTGGTATATGTTGAAAAGAGGTTACGCTAGACAAGGATCTTTTTGGGTTTTAAAGTTTTAAGAGGTCTGTATCCCCCCACCTCTCCATCTACAATGCTGGGTGCCAAACAGCCAGCATGTCTTTATGCAATCTTTCTGTAATACTTAGGTTGTCAAAGACGGTTTGTAGTATATGGGGCCAAGTGACTTCTTCCCATTTCATGGAATTCAAGCCTTTCTGGGTTCACTTTAGCTGTCATGCACAGGAAATAGGCTCCTCTCCCATTGGCCAGTTCACTGAGATAGAGTGATTTCTGTTTCCCAGTTAGATACAAATCTATAGACCAAATATCACTAGTCACACATAGCCTCTCGGTGAGTGTTTGAACTAGCAAGCACGAGCTGTACACCTTTGACACAGAGGAGCACCAGAAGCTGACCACTCAGGTCCAAGTTGAAGCCCTCGCCTCTAGAAACATAATTTTCCAACAGGTTGTCCATTACACCTTTACTCCAACTTTAGCCCCCAAAGAAAGAGTTATACCCAGTTGCTGCTTGCTTATAAACATACTCTTTACTGTACAAGTAACATATCTTACTGGTATGTAAACAAACGTTCAAAGGGGATGTAAATCCTTTTCCAACACAGAATGTTCCCAATCTCTTCCAAGAAGAAGTCCCGCTCACAGAACGGAAGCTTTAAGTTATTTTTGACATTCAACACAAAACAAAAACAAATGTCAGGCCACCACAGCATCTCCAGAGAGTCAGCGCTGGGTGGCAGTTCAGAGCCAAGGTGAGGCTCCTTGTCAGGGCTGGTCATTTGATAGAGCTGGTGGGAGGACTTCACTCTGAACTGCTGCTGCATCTGGGCTGATGAGTGGGTTCAGGGGATGGGTAGATCCTTTCCTGGGGTCTTTACTGAGAAGAAGGGAAGGGGTGTCTGTACTGATGAGTCTGTACTAGGAAGAGGGGTGTTGGTGTCCTGAGAGGTCTTTACTGGGGGCGTTTCTATGATGATGGGTCTGCATTGGGGGGGGTTGTAGTGAAGAGTCTGTACTGGGGGGGGTGTCTGTATTGAAGGGTCTGTACTGGGGGGAGGGGTGCCTCTACTGAGGGGTCTATGTGGGGGTGTGATGGTGTCTGTACTGGAAAGGATGGGGAAGTACTGAGAGGTCTGTACGGAGGGGGAAAGACTGTACTGAGTGGCCTGCACTTTTACTGATTGTGCTGAGGTTTGAATGTGTCGGTTAGACTTTTGGTTGTGGCACAGTCATTAAAACATTATTTTTAAGTAAAAGGCATATGTGAGCTGTGTATAGGGGGAAGTAGACTCGGGTTTTATGTAACCCTGCCAAGCAATTTGGCCACACCCATAAGTCCACTATTTTAGATAATTTTTGTTGGGGGTGCTAAAGAATTATCGCTCCTGGGTGCCAGATATTCAAGGTACACCATTGGTCTTCAGCCAATCTCATGATGAGTGGGGTCCTTAGTCTCCAGCATTGTTCTATGTTGGTCCTCATTGTTCAATAGAATGGTGCTTACATGAAATATGGTCCTCTTCTTCTTCTCCCCACATCACTCCCATCCTCTATGCTCCATAGAACAGTCCTTAGCAGGTGATGTGAGCATCTTCCTCCACAACATTCACCTGTGAACTTAAGCAGCATTACAACTTGCCCATGACAGTCTGGGCTCTTAGGTAGGCTGAAAGAAGCTGGGTGCCATTTAATACAGTAGAGAACTGGGGGCCAGCAGCACATGATACAAAGAGTATGGAGGGGGAAACAGTACCCTGTAAACTTAAAAGTTGGCTTAAAAAGGTGAATTTGGGTTTGAAGCTTGCAGAACCATGGACCCTTTATTTTCTTACCTCAGCTGCATAATCTGTACCATTCACCTTATGTTCAGCTCCATAGTCATCACACGGCCCCCAGTGAAAATGCAGCTGGCGAAGTCTGTAGGTTCCATGAAGTGGTCCACCCCTCAACACTAAAAGGAAATGATGAAAAACAATTTTTCACTATACATTTATATCTTTGTAAACTGAATCTATATAGTTAAAAGTTATTTATTGGCGAATCTAATCACTAAAATATCATATAAGCTTTAAAATATTAATGTGATCTCAAAGGTAGTTTCAATATTTTTTTTTTAATCGTGAGCTATTATTAAAATAATACTTGGTCACTCCCTTGCATACAGCTTGCCACCCAGTCCTGCTACTAGGTGCTAGTCTATATGCTGCTGTGTAGAGGATTGCATGAGGCACAAAACATGTTTAATAATTTATTGATAAATACCTAGCAGCATTGATTTGTTTATTTTATCTACCTTTTATCATCAAGTTTTTACTTTACTTTTATATATTTTATCTTATGTGCTGTTTGGGTTTCTTGTGGCGAGAAGCCCCCTAGCTCCCTCTCCCAATGATACCATAAGGAAGTGAGGGGCACAGAGAACAATAAATATTTCTAACTCTTTCCATTCTATCCAGTGGCTAGATATTCAGATTTTTTTCTATGTAGGCCCTTTCATCATATGAAAATATTTCTAGAACATGCATGCCCTTCAATACACCAGGTTCATGGATGCCAACCCAAAAAGAAAAAAAAAACTGTCACTTGTTTTGGAAAGTGGAATCAAATATATAGATACAATTGGTCTTTTTGTTTCTATTTAGAATAATTTATTCACTAAATAGTAATTCAAATGTTAATTTAGGACTTTGTGCTGCATATATAAAATGCATAACTTTATTAACTTCTTTCTAAAAAAAAAGGACAGAAAATAACTTACCAGTTGCGAACCGTCCATTAGGGGCGTAGGGGCGCTGCCCACCTAATCCATGTGTCTGGCCCCTAATCTAAATGCAGGGCTCTGGACACATGGGTTTCAATGGTGTTTTTTTTTTAAGTACGTGATTAGAGCATGATGCTCAAATTGGTTTCAAAAAGGGTGGGCTTGGGGCGCAGAGCACTGCGCCCTGAGCCCACCCAGTTGTGTGACAATAGCGAATTAATATTCGCTATTGTCTTCCTGGTTCTCTTCCTGGCCAATCAGGAAGCGGGTCTTAAGACCCAATTGGCCGAGAGGAGAAGCATGCGTATTGGTTGCCGAGGGAAGGAGGAGGGAAGCCGCCGAGCACAAAGCCTCCGTAAATCCGGAGACACAGGGTGAAGCCGCTGAGGAGAAAGCCCCCACCGAGGAGGAGGAGACGTAGGAAGAAGCAGAAGCTGCTAGATGGGGTAAGTGCAGGGCTGGTGGGAGGATGGACGAGTGACCGACTGACTGGGGGGGTGGGGAACATGGTGATAGGTGTCTTGTTTGCCCCCCCAAAATATCTTGCACCAGCCGCCACTGTATCTTACACTAATTTACTCTTTAAATGTTATGTTTAAAGTTAATGCAATCAGTTATCACTGGATCATAACTGAGAAAATCTGCAATCCTGTGATGCTGCTACAGGTGGGTCTACCGTGACGGTCCTGTCCACCACACTCCACAGCTCATCATACTGAAGCATGTATATTAACAAGAATTCAGACAGCTGCACACCAAATAATCTATCTTTATTCTGTCATAAAAAGCAACACATACAGCAGCAAAGCACTGTGGGGCATGAGGAATGTCTATGTGTTTTGCGCTACATCAACGCTTAAGTCATGAATGAGCGCTGATGTTGCTTGAAATGCGCAGACTTTCCTTATGCCCAACAGTTTTTGTATGTATTTCATTGATGTGCAGCTGTCTGGATTCTTGTTAATACACGAGAAAACCTGCAGCTTACTTCTGTACAATAAGCATATTGGATTTTCTTTGTTGTAATAGATCCATGCATAGAAGAGAAATGTGATAAAAGACAGGAAAGACATTTGCACAGGTCTACACCATTTGCTTGCCTTGTGTATGTTGCCCTCTTCGAATGGTACATCATTGTCTTCTTTTGTTTAATATTTAGTGCTGGACCCTCTGGCACCAGCGCATACACTGCTGACTTCCACTATGCAGATATAAATGTAAAAAAATGTTAGTATATGGGTTGTGCTGGTGTCTAAGTAATACATATAACAAGACATTTCTGCACTGTGATCATTTCTATCGAATCTGTCGAATTGATGGAAATGGAAAAATGTGTCAGTTTGTGTAGATATTGACTGAGCTGCCTGCTAAAGATTTTGCAGAGATGACATGTGACGCTGGAAATGTCAGGACAGGAAATTTTATAAGAGGCCAGTGAGTGATTTCACCACCTGCATCCAAACAATACATCAATGTACATGGGTGGTGGTGTTTTGGAAATGGGTGTACACTTGTATACAGTATATTGTTGCTTTTTTATCTCAGATCATGTCACATAAGTCAAATACGTCCCAAACACAAGTCATGCTTGGAAGCATTGAAGCCTGTGGGCTATGACTCATCTCTCAGTCTAATCCCCACGTACAACGGCCTTAGAATAAAACTAAAGGATAGAGTTGGGCTAGGTTTGCCACACCTCTGAAAAATGATCCTCGGTCAGATCTGTTTGACAGGCCATCAAGAGATGATATGCGCCATCCTCACAGCCTATTTTAATCCTTGCAAATATTTGAATGGGTCACATGCTGCCTGCTGAACTCCTTTTTGCCAATTTCCACGCATTGCGTTCAGGACAGCTTATTCATTTCAATGGGCTGCCCCACACATGAAAAATGCAATAAGAAGTGCATGATCCTTTCGAAAAATACGCTGCCCCAAACAGTATGGTACCTTGTACACAGAGATGGTGAATCTCCTAAAGGGGGCACAGACAGTAATAAAACCTGACAGGTGTTCTAATCCCTCTCCACTCTATCCAAAATTGAAAAAAAAAAAAAGTTTTGCCATTAGGTATTCTTTAAAGCAAGTTCTTCATCCCCTAATATTGTAGATTGGCAACATCAGCATGCCAGAACAGGATTACCCACCCCCCCAATTGTAGCAAACTGGTACATTTATTAATTTTTCTACAACCACACTCAACCAGCTAGCTCACTTGTTTTACAGGTTTATGTATACACCATCAGCTATAACTTTATGCTCACTAACTGATAAAGTGAATAATCGTGTTTATCTCATTACAATGGCATCTGAAAGCTGGTGGGATATATTAGACAGCACGTGAACATGCATGCTGCACCTGAAGTTAATTTGTTGAAAGCAGAAAAAATGGTCAAGTGTAAGGATTTGTGCAACTTTGACTAGGGCTGAATTGTAATGGCTAGATGACTGGGTCTGAGCAACTCCAAAACTGCAACTCTTGTGGGATGTCCCCGGTTTGCAGTGGTCAGGACCGACCAAAAGTGATCCAAGGAAGAAAAAACAGTCAACTGGTGATCTGCTCTGCTACTGATGGCATGGTGTCAAATTCCACAGCATGCCTTCAGAGGTCTAGTGGTATCCATTCCTTGGTGTGTCAGGGCTGTTTTGGTTGCAATGGGGGGGGGGACCTACCCAATATTAGGTCGGTGGTCATAATGTAATGGGTGGTCGCCAGCAGCGGGACATCCATTAGGGGCGCTCGGGCGCTCCCCCCTATCCATGCGTCCAGCCCCCTGATGTACATACAGGGCTCCGGACTATGGATTCCAATGGGAGGGAGTGTTTTTTAGAAGCACGTGATTAGAGCCAGAGGCTCTAATAGGCTTCAAAAAGGGGTGGGCTCGGGGCGCAGAGCACTGCGCCCCAATCCCATCCAGTTGTGTGAGGATAGCGAATGAATATTTGCTATTTTCACACTAAATCTCCTCCCCGCCAATCAGGAAGCAGGTCTGAGATCTGTCTCCCGGTTGGCCAAAACGTCAGGCTATCCTATTGGAAGGCTGATGTGGAGCCTTGGAGGAAGCCGCTGGAGCCACTGCTCGCAGCCCGCCACCCTGGAGCCGCTGCCCACACCCATCGCCCTTGAGCCGCTGCTCGCAGCCTGCCACCCTGGAGCCACTGCCTGCACCCCGCCACCCTGGAGTCTCTACCCGCACCTGCCACCCTGGAGCCACTGCCCGCTCCCCACCACCCTGGAGCCACTGCCCACACCTCACCGCCCTGGAGCTGATGCCCAGACCCTGCTGCCCGCACCCCGCCACTCTGGAGCTGCTGCCTGCACCCAGCCGTGGTGGAGGACACCCTACATCGGGGTAAGTGTCAGACTGACTGCCAGACAAGAGGGGGGTAGTGCCACACTGCCCGCCGCCCAAGGGATTGGTTGCTTGCCACCCCTGCAAAAAAAAACTCACCAGCCGCCACTGGTGGTCACAATAGTAATTATTAATTGCACACAAAATTCACACAACTTTAATTCAAGATTTATATGGTTTTCCTGCTTATTGGATTATGAAAGAATAGCATTATATGATGAGAGCCCACCTGGGCTCCCTTTCTCCTGTAAGCTGTTTAAACACCCAGTGACATGGTCTCTTTAATACAAAATTCTCTTGGGAGCAGCCCTGTTAAGTAGTATGTCCTGCAGTGTCCAGGCACAGGGTCAGTGACATTGTTTCTTGCAGATTCTGCTTGTTAGAAACTTGAATAGTTTCTGTGTTTCATAATCTACATAAACTACAGCATCTTGATTTTTCTTTATGTGTGAATAATCAGCTGTAATTATGTTATCTATAGAGTCTAGTCATTCTTTATTTTTTTTATCCAAATCTAGCTTAATATTTCTTAACTCCTTTTATTGCATTGCTCCCACTTATGCTGTGGAATATGGTGATATTTATAAATATTATATACAACTAGTACAATAAAATATAGGTGTCATAAAACTCTTGCAGTAATGAAATTTGAACACTAGATGGCAATAGTATCAGTTAGAATAGATTTTTGTTCTTTTGAAATAGCGCAGCTAAATACATACAATTCAAACATTCTACAGGGTGGGCCATTTATATGGATACACCTTAATAAAATGGGAATGGTTGGTGATATTAACTTCCTGTTTGTGGCACATTAGTATATGTGAGGGAGGAAACTTTTCAAGATGGGTGGTGACCATGGCGGCCAATTTGAAGTCGGACATTTTGAATCCAACTTTTGTTTTTTCAATAGGAAGAGGGTCATGTGACACATTAAACTTATTGGGAATTTCACAAGAAAAACAATGGTGTGCTTGGTTTTAACGTAACTTTATTCTTTCATGAGTTATTTACAAGTTTCTGACCACTTATAAAATGTGTTCAATGTGCTGCCCATTGTGTTGGATTGTCAATGCAACCCTCTTCTCCCACTCTTCACACACTGATCGCAACACCACAGGAGAAATGCTAGCACAGGCTTCCAGTATCCGTAGTTTCAGGTGCTGCACATCTCATATCTTCAGAGCATAGACGATTGCCTTCAGATGACTCGAAAGATAAAAGTCTAAGGGGGTCAGATCGGGAGACCTTGGGGCCATTTCTCCTGCGGTGTTGCTATCAGTGTGTGAAGAGTGGGAGAAGAGGGTTGCATTGACAATCCAACACAATGGGCAGCACATTGAACACATTTTATAAGTGGTCAGAAACTTGTAAATAACTCATGAAAGAATAAAGTTACATTAAAACCAAGCACACCATTGTTTTTCTTGTGAAATTCCCAATAAGTTTAATGTGTCACATGACCCTCTTCCTATTGAAAAAACAAAAGTTGGATTCAAAATGTCCGACTTAAAAATGGCCGCCATGGTCACCACCCATCTTGAAAAGTTTCCCCCCTCACATATACTAATGTGCCACAAACAGGAAGTTAATATCACCAACCATTCCCATTTTATTAAGGTGTATCCATATAAATGGCCCACCCTGTAGAATGTTTGAATTGTATGTATTTAGCTGCGCTATTTCAAAAGAACAAAAATCTATTCTAACTGATACTGACACCACCAATTTAACTTGAATCAGTGTTCCAAATTGCCACCACCCCAGGCCAATGCAACAAGCAACAGTTTTCCTGATCACCACCACACCAGTCGCAGTGTCACCACACCAGTGTAAGCCAGGAACTGTGTCCCTGATTGTCGCCATGCCAGTTCCAGCATCACCAGACCAGTATAAGTCAGTAGCAGTGTTCCTAATTGCTGCCACACTAGTCCCTAGTGTCACCAGACCAGTGTAAGCCAACAACAGTGCTCCTGATCACTGATACACAAGTCCTACTGTCAGGGTCTGGATTTGAGCCCAGAACCATTGCTGTGTCAGGAGGTGTCTCTTCTTGCTGAGCTACCTGGAAAGCTGAACAGTTCCTGAGACAATTCCTTGAATGATCCTGTCTTGAAACTGGTTTGTCTTAAACCCTGAACTCTGTACCTCGCAAGAACTTACTGATTTACGCCATGTCTCTGCACTTCCTGTTTGCCATATTATTGTGCTCTCTTCAGCCAATATCTCGCTCCTGTCTTCCCTGCTGCCTTCCATATTTTTCTACCACTCATTATCGACCCTTGGCTTGTTCCTCAACTAAGCTTCTGCCTGATCCCAACCTGTGACTACTCATTACTGACCTTTTGGCTTGTTTACTGACTATGCTTCTATTTGATCCATACTTGCTTATCTGCTACTGGACCCGGCTTGCTCACCTCCTGGTGAAGAGATCCTGGGGATCGCGACCTGGTACTAACATGCAGCAAAATCCACCATCAGGAGCTCTGGTGAACACCGGTTAGAACTTAGACTCTGCATCTTAGTTGAGCCTGCGTCATTCACCAGGGTGGCTGCCTGTGTATCTATCCTGCTGGTTGGTGGTAGTTCTGCTACTGCTATAGCAACTGGTCTTCGAGCTTGACCCCTGATGGTGACACCCACTGTCACTAGACCAGTGCAGCCAGCAAGTGTGTTTCTAATCACTGCCAGACCAGTGCAGTGTTGCCTCTACCTGCTGCCTGTAGTAACCCTGGCTTGTTTATTGACCATGCTTCTGCCTGCTGCCTGAACCTATCCTTTGCCTGTTTGCTGACCTAGTCTCTACCTGCCTCCTGTACTGACCAATCTGCACATCTGACTGATTATGTTCCTGCAAGACACCAGTCCCCGTCATCCCCTGTGGACAACTGCACTTCTGGAACCACAGGAACTCTTTTTTCCCCTTTCTTCAGCCTCCTGTACTTCCTGGCAGTGAACATGGCATTTCTGGGGGCAGTCTTTACCAGTAGGCTGGGTTTCCTTGGTTTATAGGAACTGGGACTGCTAGAGGTGCTGATACACTAAGCTAAATTCCCTGACCACTCGCACAGGGGCGACCATTACAATACATTGGTTTTGACACAATTGGTTGATCTGTGTGTACACAAGATACATATACAGTATATATATATATATATATATATATATACAAAATCAGACCAGACACTGAAAAAATCTCACACATGTGGTATCCCCATACTCAGAAGGAGTAGTGGAATGTGTTTTGGGTTGTAACTCTAAGTATGCTCATGTTGTGTGTGGTAAATATCTTATTAAATTGCCAACTTTGGTAAGAAAAAAAAATGTATTTTCTATCTGCATTTTCCAAAACTTTTTGACAAATAAATGAAGTCTTCAAAAGACTCACCATGCTTCTTTAAGAATACTTTGGGGTGTTTACTCTCCAAAATGTGGTCATTTTGTGGGTGCTCCAGCACCTCCAAAATCTGATAAGTAGTCAGTAAATTAGATGCTCAATGTATGCTCCTAGAAAATCTGAAGCCTGAAGATGCTCCTTGGATTTTGGGCCTCTATGTGGTTAGGCTGTGAAAAAGTCTCACACGTGTGGTATCGCCTCACTTGGAATGAGTAGCAGAATGTGTTTTGGGGTATAATTCTAAGTATGTCTTTGCTTTGTGTTAGAAATATCTTATTCACTGACAACTTTGTGTAAAAAAAAAATAATCATTTTTATTCCGCATTTTTGAAAAACTTATGGCAAAAAAATTAAGTCTTTAAAAACTCACCATGCCTTTTAGAAAATACATTGCGGTGGTTGCTTACCAAAATGTGATCATTTTGTGGTTGCTTCTCCTGTCCTGGTCCTCCAGGGCCTCCAAAAGTATGATAGGTAGTCAGGAAATTAAATGCCTAATTTATCCCCCTGGAAAGGCTGAAGGTGCTCCTTAGATTATGGGTCCCTATGTGTGGCTAGGCTTCAAAAAAGTTTTGAGCATGTGCTATCACCATACTCGGAAGGAGTAGCAGAATGTGTTTTGGGGTATAATTCTAAGTATGCCTATTATTCCCGTATTTTCCAAAAATGTGTGGAAATGGAAGACTCACTATATGCACTATTAGTGTGGTGCTGCAACCCATCTGACAGTCAATAAACAGGGCTCCGATGTTGGTTCCCAGGTTGAGGAAGAGAGTAGTGTGAGCCTAGAGACAGGGGGTGCCACAAAAGGACTAGGAACTAGCAGTCATGTTCCTCCAGCTGCAGCATACTGCCAAGTTTGCTCCAGTGATGAGGAGGGAGGGGATGATGAGGACACGGACCGTACTTGGGTGCCTGAGAGAAGAGAGGAGGAAAGTGAGGAGGAGGAGGAGGAGGCCCAACTCCAACAAGACATGATGTCCTCCAGGGGCCAGCTTAAGGGCAGCCACCCAATTGCATCAGTCCACAGTGCTCCAGAGGTGGAGGGCGCTGCTGCCTCCCCGCCGACTTCCAAAATTTCTTTGGTGTGAGCATTTTTCAGCACATGTGCAGATCACACCGTTGCCATTTGCAATCTGTGTCTGAAGCGGGTCAAGCGCGGCCAGGACTCCAGCCGCTTGGGCACTACTGTCTTGACAAGACATATGACAACCAGCCATGCAGTCCGTTGGCAAGCGTACCTGAAGAACGCACACCAGAAAACAAGGCAGACTCCTCCTTGCTCCTCAACCCCTACTATACCTGCAGTCCTCTCCAAAACTTGCACTGAGAGGAATGAAGGTGTAGTAATGCGTGCCACAAGTACTTGCAGCCAGCAATCTGCTAGCAGTACACCACCAGGTGAATTCAGCAGGCAAATATCACTACCCCAGTTGCTGAACCGTAAAAAGAAATACAGTCCCAGCCATCCACATGCTCAGCGTCTTAATGCTAGCTTGGCCAAATTGCTAGCACTCCAACTGCTGCCTTTTCAGCTGGTAGACACTGCAGCCTTTCGTGAATTTGTGAAATGTGCTGTCCCACAGTGGCATGTTCCCAAAAGAGATTTCTTTTCACGTAAGGCCATTCCAGATCTCTACCATCATGTAGTTGGCAATGTTTTGGCCTCATTGAACAATGCGGTCAGCAGCAGGGTTCATATTACCGCGGACTCATGGTCCAGCAGGCACGGTCAGGGACGTTACCTTTCCTTCACGACGCACTGGGTAACTCTGCTGGCAGCTGGGAAGGATGCAGTACAGGGTTCAGTTTTGGAAATAGTTCCACCACCACTCCTCCAAAAAGCTGGTGGTGATTTTTCCACATCCGCCTTCTCCTCCAACCCCTACTCTTCTTCTACCTCTGTAGCCTCTTCTGCAGAATTGTCCTCTGAACCTGCAGTGCTCCATAAGCGTTCAAGGGGCTATGCAAGCAGTCTGGCTAAAAGATGCCATGCGATGCTTGAGTTAGTCTGTCTTGGGGACAGGAGTCACACTGGGGAAGAGATTCTTTCAGCTCTGCGGGGGCAGGCTCAGAGGTGGTTGACGCCATGGCAGCTTGAGCCAGGAATGGTTGTATGCGACAATGGCACCAACCTTCTCTCTGCCCTCTGACTGGGACAGTTGACACATGTTCCATGCTTGGCACACGTCTTGAATTTGATGGTGCAGCATTTCTTGACCAGGTACCAAGGCTTACCAGATATCCTGAGGCAGGCCAGGAAAGTCTGTGGTCATTTCCGCCAGTCATACAATGCCAGTGCTCGGCTGGCTGACATCCAGTGGGAATTCAACCTGCCCAACAACCGCCTCATTTGTGACATGCCCACCAGGTGGAACTCAACATTGGCAATGCTGCAGTGACTCCACGCTCAGCAGAGGGCCATCAATGAGTACCTCTGTGAGCATGGCACCAGGACAGGCTCAGGGGAGCTTGGCTTTTTTTGCCACGTCAGTGGCTAATGACCAAGGATGCATGCACTGTCCTGTCACCATTTGGGGAGGCCACAAGGATGGTGAGCAGAGACAATGCATGCATCAGTGACACTGTCCCACTAATATTCCTTCTGGAGCACACGCTTTGTGGAATCATGGACAGGGCACTTGAGGCAAAACAGAGGGAGGAAGAGGAGGACTTCCTTTCCTCTCAAGGCCTCCTTTATGCAGAGAGCATTCCTGTAGAGCCGCCAAACACATGGGAGGAGGAGGAGGAGGAGGAGGAAGATTGTGTCAGCATGGATGTGGAGTATAATACGCAGCAGTCTTCAAGGGATCATGGCTTTCAGGCCCCGGAAACCCAAGGAGTTGTACGTGGTTGGGAGGAGGAAGTTCCTGATAATGTCATCCTCAGTGACACAGAGGACACTCATGCCTCCTCAAACTTACGCTGCATGGGCTCTCTGATTCTGAAAAGCCTGTGGAAAGACCCTAGGATTCGTGGTATCAAGGAGAGGGATCATTACTTGCTGGCAACCCTTCTTGATCCACGTTACAAGAGTAAAGTTGCAGAACTCATCCTGCCTGTGCAGAGGGTGCAGAGGATGAAACATCTTCAGGATACCTTGAAGAAAAGTTTGTGCAATGCCTTTCCAGACCCTGGGAGTTTACCATGTCCTGCTGCTGGCCCTGGACAACGTGTTTCTGATGTTTCGGTCGTTCAGAGGCCGAGTGGTAGAGAAGGTGACCGGCTGAGCGATGCCTTTAAAAAAAATTTCAGTCCTCAGCAACCAGGTCTGATAGGTTCAAGCAACCATCGTCAGCGTCTGCATTATATGGTGCAGGAATATATAGGGGCAAGAGCAGACTTGGAGACCTTTCCAACTGAGCATCCACTTAGTTACTGGGTCTTGAGGATGGACAACTGGCCGGAACTTGCTCAATATGCAATTGAGCTACTGGCCTGTCCTGCATCCAGCGTGCTGTCTGAACAGACATTTAGTGCTGCTGGAGGGTTCGTAACCGATCAAAGAGTGCACCTGTCCACAGACTCGGTTAATATGCTCACATTTATAAAAATGAATCAGTCCTGGATCAGCAGCTATCAAGCCCCTGATGCTGATGCAACTGATTACATTTGCTAGGGATCTGGGATCCCTTGAAGACTGCCACTACTCCTATTCCTCCTGTCCACAATCTAGAACTATATGTTGTATTTAGGGCACCACCAACACCAAAGGCCCAATTTTTCTGCCCCTGATTTACAGGGGCATGCCATAACAATTTTTAAACTAATTGACAACTTCAGACCCAGTTCCACCGTCCAACAAGAGTAACTGCAAGGGGTTACAGTGTTCTGGCACTGCCAACACACAAGGCCCAATTTTTGGGCACCTGTTTGACTGGTGGCTTTCGTCACAATTTGTAAACTAATTGACAACGTCAGGCCCAGTTCCTCCATCTAACAAGAGTAACTGCAAGGGGTTACAGTGTTCTGGTACTGCCAACACACAAGGCCCAATTTTTGGCCACCTGTTTGACTGGTGGCTTTCGTCACAATTTGTAAACGAATTGACAACTTCAGGCCCAGTTCCTCCGTCCAACAAGAGTAACTGCAAGGGGTTACAGTGCTCTGGCACCGCCAACACACAAGGCCCAATTTTTGGCCACCTGTTTGACTGGGGGCTTTCGTCACAATTTGAAAACAAATTGACAACATCAGACCCAGTTCCTCCGTCCAAAAAGAGTAACTGCAAGGGGTTACAGTACTCTGGCACCGCCAACACACAAGGTCCAATTTTTTGCCAGCTGTTTGGGGGCTTTCATCACAATTTGTAAACTAATTGACAACTTCAGGCCCAGTTCCTCCGTCCAACAAGAGTAACTTCAATGGGTTACAGTGCTCTGGCACCGCCAACACACAAGGCCCAATTTTTGACCACCTGTTTGGGGGCTTTCGTCAGAATTTGTAAACTAATTTACAACATTAGGCCCAGTTCCTCCGTCCAACAAGAGTAACTGCAAGGGGTTACAGTGTTCTGGCAACGCCAACACACAAGGCCCAATTTTTCGCCACCTCTTTGACTGGGGGATTTTATCACAATTTTTTTTTTTTTTTCCCAATAAAAGTTTTATTAGAGATATATAATAACATAAATGATACAGAAAAACAAAATTAAATTGCACCGTTGTCTAGGATCATGTATCGGGCAGGTAGAGACATTATAAACGCATAATAACACAACAGAGTATTATAGTGACACCATTGGTGTGTGCGGCCTGAGTGTAATTCTATTTATCACAATTTTTTAACTAATTTACAACAGCAGGGCCAGCTCAAAAATAAACAAAAAAATGATGTGCAGTTCCCCCCAAAATCAAAACCAGGCCCTTCAGGTCTGGTATGGAATTTAAGGGAAACCCTGCGCCAAAATTTTTTTTAAAAATGACGTGCGGTTCCCCACAAAATCAAAACCAGGCCCTTTAGGTCTGGTATGGAATTTAAGGAGAAA
>BLSH010207308.1:427421-443778 GCA_018402905.1 Glandirana rugosa
ATTTTAACGTAGTTTTATTAATTTTTAATGTTCCCCCTACACACTAATACGAGGTATTGGAAAGACGTTTTACACTATATCGTTACTGTTGCCAGGGTGTGGTTAGTAATATGTAAATAGAAAAATAAATATGGTTATTGTATTGATCACAACTCGCTTGGGCCTGACATTGCAAGCCCAGGCATGGCTTGAAAGCCCACAGGCACCGTGCCTGGGCCTGGGCCTGTAAAGTTTTTAGCAAGCCCAAGCCAGGCCCCAAGACGATAAAATGAGGTGCACAACTCTTCGACGTCCCGTCGGTTACCCGAACGATTTTTGAAATGTCCGGGTCCGGGTCCGTGCCACGGACACCCGAAAGTTCGGTACGGACCCGAACGTTACAGTCCGGGTTCGCTCAACACTAGTTATGTTATTGGTATAAATAAAAAGATAAATGTATAATGATTGGTGTGGGACCGTTGTCATTGCTATATCACATTTTGCAGAAAGGTTATGGAGCATAATCACACATCCCCCTTGTAATTTTTAATTATTTTGATGCAATTTTAACCTGAAGCTGTATCTTGGAAACTGGAGCCAATTAATACTCAGGACTTAATTTTCCTTTATTAGTGACCCAATTCTGGCAAAAATTTAGCTACTTTCATTTCCGAAGGCTTTATCCTTGTAGACCAGTGTTATCAATATATACATCCCTAACATATACAATTACTGTATTTTTCGCTCCATAAGACGCACTTTTTCCCCCCCAAAAAATGGGGGGAAATGTCTGTTCATCTTATGGAGCGAATATTGATCAGGCGCTACCCCCCCCCCCCTGTCCGTCCGTCACCACCGTGTTACAGTACCGGCCGTTTGGCTCCTCTGTCTCCCGCATTTGACTCCGAGCGATGCCCCGGCTGGTCCTATCACTCAGCCACATATAGAAGACAGAACAGTCCGAGCTGCCGAATGGAGTATGGCCGCGGCGGATGTGGATGTGATGACTTCCCCTTCTATGCGAGGGGGAGGACTGTAACAAAGTCCCACCTCCTAGATAGATGGTACACTGATCCAATGATAAATTGAATCAGTGTGACGTGTATCATAGGAGGCGGGAATTTGTTATAGTGGGCGTCGGGATAATCAAATCCGTGACAGAGCTCTGTGTGGTGAGGCTGCATTTCAATGGCACAGGTGAGGCTGCATTTCAGTGGCACAGGTTAGGCTGCATTTCTTTGGCACAGATGAGGCTGCATTTTAATGGCACAGGTGAGGCTGTATTTCAATGGCACAGGTCAGGCTTCATTTCAATGGCACAGATGAGGCTGCATTTCAATGGCACAGGCAAGGCTGCATTTCAATGGCACAGGTCAAGCTGCATTTCAGTGGCACAGGTCAAGCTGCATTTCAGTGGCACAGGTCAGGCTGCATTTCAATGACACAGGTGAGGCTGCATTTCAGTGGCACAGGTGAGGCTGCATTTCAATGGTACAGGTCAGGCTGCATTTCAATGGCACAGGTGAGGCTGCATTTCAATGGCACAGGTCAGGCTGCATTGCAATGGCACAGGTCAGGCTGCATTTCTTTGGCACAGGTCAGGCTGCATTTCAATGGCACAGGTCAGGTCAGGTTGCATTTCAATGGCACAGGTCAGGCTGCATTTCTTTGGCACTGTCCAGGCTGCATTTCATGGGCAATGGTAAATATTTTAGTTCACCATTTGGTTCAGAATATTTTTTCTTGTTTTCCTCCTCTAAAACCTAGGTACATCTTATGGTCAGGTGCGTCTTATGGAGCGAAAAATATGGAAACATAACATAGTGTGCTTGCACATATTCAGTAGGGGGACATAAACCTTTTAACTTTCTCTATCACAAAAAGATAAATGCAGTGTATTGATTATGGCGAAGTGGTGCCCTGCCTGTCACATGCACTGCAATCTAATCTGTTATTCAGTACATTGCATCTTCTGAAGACCACAGCAAATCAGTGTGGTGTTATTATCTAGAGAGTAAAGTAAACTTGGATATGCTGATTATTATTAGAAATATTTCAGCACTTATCTGTGCAGCCTTCACAGTTGAACTGATACAGCTCAATATCGCATGACCCGAATGACTTAAAACTTTCACAGACTGTTTAAAGCTGAACTCTAGACAGATAAAAGAAACAAATGAATGCAGCTTTGTAATCATTATTACATAATTCAATGCATTTTTAGGCCTTAAATACCCTGGATGTTTTTTAAGCTGCTCCTAGGGGCATCTGGTGTAGGGATTAGCGAATGGTTGGGCTGTTCGCACATTCACTGAACAACCAAATTATCAGGTCGCTACCATTTGTTCGGCCCGCTGAATGACAACAATGCACTGCGCCATCGCACAGTGCATTGAAAGCCCTGATTGGCTGAAGCAGTGAAAGCTTTGCCCAATCAGGGCACAGCACTGTCAGAGCCATGATTTGACACTGTCATGCTGCCTCTATCCAATCATGGCTCATTGCTCTTTCAATAACAGCCATTTTCAGTGTGATTTTGGCTCTGTAACTAGACAGTGTGCTATAGTGTGCTATTGTGATTTTATTATCAGTGTAGAATATTAGTTTGGTGTCAATCTAGGGATAGTGTGAGTGTAGTGAGGAGGACCATCATTCATCTTTGCATTAGTGTGCAGCTAGAGTAGGGACAGTTCAGATAGTGTCAGTGTAGTGTAGTTACGAGTCATTCATCTCTACATTAGTGTATATCTAGAGTAGGGACAGTTCAGATAGTGTGATTGTAGTGTATTGACCAGTGTTCATCTTTACATTAGTGTGCATGTAGGGACAGTTCAGCTAGTGTTAGTGTAGTAACCGCTTAACACCGTATATTTCATTGCATTACTGCACGTTTAACGACATATAGTTCTGTAGGTTACTGCAAGTTTAACGCCATTTAGTTTTTTGCGTTACTGCAAGTTTAAAGCCATATAAGTCTGTGTGTTACTGAAAGTTTAGTGCTGTATATTTCATTGCGTTACTGCAAGTTTAACGTCATATATTTCATTGCATTACTGCAAGTTTAACGCCATATAGTTCTGTGTATTACTGCAAGTTTAACGCCATATAGGTCCATGCGTTACTGCAAGTTTAATGCTATATATTTCATTACGTTACTGCAAGCTTAACGCCATATAGTTCTGTGTGTTACTGTAAGCTTAATGCCATATAGTTATGTGCGTTATTGAAAGTTTAATGCCATATATTTCATTGCATTACTGCAAGTTTAATGCCATATATATCTGTGCGTTACTGCAAGTTTAACGCTATATAGTTGTGTGCGTTACTGCAAGTTTAACGCCATATATTCCTGTGCGTTACTGCAAGTTTAACGCCATATATTTCTGTGCGTTACTGAAAGTTTAGCGCTGTATATTTCATTGCGTTACTGCAAGTTTAACGCCATATATTTCATTGCATTACTGCAAGTTTAACACCATATAGTTCTGTGTATTACTGCAAGTTTAACGCCATATAGTTCCATGCGTTACTGCAAGTTTAATGCCATATAGTTCTGTGCATTACTGCAAGTTTAATGCTATATAGTTGTGTGTGCTACTGCAAGTTTAACGTTATATATTTCTGTGCATTACTGAAAGTTTAGCGCTATATAATTCATTGCGTTACTGCAAGTTTAACGCCATATATTTCTGTGCGTTACTGCAAGTTTAACGCTATATAGTTGTGTGTGCTACTGAAAGTTTAACGGCATATATTTAATTGCATTACTGCAAGTTTAACACTATATAGTTGTGTGCGTTACTGCGTTACTGAAATTCGGTTGGCTGAAATTCAACGGGAATGTGTGTGTTACTGCAAGTTTAACGCCATATATTTCTGTGCGTTATTGGAAGTTTAACGTTATATATTTCATTGTGTTATAGAATGTTTAACGCTATATAGTTGTGTGTGTTACTGCTAATTTAACGCTATATAGTTGTGTGCATTACTGCAAGTTTAACGCTATAAAGTTGTGTGCGTTACTGCAAGTTTAACGCTGTATATTTCATTGCGTTAGTACATGTTTAACGTAGTATATTTCTGTGCGTTACTGCACGTTTGAGGCAGTATATTACAGTATATTATAGTGTATCCTCATACAGCCTGGAACCTGCCAGAGATGTCAGGACATTATAGCAGTTCTGAGTATATTTCTATTTATGTACATATATATGGCTTGGAATGTCTATGCACTTACAATAATACTCCTATCCGTGGAGTGTGTCTGTGTAGTGAGTACTCAACTTAAAGTGCACCAATCACCACTTTCCATTGATTAAAGTGCATCCACGTACACATTTACGCATCTTTATTACATTTTGTTAATAAGCACCGCCCCCTCACTCCCAATAATGTCTGGGAAGACAACAAGGAGAGGCAGACGTTCCCATGGCACTGTAAGGGGGCCAGCAGCATATGTGTCCACAGGCAAAGGTGGACGTGGTCAGTCCTCAGGGCAGGGCATCATTTCCTCTGTTTAGTGATGTTGCCCATGCTATCCAGCCACAGCATGCAGAAGAGGTGGTGGACTGGCTTACTAAACCGTCCTCATCCTCCTCATCCTCCATCACACAAGCAGAGAGTAGTGTGCAGTTGCCTGTAGCTGCCAGAGTGGCTAAACCTGCCTCCTTGTCCACATCTATTCCTGCCATATCCCCAGCATCAGCCATGGAGGAGTTAGCTGAGTTATTTGAACACAGCATCAGCCACTTGCTCCTTGATGATGCACAGACATTACTCAATTCAGATGTTGGTTCTGAGGTTGAGGAAGGCAGGAACATGAGCCCACAGAGAAGGGGGAACACTGGTACACAAATTGACATTCATGTTCCCCCAGCCACAGCATATTGCCAAGTTGTCTCCAGTGGTAATGAGGATGGAGGAGATGATAATGATGGTGAGGTCACTGATGCAACTTGGGTGCCAGATAGAGCAGAGGAGGAAAGTGAGGGTGAGGCACAGCCCCAATGAGGCAGCCATCATGAAAGAGTAAAGAGCAGCCACCCTATTCCATCACATTGTGGAGCTGTTATCTCCTGGTCCACTTCCCACAGCTCAGCTGTCTGTGCCTTTTTTAGTACATGTGCAGCCAATCGCACTGTTGCTATTTGCAAACTTTGTCTCAAGCACATCAAACGAGGCAAAAACACCAGCCATTTGGGTACCACATGCTTGACAAGGCATTTAACCTCCCACCACCCAGCCCGTTGGCACGAGCACCTAAAAGCCAAACATAAGGGGCACAAATCTGTCCCTCCTCCTCCTTACTCACCTCAGTCTGCCCCTGCTATACCTCATGACCTCTCAGCAGCCTCCACTGACAGGGATTATGGTATAGCACGGGGTGTCCCAGGTCCTTGCAGTACATCTGCCTGCAGCACGCCACCAGTTGTAGAATATAGCCGGCAAATTTCTCTGCCCCATCTGCTGCAGCGGAAAAAAATACAGTCCCTGCCACCCACATGCCCAGCATCTAAATGCAAGCTGGTCAAAGCTGCTGGCTCTCCAACTTCTGCCTTTCCGCCTGGTGGATTTTGCCCCTTCCGTGAATTTGCAGAATGTGCTGCACCACAATGGCAGGTTCCCAGTCGCTACTTCTTTTCACATGAGGCCATTCCATCTCTCTACCATCATGTGGAAGGCAATGTTGTTGCATCATTGGGCAAAGCAGTCAGCCGCAAAGTTCACATCACTACTGACACATTGTCCAGCAAGCATGGGCAGGGACGATATATTTCGCTCGCAGCACACTGGGTAATGCTGCTTGCACCTTGGAATGATGCAGGACTGGGCTCAGTGCTGCAGCTTGTTGTGCCCCCACGTCTCCATACAGCTGGTAATGATGCGAGATTTGTCAGCTCTACCCCCCTCCTCCTCCATGCCCTCCTCTGCTGAATTGTCCTATGAACCTCAAATATCCCCTAAGCGTTCAAAGGGCTATTCAATGAGTCAGGCTAAAAGGTGCTATGCAGTGCTTCAGCTGGTGTGTCTAGGGGATAGGAACCACACCGGAGCAGAGATTCTTACAGCTCTGCAGGGACAGGCCCAGAGGTGGTTCACGCCATGCCAGCTGGAGCCAGGAATGGTGGTGTGCGATAATGGCCCAAACCTCCTGTCCGCCCTTAGACAGGAAAAGTTGACACATGTGCCACGCCTGATACATGTCCTCAATTTGGTGGTAAAGTATTTCCTAAAAAGGTATCCAGGGTCGGAAGATTTGCTAAAGCAGGCCAGAAGAGTCTGTAGCCATTTCAGGTGGTCATACACAGCCAGTGCTCAGTTAGCTGAAATTCAGCAGGAATTCCACCTGCCCGTAAACAACCTGATTTGTGACATGCCCACCAGGTGGACCTCAACTTTGCCAGTGCTGCAGCAGCTGTACATCAACAAGTGCCCTTGTGAGTATGGCACAACCACAGGCTCAGGCTGGCTCGGCTATTTTCCCCCATGCCAATGGCTGCTCATAAAGGATGCATGCACTGTACTGTCACCATTTGAGGAGGTCACAAGGATGGTGAGCCATGACAATGCATGCATCAGTGACACAATCCCTGTTGTCTTCCTGCTGGAACAGACTCTGGTTGGCATTATGGACAGGGCACTGAGGCAGAGCAGCGGGAGGAAGAGGAGGACTTCCTTTCCTCTCAAGGCCCACTTTATGCTGACACCATCGTTCCTATGCCACAGAACACACAAGAGGAGAGAGAGTAGGAGGAGGAGGATTCTGGCCGTTTCAGAGGCATTGAAGCAGAGGAAGACATAGGTCAAACAGTATGGCTTTCCATCCCCAGAACCCTTGGGAGTAGTACGTGGCTTGGAGGAGGCAGTTACAGATACTGTTATCCTGAGTAACCCCAAGGAGTCTGCTTCTCATTCCTCTGCAAATTTGCGGTGCATGGGCTCCCTCATGCTTCAAAGCCTGCGAAAGGACCCAAGAATACGTGGCATAAAGGAGAAGGATCACTATTGGTTGGTTGAAACCTAAGAGTCTTGAGGTTTCCCTTACAGTTGGCAACCCTCCTTGACCACTGTTATAAGGGGAAAGTCTCAGAACTCATCCTGTCCCCACAGAGAGTGTAGAAGATGAAATCTCTTGAGGACACCTTAACCACTTGCTGGCCGCCTCGCGTACATACACTGCGGCAAGTTGGCTTCCCTGCGCAGATTGCCATCTACTGTATAAATGGCGATCTGCACAGCCGCAGTTGCGGGCGGGTGCATACCACTGCCGGTGTGCTCTCGTGCCAGCCACACTTTCCGTGATGTCCGCCAGCAACCCACGTTCGCTTTCCAGAGAGGAAGAACCATTCTGTCAGTGGGATCAGTTAGATCTGTCATGCCCCGGCCAGCCCAGCCCCCACGCAGTTACAACACACCTAGGGAACACAGTTAACCCCTTGATTGCCCTCTGCAGGTTAACCCCTTCCCTGCCAGTGACATTTATACAGTAGTCAGTGGCTATATTTAGAGCTGATCGCTGTATAAATGTCATTGCTCCCAAAAAAGTGTCAAAAATGTCTGACATGTCCGACGCAATATCGCAGTCCCGATAAAAATCGCAGATCGCCACCATTACCAGTAAAAAAAATAAATAATAAAAACCCCATAAATTAATTATCATGGTTTGTAAACATATTTTGTGCAAATCAATCAATAAACGCCGATTGTGATTTTTTTTTTACCACATACATGTAGAAGAATATATATCGGCCAAAACTGATGAATAAATTTGTTTTTTAATATTTTTTTTGGATATGTATTATAGCAAAAAGTTAAAAAATATTGGGTTTTTTTTTCAAAATTGTCGCTCTCTTTTTGTTTATAGCACAAAATATAAAAACCGCAGAGGTGATCAAATACCACCAAAAGAAAGCTCTATTTGTGTGAAAAAAGGATGTCAATTTTGTTTGGGTACATCATCGCATGACCGCGCAATTGTCAGTTAAAATGCAGTGTCGAATCGCAAAAAGTTGTCTGGTCAGGAAGGGGGTAAATCCTTCCGGGGCTGAAGTGGTTAACCACTTCCCGCCCGGCGTATAGACAAATGACGTCTATTGATGTCCTCAGGATAATCCGCGATCGCTGGTGTCGTGGGTCAGTCTGACCCACCGCATTACCGACCGAGGTAAAAGGCTTTAATCCGAAGCCTTTTACCATGTGATCAGCCGTGACCAATCACGGCTGATCACAGTGTAGATAGGAAGAGCCGTTTATCAGCTTTTCCTCTGCTCGGGTCTGCAGACCTGAGCAGCAGAGAGCCGATCGGCTGCTCTCCTGACAGGGGGGGGCTGCGCTGAACATTTATCAGCGCAGCCACCCTCAGAATCACCCCCACTGGACCACCAGGGAGCCGGATCAGGACCACCAGGGAGCCCCCCCCCCCCGGACATCACAAGGAGGCCGCCCAGGACCACCAGGGAAGGCACACAGAGGCCGCCCAGGACCACCAGGGAGCCCCCACTAGACCACCAGGTAAGGGCAATATTGTGCACTGTAGGGATGGCACTGTGCCCATGTACGAAGCTGCCTGCCAGTGCCATCCCTAACAGTGCTTGTTGCACCACTGCCCACCACTGCCACCTATAAGTGCCCACTTGTGCCCACCTGTGCCACCTATCAGTGCCCACCTGTGCCACCTATCAGTGCCCACCTCTGCCACCTGTGCCACTTATCAGTGCCGCCTATGAGTGTCCATCAGTGCCGCATATCAGTGCCACGTATCAGTGCCCGTCGGTGTTGCTTGTCAGTGCCGCCCATCAGTGCTGCATATGTGCCCCATCATCAGCGCAACCTTATCAGTGCCACCTCATCAGTGCCAATCTGTACTGCCTCATCAGTGCCTGTCAGTGTAGCCTCATCAGTGCCCATCAGCGTAGCCACATCAGTGCCCGTCAGTGAAGTAGGAAATGTATTTTATACAAACTTTTGTGACAGAAACAATGAAAAATGGGGCTTTTTTTCAAAATTTTCGGTCTTTTTTTTTATAGCGCAAAAAATAAAAACCGCAGGGGTGATCAAATACCACCAAAAGAAAGCTCTATTTGTGGGAACAAAATGATAAAAACTTTGTTTGGGTACAACGTTGCACGACCATGCAATTCTCATTCAAATCGCAACAGCACTATAAGCTGAAAATTGGTCTGAGCAGGAAGTGTTCTAAGTGCATGGTATTGAAGTGGTTAAAGAGGATTTTGTCAAACCTTTTTCCCAGACTCTGGTAGGTTACAGTGTCGTGGAAAACATAGTTTTGAGGCTTCTGTTGGTCTAGAGAGAAGCGGTGGAGAAGGTGCCCGCCTAAGTGATGTATTTCACAATTTTTTCAGTCCTCGCCACCCAGGGCTGTCAGCTTTTTGGGATGTGGAATCTCTGCAGGACTTCTAGGCTACCTAGCATTGTGGGTGTTGATTTCATGTGGAAGAATGTTTTTGGTGTAGGCTTCATGGGCACAATTAACACCCAAAGACCAATTTTTTCTGCACCTGTTTGACAGGTGCATATCATTGCAATTTTTTTACATCAGGGCCAATTCTTGCTTTCATCAAGAGTAACTCTATGGGGTTACAGTGTGAAGGCGCCACCGACACCCAAGCACCAATTTTTCCACATCTGTTTGACAGCTGCATCAAATTTAATTTTTTTTACAGCAAGGCCAATTCTTGCTTTCATCAAGAGCAACTCTATAGGGTTACGGTGTGAAGGTGCCACCGACGCCCAAAGACCAATTTTTCCAAAACTGTTTGACAGGTGCATCAAATGTAATTCTTTTACAGCAAGGCCAATTCTTGCTTTCATCAGGAGTACTCTATAGGGTTACGGTGTGAAGGCGCCACTGACACCCAAAGACCAATTTTTCCGCAACTGTTTGTCAGGTGCATATCATTGCAATTTTTGACAGCAAGGCCAATTCTTGCTTTCATCAAGAGTACCTCTTATAGGGTTATGGTGTGAAGGCACCACTGACACCCAAAACCCAATTTTTTTGCACCCGTTACTTCTATCCAAAGTATGTGGAACAGACACCAGAATTTATCCAAAAAATATTGTTCCCAGTGCACTACATTGTGGCCTCATCATACAGACTGCCTCCCAAGCCATTGCTTACAAAATAAAGGAAGGGAAAATGTTATTTTTTTGGCTTTACAAATGCAATTATTTCTGCAGCAGATTCTATACACTGTACAGATGTGCCACTTTACAGGTAGACTATGGGGACCCTCAGGCACTATATTTTTTAAGGAATTTTTCATTTTTATGCTTTCACTTTAAGCATCAATAAATTACTGCTCATTTAAAAATGACGTTTTTTACAAACTTTTTTTTCATTGATACATGTCCCCCAGGGCAGTACCCAGACCCCCATAACCATTGCCCAATTACTTGCAAATAAGCCTTCAAAATGGGCACTTTTGATTTTTCACGTTCTGGTCCCATAGACATGCCCCTGCATGTTAGCCTATGTGTCCAGGCACACATAGGTATTTAGAGGCAGAAAAAAAAACACTGCCAGTGTGTCCAGGAGCAGCAACGTTTTGTCGGAGTGAAACATTTGGCGCATGTAAACACGCATTAAAACTTGGTGTGTTTAGCGCTTGAGTGTTGATATATTTCAATTGTCAGAATAAATTATTATTCTGATCAATGGAATTATTTAATGCCCAAATGCCTGACATGGCTAAGCATGCCTAAATGCGTTTTCAAGCATCAAGAATTTTTTTGGCTGCCAGGAGGAAGGCCTATAGGTGAGATAGAGAATTGCCCACTGGGCATGAGGCCTTAAAGTGATTGTAAAGTTTCACTTTTTTTTTTTAAATAACAAACATGTTATACTTACCTCCTCTGTGCAGTTGCAGTACCTCTTCTCGGGTCCCTCTTTGCTGCTTCTGGCCCCTCCCTCCTGTTGAGTGCCTCCACAGCAAGGAGCTTGCTATGGGGGCACCCCAGCCGAGCCACAGCTCCGTTTATCTATTCAGACACAGAGCCCTGACCCGGCCCGCCGCCCCAGACACGGAGCCCGACCCGGATGGCTAAGACACTCGTGGACATCACTGGAGAGAGATGGGGCTTAGGTAAGTAATTAGGGGGTGCTAGGGAGGCTGCTACACACATAAGGTTTTCTATCTTAATGCATAGAATGCATTAAGATAAAAAAAACCTTCTGCCTTTACAATTCCTTTAATGCAAGCATTGTAGAGCTGAGTGAAGAAGAAGCAGTAAAATGTGACAATCAGTTCATGTGATGACAAGAAGCATGCTGAAAGGAGGAGAAAGCAGAGTGACAGAAATGAGCCTGTAGGCAGGCGGGGCTGTGCACGAGGGGGCCTACAGGGGTAGCTGAGAGGTTGTTTGCCATGTCCTCCATGTTTCTCATTAACTTATTGGGTGCCAAGTACTGGGTCGCATGTGAGGTCTACCCCGCGTGGGTTTTTCTGGGCTACTTTAGGTACTTTGTACAGGGTCACTTTACTGCACACATGGGGTACCTTTGTCTTTGTGACATTTTTATCAGTGCCCTGGGGCAAGGTTGAGGCTGCCGTGGGGGGATGCTCGACCCTAAGGTGAACCTCTACTCTTAGAGATGAATGTACACCATGCACACTGCACTGCAACTGTTCTCCAGTTAACTCTCAGTTCCCTGTAAACCTTCTCTGTAATCATCATTTTGGAGGGACACGCTGAACCAATGTCCACATCCATCAACCCAGCGTTTTCCACTACCATTCCCCAGCAGCGGAATGGGACCCACTGCGCACTCTGCGCAGAGGGGAACCTCTGCGGAGCAATCCGCTCCTGTAGCTATGGGAGACAGACTGCGGGCATAAGGAGTGCTGACAACATCTCACTCGCTGCTAAAGGCCATGCCACCTATAACAGGTGCACAAGGATACTGTCCACACCGATGTCTTCATACCCCAATGTGTTTAAGACCCACTTTGTGAACTATGCATGCTGGTAACTTACAATACACATCTTTAATAACTTCAGACCAAGCATAGACAACGCTTCAATACTGTACTTGGAAAAAGTGCAATAATTAACATTTCATAATCCAACAGGCAAAACATGATACTTCCTAGATCCCTAATTAATATTACAGGTGAATTGCTGCCCCGGCATACCTGAAAAAGGTGCATGTCAGAGTTTATAGTCCTTTTAAGGCTCTCTCATGCAAGTGTAAATCCCTTTGAGCCACATTCCAGCACTGCTGTCTTTGGGGGGAACCCCAGGTACTGATAGCTTTATATCCCAAAAGTAATAAGTAGCATCCTTCTGGTTCCATGGAGAACTTCCACAAGCAATGACAAATCCTGGGTCGCTGCTGGGCTCCAGACCATGGTCCGTTTTATATATCACAGGACCAGTTGTTCGGAGCCAATGACCCACCAAAAAGCAAAAGAACTGGGAAAGGTCTTAACTTCTATCCTCCCGGCCGGGACAGCACCAAACTAACTGACTAAAACTTCCAACCTACTTACAAGCTCATCATTGTGCTGCTTCTTTTTTCACTGACCTGTCACAAGCTGGGGCAATTCCAGGACAATCTGCACTCAGAGAAAATGGGTTGAATGATACTGGCCATCAGAGTGAGGGCATCTAATGACAGAAAAAAGTACTGTAGGGGAAACCTAAAAAATAGTGTGTTTTGTTTTTTATATTTTAATTGGCTTTTCATTTTTTTCTGTCATTTTGTTTCATTTTTGGCTTGAGTTTCACTTTAATGTAATTGTTTTTTGTTACATAAAGTGAATGTGTTATATAGAAATTCTTAAGGTTAATTTCACATTCAAGTTCACTTTCATACTTCTGTTCCCAGCAGCACATATCTATTTTTATTTTGCTCCCCCACCTATTAATTTGGTTGGCAGATATTTACACACTTCCCATTTAAAAAAGCGCAAAATTAAAAAAAAAAAAAAACTTGAATTAATTTGTAAAAACCTTTGCAATATTTTGTACCGAAATCATAATTTTAGTGTCATTTTAAACAGGATAAATTACAGAATAAAATGTGCACCCATTATGCACAGTAACATTATTTATTTTTAAACCAACATTGCTCAAAAAAAAATGTGTTTTGTTTAGTTTTGTTGCATTTTATTGTCTAGGGATTGCAAAAAAATAAATAAAAAATTATTATTATAAGATATCATGAAAAGAAAGCATTGTTTGTCAAAAAAATCAATTACCGTATATACTCGAGTATAAGCCGAGTTTTTCAGCACATTTTTTGTGCTGAAAAAGATCCCCCTCGGCTTATACTCAAGTCAGTGTCTGTGGGTGATCAGTAAATTCACATTAAACAGAGCCGTGCTGCTTCTAAGAGCCGTTCGGTGCTTTGTAAGTGTGATTAAACACATTGGAATGTAGAGAATGCTGAGAGAGGTGTCAGATTCTCAGCTTGATGTCGGGGAGGTGGGCGGGACAAGCTGATGTTAGCTGTTCAGTCCCGCCTACCTCCTAATCTCCGTGAAGAGCTGCAGCTCTCTCTCAGCATTCTCTACATTCCAATGTGTTTAATCAAACTTACACAGCACAGAACGGCTCTTAGAAGCAGCACAGCTCTGTCTAATGTGAATCTACCTTACTCATCCCTTATGTGTTCTGGCTACAGTCCCTGTGTCCTGGCTAAAATCCCTGTGTCCTGGCTACAATACCTGTGTTCTGGCTACAGTCTGTGTCCTGGATAAAATCCCTGTGTCCTGGCTACAATACCCGTGTTCTGGCTACAGTCTGTGTCCTGGATAAAATCCATGTGTCCTGGCTACAATACCTGTGTTCTGGCTACAGTCTCGGTGTCCTGGATAAAATCCCTGTGTCCTGGCTACAATACCCGTGTTCTGGCTACAGTCTGTGTCCTGGATAAAATCCATGTGTCCTGGCTACAATACCTGTGTTCTGGCTACAGTCTCTGTGTCCTGGATAAAATCCCTGTGTCCTGGCTACAATACCTGTGTTCTGGCTACAGTCTCTGTGTCCTGGCTACAATCCCTGAGTTCTGGCTCCCTGTCCCTGTGTTCTGGCTACAATTCCTGTGTTCTGGCTGCTGCATTTGCCACCCTAGGCTTATACTCGGGTCAATAACTTTTCCCAGTTTTTTGTGGTAAAATTAGGTGCCTCGGCTTATATTCGGGTCGGCTTATACTCGAGTATATACGGTATGTGTTAGCTTGTTATCATTAGTAATGACAAAGTGATTGCTGAATAAGCAGGTCCATAGCAGAAATGGTCCATAGGGGGTGAACAGGTGTGAGAGGTGAAGTGGTTAAAGCGGAGGTCCGCCAGGGAAAAGAAAAATTAAAAGTCAGCAGCTACATATACAATAGCTGCTGACTTTTAATAATAGGACACTTACCTGTCCTGGAGTCCAGCGATGTCGGCACCCGCCACCGATCTTTGGATCGGGGGTCGGGTGCAGCCGGATCCATTGCGGGTAAGGGAACCTGGACGTGTAGCATTACAGCTTCATGCCGGGCACCTTACTGCGAATGTGCGAAGCTCCCCTGCGCTCTGCTATTGGCCAGGTGGCCAGTAGCAGAGCGAGCAGGGAAGAGTGAGCCGGGCTGCGGCCGGCCAGAGCTCCCGGATGTGTGGAAAAGGACACTTGTCTAAAGACAGGTGTCCTCTTCCCCCTCCCCCCCGAAAGGTGCCAAATGTGACACCTGAGGGGGGAGGGGAATCCAACCAGTGGAAGTTCCACTTTTGGGTGGAACTCCGCTTTAAGATACACTTAAAAGTGATTCTAAAGCCAAAGGCTGGGCTCACACCTACAGTATCTCACAAAAGTGAGTACACCCCTCACATTTTTGTAAATATTTTATTCTATCTTTTCATGTAACAACACTGAAGAAATGACACTTTGCTACAATGTAAAGCAGTGAGCGTACAGCTTGTATAATAGTGTAAATTTGCTGTCCCCTCAAAATAACTCAACACACAGCCATTAATGTCTAAACCGTTGGCAAAAAAAGTGAGTACACCTCACACCCAATTAGCCATTTTCCCTCCCCGGTGACTCGTTAGTGTTACAAGGTCTCAGGTGTGAATGGAGAGCAGGTGTGTTAAATTTGGTGATATCGCTCTCACTCTCTCATACTGGTCACTGGAGGTTCAACATGGCACCTCATGGCAAAGAATTGTATGAGGATCTGAAAAAAAAAGAATTGTTGCTCTACATATAGCCTAGGCTATAAGAAGATTGCCAAGACCCTGAAACTGAGCTGCAGCATGGTGACCAAGACCATACAGCGGTTTAACAGTACAGATTCCACTCAGAAAAGGCCTTGCCATGGTTGACCAAAGAAGCTGAGTGCATGTGCTCAGCGTCACATCCAGAGCTTGTCTTTGGGATATAGATGCATGAGTGCTGCCAGCATTGCTGCAGAGATTGAAGGGGTGGGGGGGCCACCCTGTCAGTGCTCAGACCATACGCCGCATAATGCATCAAATTGGTCTGCATGGCTGTCATCCCAGAAGGAAGTTTCTTCTAAAGATGATGTACAAGAAAGCCCGCAAACTAATTGCTGAAGACAAGCAGATTAAGGACATGGATTACTGGAACCATGTCCTGTGGTCTGATGAGACCAAGATAAACTTATTTGGTTCAGATGGTGTCAAGCGTGTGTGGCGGCAACCAGATGAAGAGAACAAAGACAAGTGTGTCTTGCCTACAGTAAAGCATGGTGGTGGGAGTGTCATGGTCTGGGGCTGCATGAGTGCTGCCAGCACTGGGGAGCTACAGTTCATTGAGGAACCATGAATGCCAACATGTATTGTGACATACTGAAGCAGAGCATGATCCCCTTCCTTCGAAGAATGGGCCGCAGGGCAGTATTCTATGTGAAAGTGCATTCTATGCATTAAGGTAAAAAATGTTCTGTGCTGCAGCTGCTCCCCAGACACCCCCCTTTTCCTTACCTAAGCCCATGTGATCCAGTGAGGTGCACGAGCGCAAGGGCTCCTGTTGCTGTCTCTCTCCTCATTGGACAGATTGACAGCAGCAGGATTGGCTTCCACTGCTGTCAATCAAATCCGGTGACACAGGAGTGGGGGGCCGAGTCCTGCTGTTTGTGTCAATAGACGCAGCAGCGGGATTCTGGAGCGAGCACGTATGGGCTCCCCCAGGGAAAGCAGCTTACCCTGGGGGGCACCCAATGAAGAGGAGATGCATTTACACATGTAGTGTCATGCAGTAACATGTTTCGTTAAGGCAGTTCATTAATTTGAATGAGACGCCAATGCACCAGAATGCACTAAAAGGTACCAGCATCATTTTTAGCAACACAACGCATAGTAGTGCCGTACCGTGCACTGTGGTGCACTGCAGCGTAGGTGTATTGTGTTG
>BLSH010207308.1:452591-463414 GCA_018402905.1 Glandirana rugosa
TTGTCGTCCTTGGACTGGGATATCCTCATCCGCTACTAAATCATCGCCTACTCCTATAGGGTCAGGTTCCTGCTGTTGTTGTAAGGGACAGATTATTGTTCTAAAATCATCATCTACACTGCCACGGTCACGGCCTAGCCAACCTCTATGCTCCTACTCCACATCCACCCCCCCTTCCCATTTTTATTTTTTTTTATTTGATTTTAAGTTATTTTCCCTATGCCCATTTTTTGTAGGGCACTTGTCCTACTCTTACCCCCATTTCACTTCACTTCCTTTTGCAGCCCTCTAGCACTTGCCAGGACTTTTTTACAGACATTTTTGTGCCGAAAAGTTTGGGTCCCCATTGACTTCAATGGGGTCCGGGGTAAAGTTCGGGTCAAGTTCGGTACCGAACCCAAACTTTTTCGCGAAGTTCGGCCGGACCCACCGAACCCGAACATCCAGGGGTCCGCTCAACTCTACTAGTAATGAGACCTTCTTCACGAATATTGATTACAGTGCAAAAGACACTGTTTTCCTAGCAAACAGGAAAAGCATCACATCTAAAGGTAAAGGCTAGGGCTTCTTGAACTGCATTACACCACAAGGAGGTCACCACACTATACTTGTAAAGAAAATGCTGCATGTTCCAGAAATAGAAGACAGCCTTCTATCAGTGAAAAGTCTTGCAAACAACGGTTAAGTTCCAGGGTGATGAATGCACAATTCACAATAATAAGCAATTCCTCGCAAAAGGAAAACTGGATGATAACCTATACAAGCTCATTACCACAGACCAGCAAGCCAATATAGTCTGTAATGACCCACACAGCAAATGTATTAATTTATGGCACAGGCAGCTGGGCACAGAATGCCAGAAGCTATACAGGACAATAAAAAGAGAGGCTTATTAGAAGATTTGACAATAACACTTTGCAAAGTGCTCGTGAAATGCAAGTGCTGTATTGAAGCAAAAGCCACAGGTACTCCCCTTCCAAGGGCATCTCAAAGAAAAACCACCCACCCCCTGCAGCTAATACACTGTGACGTATGGGGTCCAAAGAAAACTCTCATGTCAGGCAGGAACAGGTATCTACTGACTTTCATTGATGATTATTCCAGGTACACAACTACTTATCTGATGAAACACAAGAATGAAACAGAGAAAAGAGCAAGAGTTTGTTGCCATGTCTAGCAATAAATTCCAACGCAAACCAGAAATAATACACACTGACAATGGGGGACAATACATAAGCAAAGAAGTGGCCTCATACCTGAAGAGACAAGGAATAGTACACCAGACAACCACACCATACACTCCTGAACAAAACAGTGTAGCAGAATGGAAAAATCTCACTCTTATAAAATGGCCAGGTGCATGTTGTCGGATGCCAATCTACCTCACAAGTACTGGGGAGAAGCAGTCATAACTGTAACCTACCTACAGAACAGACTACCCTCAATAGCTATTAAAAGTACTCCATTCAAAATGTGGCATGGATCAAAGCCTAGCATTAGGCGCATCAGAGTGTTTGGATGTAAGGCATGTGCCTATATTCTAAGTGAAAAGCGATCCAAGCTGGAGAACAGAGCCATAGAGAGCATGCTAGTAGGCTATAGTAAGCAAACTAAGGGTTACAGAACCTTACACCCAAAGACTAACAAAGTGGCAATAAGCCATAGTGTATATTTTGATGAAAGTCCATCACCAGAAACATCGATCCCTGAAAGATGTCAAGTAAATATGCCAAGCAAATCAGAAGAAAAGTTTGACCAAAGCGAACCTGTGCAGGAGTCAGAACAAGAGGTGAAACTCACATTAACTAAACCAAGTTCCCCACCAGATCCTACTGAACTGCATGAAGTCAGAAGATCCATTAGGACTACAAAGGGGATACCACCCCGCAAGCTGTCATACACTGTCAAAACACACAGCATACTTGAACCAACATCCTGTGAAGACATAGAAAAACTGCCAAAACGTGAAGCCAATAAATGGAGAAAGGCGGCAGAAGAAGAATTAAAGTCACTTCAAGAAAATAAAACCTGGACACTTACAGAGCTCCCTCCTAACTGCAAAACTATAGGAAGTAAGTGGACTTTCAAAGTAAAGTCAGATGCAGAAGGGAATATCCACAAAAACGCCAGACTAGTTGCCAAGGGTTACTCTCCAGAAATTCAGTGAAGATTACAATGAAACATTTGTTCCCGTCGTAAAACACTCCAGCATCAGCGTTGCAGCCAGGAAGGGCATGAAAGTCGAATACCTAAACATTAAAACTGCTTTCCTATATGGAAACATTAAAGAAGATTTCTACATGGAGCAACCACCAGGGTTTGAGCAAGGAGACAACCTTGTGTGTAAACTTCAGAAGAGCATCTACGGTCTTAAGCAATCTGCAAGGATGTGGAATGAGAAAGTGAAAGTACTTACCAAGAAGTAAAGCAGACCCTTGTCTCTACTCCAAGAATTAAGAAGACAGATGGATATACATCCTTATCTATGTTGATGACATTATAACTTGTTCTGAACAAGAAGGGGATTACAATCAGATAGTTCACAAGCTGAATTTTGAAATCAAAGAGCTAGGGAACATTAGCTACTGTCTGGGAATCCAAATAAAGAGAGAAGAAGATGGAAGTTATCTTCTCAACCAATCTCAGAAATTTTGGAACAATTCCATATGCAAGATACAAAGGAAATGAAAACTCCTATGGAACCAGGCTATCAAAAGAGCAAAGAAGCAGAAAACTTGCTACCCAGCAATGACATGTATCGCAAAGCAATCGGTAAGCTGCTATATGTTGCCACTGTGACAAGACCGGATTTAGCTGCAGCAGTGGGTATCCTATGCAGGAAAGTCTCTGCTCCCTGTCAGCGTGCCCGGAACTCAATAAAAGGAGTGATGCAATACCTCAAAGGAACAATTCAGATGAAGTTAAGGCTACAAGCAACATCTGACCCAAAACTAATCGGATATGTGGATGCTGATTGGGCCAGGGACTGCACAGACCGCAAATCCACAGGTGGATTCATCTTCCAGTATGGGGAAGGAACCATAAGTTGGTCTAGTCAAAATCTTCAACCAAAGCAGAGTACATTGCAACAGCACATGCATGTCAAGAAGCGATATGGAATTGTCAGCTTTTTATGGACATTGAACTAGACATGTCAAAACCAATTCCCATTGTTGAAGACAACCAGGGATGTATAAAGCTTACGCAATCATAAAGGGTCAATACTAGGACCAAACACATTGACGTCAAGTATCACCTACTGAGGGACAATCAAGAACAAGATGTTATTGACATTCAATACTGCCCATCAGAGGAGATGACTGCTGATACACTCACCAAGCCTTTTTGAAGGAACATCATAGTTATTTTGAGAAGAAGCTGAATATTTTTTTGACAAAGCACAGGCTGTTGAGAGGGGTGTTAGAAGAACAACAATGCTGTATGCATTATACCTTTCTATCCAGCAGGTGGCACTGCAGTATTATATTGTGTTATTCTATGGTAAAGCAGTCAGAGGAAGTACCTTCCTTATGTAAGTGTATGTACTTGTATTGTCCTGTTTCCTGTAAGATATGTTCTGCCATTCTCTATGAAAAGTTAGACCCCTTTCACACTGAAGCAGCGGGTCTGTTAGTGGTAAAGTGCCGATAGATTTAGCGGCGCTTTAGTGCTGTTTAAGCGGCACTTTTCGGCCGCTCTCACGGTGCTTTTAACCCCTAAGAAGGGGTTAAAAGCGCCCGTGTTGTGGCGCTTCTGAAGCACTTTTCAGGCACTTCAGAAGCGCTGCCTGTCACACCTTGACTGGGAATCGATCCTGGGACCTGTGTTCTTGTGGTTGGTTCCTTATGGCCTTAGCCACGGAGAAACTGCTATCTTTATGGAGTCCTGGGTAACTACTGCTTTTGGATGGTGATTCTGGCTCCACCCAGTGGCCAGCTGTAGGCAGTCACCTCAGTTAGTACCCTACATATCCTCACTTCCCCTTCCTGTCTTTGCCTGAGTATAGGTTTCAGTTACTGCTAGTCATTATACCTGATTGTTTGTCTGTTACTAACCTTGCTTGTTCCTGACTACCCCTTTGGATTGCTCTATTGTACTAAGTTGACCGATTGTTGCCGAATTTTGCCTGTCCCTGACGCCATCTGGTAAACCCCTTGGATCTCTGCCTGGGTTTGCTACAGGACCGACATTGGATCACCCTTGGCTCCCAAATACACCCTCTACTAACCGTGAGTCATTTATTTATTTGTTGTTCCTTGATTGGGGCTGTTTGCACTTACCATAGAGGTCCCAGAATTCTGGCTGAAGGACTGCAACCGTCCTCCACCTGATACCGGGATAACAAGACTACTGGTCAGGAAACCGGAGTGACAGTTGGGGTTCCTGGCAGACCTAACACTGCCCATTCATTCCAATGGGAAGGGGTGGTTTAGATACTGTTTGCAGGACTTTTTTTTCCGGTCCCGCAAGCGCACCGCCCCAGTGTGAAAGCACTCAGGCTTTCACACTCAGGCGGCATGAGAGGCAGTTTTCAGGCGCTTTACAGGTGCTATTTTTAGCACTAAAACGCCTGAAAACTGCCTCAGTGTGAAAAGGATCTAAAGTGCATTGCTGTATACAAGAAGCTTCCAGCTTTTCAATACTCTGCACAACAGTTCTAAGAAATACAGATCCATGGCTGGAGGCCAGGAATGGTTGTCCCTGAAATGCATAACATTTATAAATAGATAAAATAACAAAAGTTTGTCATACTGACACTATGGGCTAGGCAAAACTACACAATAGCATAGCTGCCGTCAGCATATATAAATTCCAGCTCAACTAAGTGACATCACTGCTTGACATGGGTGAGACCAGCCATAGTCAGCTTGGGGATTAAACTTTGCTCCAGTAACTGTATAGCTAAATAATCCCTTTTTGGGTGGATTTATGGCGATTTCTCCATCATACGGCTGTGATTAGTCATTACCAAAAGAGTGACAGATATAGTCTATTCCAATAAATAAACAGTATAGTAAAGATCGCCATACACATATATACAGTATTTATTTTGTGCAACTTGCGGGTTGAAGGAGAGAAACCTAAGAGATTCCTCCATCTAAGCTAAACAGCATGAATGCAGGAATCTCCCCTGGAGGCTACTGTATTCTGATAGTTGGCACCAGCAGTGCCTGCATCTGATTGGACAATTTTCCACTTGGCTTCTTCGGCAAAAAAGTCAATTGAAATATTGACTTTGTTGAGCTGGGTGAGGCTGACAAGGCAATCCACAGCTCGATTATAACAGGGTTAGGTCTCTTGCACATGGTACTGACATTTGAGCATCAGCATTTCTGAACGTAATTTTAAATGTTTGTTTTGCGCGCATTTGCACATGTTTATGCGAGTATTTGCGCATTCACATGTAAAATACATTCCCAGGCAAAATTCATGAATATTTATGCTCATATGTGTGTATTTACGTGCATTTGCACGTATTTGCGCTTACCAGCCCAAAACACTGACCAGGAATGCAGATTTTTCTTTTTTTTTCAAGAATATGCAATGCTTGTTTACACGCCTGGGTGTACAGGCACATTGTAAACAATGGGCAGCAATTTAGATCAGTAAAAAAAAGTGCTGTAATGAGTTTTTTCAAGCCTTCAAGAGGCCTTAAAGTGGCTCTAAGCCCTGGTTCACATTGGTGCATTTTGGCATGCGATTTGACATTTCAAATCGCATGCCAGATTGGCAGCAATTGCCGACACTGGCACCGTCCGAATCGGTGCGAAGCTGCATTTGTGGCACCGCACCGATTTCCAAAAGTAATTTCTGTACTACTTTTGGCGATTTCAGATGCGATTTCCATTGACATCTGTGCAGCAACCCGCACAGATGTCTCTGAAATCGCACCTGAAGTTGGGACTGACATGTGGGAATGAAATGGTGTGACTTTAGCTGAACTCGAACTATTTCATTCCCGCACCAATGTGAACCTAGGCTAAAGGCAAACATTTTTTTCCAAATGAGATAAACATAACTCACTTACAGTACATTTGTGTGTTTCTTTTTTCATTTCCTTCTCGAACATTGACCCCCTCGCTACCAGAGGACCTGTTACCTTACCAGGTACCACGCCTGATGACTGGTTGCTTGTAGCTTGTTCCTTCACTTGGTCACCCATAGCAACTACATTCCCATTCCTTGTCTTACCGAACTAACCTTTTGTAGTAGTGCTACACCATACCCTATAGTGCAATTGCAGAACCAAGTTCTTTGGAATACACCAGAACCAGCATGCTAGCCCCTTAAATATCTTCAGACCAGGCTCATAACTGGTAAGGTAACTTTTACTGTAGAAAAGCTTTTATATCACAGGTGGGCCCACCAAAACCAAAAGCCTGGGAAAACAGAACCCAAAATGTGTTAACCCCTTCCCCATCCTGGGCCGGCTGCAGGAACTAATGTATTTCAACCTACCTACGCACTGCTTTGCATTGTGCGGAGTTTCTGTAAATGCAACATGTCCAATCTGAGCTGTAGGTAAAGCATATACACTAAAAAAAGACAGTATATGTAAAGAAAATCGATATGATAAAGGTATTCAACTGTGTTCATAAAAAGTAATATATAAGGCTTATTGATTTCTACTTTTATCAGCAGAACTGGGAAAGTAAACATTAATGGACTGTATCTTTTAACGCATACTGTGTACTTAAGGACACGTCACATGGGCTTATCAATTGACAACAGAGCAGCACTACATCAGCTGATAATACAATGTGTAGAGTCCAAACACTAAAGAATGAGAAAATTATAAATTAGCTGTTACATTGTCACTGCCACAGATATGCACACATTTAACCCGTCAGATCTTCCAACAGAAGCACAAGCATGTTCTCCCTTTTGGAAGTAATATGTTCTCTATAATGTAACCGTAAATAAAAAGTTATAATTTATTTGCAGCAGAAACATCACATTAGATACAGAATAGTATCATGCCATGCTAAACAGGTCAGTTACTCACCTTGAAGTAATGTCAGTTTGTGGGCAGGGCCAGTTAGTTGGTACCCATTATGAGAGAATCTGGGGTGCCTTCAGGTGTGCCTTGGCAAAATGCCCAACAATTGTATACAAGCCAGCAGTTGGATCAAGCCTGCCTTTTAAAGTTACACCAAGCCACATGGTTTTATAGTGCACTATTACAATCTCCTATCCGCTGGCGTTGCAACAACCAATTATGTCATCGATTGATAAGGAGGACATTGGGTGCCTACATAGCATCCTTGTTTGCCCTTCCCCTGCTCCTCTCCATCAGCACTGTGATCACATTAGCTGAATGGGGGAGAGAAACTGAAGGAGAAGAGAAACGTTAGAATACTAGTCAGTACCACTGTACAAAGGTGTATTCGCTTTGGAAGAATAACTCACCCCTAACATTGGGTGTCCTATGTGTGTGGATGTTGCTGCATTATGTAAAACTAGTAGTTTAGTTTAGTACATTTTATAACGGGTGCCTCAAGATTGTGCAGAATTTTAAAGGGTGCCTTGACTGAAAGTAGGTTGAAAACACTGCTGTTGTGTTTACTTATTTCTCTCCAAATCTCTAAGTGTTGTTTCTCTCTGGTGCTTCGTTCCTCTGATATCAGCATGTGTCACTGCTGACAAGTTTTCTGACACATGAGATAACATTAACTCAAAATTTGTGTCGGGGACTGCGCTTAGAGGGAGATAAGCAAGGAGCTTGTCTATTCAGTATACAGCTCTGCATGTTCCTTTGTTCCTCTGCCTATGTGAAGGGGGAGGGGAGTGTCCCTTTCCTCCAATCAGCTCTCACACATTGTAAGTCCAGTCTCTTCACCCACCCCTATGTACTGCTGAAAGATGAAGAAAGATGCACTTCTCAAAGGATGTAGAAAGGGGAAGACAGCAGATATATGTACAAGTAAGACTCATGTAGGAGGATTTGTTAAATCTCTGTGTATCATCTGAAGCTATTCACTTCACTGTGTATACTGTATGTGAGGCTTTACAATCACTTTAAGATGAAAAAAAAACCTTCTGTGTACAGCAGCCCTGCTGAGCCCCGCTAATACTTACCTGAGCCGCATCTCTATACAGCGATGTTGCTCAAGAGTCTCAGCTGTCCAGGACTCTCCCTCCTCACTAGCTGAGACAGCAGCGAGTACCATTGGCTCCTGCTGTTGTCAATTAAAGTCAGTGAGTCAATGAGGAGAGAGAGGGGGTGAGGCCGAGCCTCGGCTCCATGTCTAAATGCGCACACAGAGCAGCTGCTTGGCTTGAGCCCCCCATAGCAAGCTGCTTGCTGTGGGGGCAGGAGGGAGGGGCCAGCAGTGCCGGCGGGGGACCCAAGAAGAGGAGGATCTGGGCTGCTCTGTGCAAAACCACTACACAGAGCAGGTAAGTATGACATGCTTGTTATTTTAAAGAAAGAAAAACAAGACTTTAATATCACTTTAAATTCAGAGGAGGAAGTTGACATGCTGCAGCCACAATACTTTGCACTGTAACCAGTACAAATTGAAAGCGGCATGTCGAGTTAAAAGGCAGCACCATGTGTCAGATTTGGTAATTTAAGTCAATGGGGCTGCACCACAACCACAAGCCAAATGCTTGGCTCCAATTTGCATATCATCAGCCCATTGTAAATTGCCATTCAGCAAAAACAGGCATTCGGGAGTTAGCAGGATCACCTCCTAAATGCCTGACAGTGGATACTTTGCCATATTCTGATAAGTGATCCACCATGAAACCATGGGCTAATGTGAACCTAGCCTAAGAATACAAAACCCATCTGACATGAGAAAAATCTCACTGACCCAGAACCTAGAAGAAGACCCAGAACCTAGCAAGAAGAGGAGGAATAGGGTAAACAGAATGATCCTATGAACACTATTTTTGGCTACTAGTTCTGCTCCACCATTGGGACAATCTGCTTCTGAGTCCCTAGCTGTGTTCCACCACCCTGAAGACTGATGCCTCTCCTACTCATATATATATATATTATATACTATATACATTCAAATCTTACAGTCAGAATTGGACCCTGTTCTAATGACTTGGGAACTCAAGCACAGAGATTGCATTCACCCTGAGAAACACCATGAATCCATTAGATTAGTGGTTCTCAAACTCAGTCCTCAAGTACACCCAACGGGCCATGTTTTCAGGTTTTCCTTTACTTTGCACAGCTGCTTTAAATCAATATCAATGACATGGTATTGATAACAGCTACTTTATCTAAGGTAAGTTCCCAAAACATGACCCGTTGGGGGTACTTGAGGACTGAGGTTGAGAACCACTGCATTAAGTGATGTTGGTTTTCAGTTTCAAGAAGGAAATGAAAATATCTATTTTGGCAAAGTAACACTAATAAAGTAAGCAGAATATTTGCTGAGTAATAGCATTTTAAATGCAAATTTGTATTTACTGTATTTTTTATATATGATGTTTTTATTTGTATTTTATGTGTCCAGGTATTATATCTTGCAATTGTATTTTATACTGTTCTACTTAAAGTGTGTCTTTGTATATTTTGTCTGCTTCACTGTGTTATTATAATTTGCTGTTTTGGGATTGTTCATTAAACACAATAAACTTTCATCAAAATGCATAAAATGTTATATATAGATGCTATACATGGTATATAGTGTTTTTAAGCCAATGTTACCTGTGACAATTTTAGATATTCCTATTCTATGACAGAGGGTTCCTTAAAATTACTTTGAATTGTTGTCTGCCTTGTTGCATAGTGTTAGGCCGGGTTCACATATGTGCGGCTGCGGTTTCCAGCCTGGGGTCCTGTGTGTTTCTGTTCACCGGTTCAGGTGCGATTCAGGTCCGAATTCTTGCCTAAATTTGAACCTGAATCAGACCTAAAAACGCACAGGACCCTTTTGGAAACCACACCATGGCCACCCCGGTCATGTGTGAACTGGCTCCATTGAGAGCCGGTCATACTCCCATGTCATGCGAATTGGATGTGGTGAAAACTGCATCCAATTCGCACATGTGTGAACCCGGCCTTTGAGGCAGTTACCACTAACCCAACACTACACAGTTAAATACTATTCTGTCTATTTTATACTGGTATAGCGAATAATGCAAATATGAATTGAAGAAAATCTAAATAGTAAACGTATGACATTTACTTAGCTAAACCCCTGTGCTTCATAAACAAATGCCACTTTTTCTATGTTTCAATAAACACTAGTTTCATAATTTTTTCATCATAGTTCTGCCACTTTGCAGCCATTTCCTACATGCAAGTGCTCCAACGGTGGCTATATATCATTGCAGATGACAACTCAGGAATTAATGAATGCAGTAAGCATTGTCAGAACATAATCACTACTGATATCACAATATGACAACACTACAGAGTAATTGGGAGACAGACAAACCATTGTCACTCCATAACAAGGACCTTTTGAGGCACGACCGCCAGGCTATTATTTAAAGCTGTAGATTTAAAAATATTAAAAAATTACTTTTAAAATTGCCTAAACATGTTATAAGATAATATGGGATTTTAAGGACTGAGTTTATTTAAATTTTTATTAGCAATGACCCTTAGATGCTCTTTTAATCTGCCATGGACCTCCATTGTACAGGTCATTGGAATTGCCTTTGCTAAAAATAGTAAATAACAATGGACATATGGTAAAACCTTTCCCACCACTAATCATTAATGTTTTGAAGCTCGGAATGGCCAGCTATAATTGTTTTCCATTGTATACACAGACGGATTTGAATCGATATGCTGCAAACTATGTGGTTGATTTTCTAAAACTGGAAAATGCAAAATTTGGTACAGCTCTGCA
>BLSH010207308.1:478949-498781 GCA_018402905.1 Glandirana rugosa
ATGTCAAATGTGACTATATATCGTGTGTTACACATATATATATATATATATATATATATATATGGTCCGACATATATAAAAAATATGTGGTACACTTCACCTGATATATATATATATACATTGTGTGCTATATATCAGTGTAAACTGTACATATGGTATATAGTCCACTTCACGTGGTGTATAAAAATATATACAGCCTGGTATATATATATATATATATATATATACACACAGCGTATTGAGCGTGCTCTATATATCCGTACCTAAGGTATATAGTCCACTTGACGTGGTGTATAAAAATATATACAGCCTGGTATATGTATGTATTGAGTGTGCACTATATATCGGTGCATTTGGGGGTGTACAGTATATAGCACACTACTTGGCATGTTGTCTTCAAATATATACAGTCTAGTGTATACAGATATACACGCAGTGTATTGAGAGTAAACTATATATCGGTGCATTCGGGGGTGTACGGTATATAGTACAGTGTAGTGTGGTGCAAAAAAAAAATCATGTCAGGAAGGCCTCAAAGGAGAGGCAGGTGCTCCCAGGCCACTAAAAGAGGGCAAGCAGCCTCTGTGTCTTCAGTGAAAAGTGGTGGTGGCGGACATGGTGCATACTCTGCAGGCGGGTCACGCTTGTCCTTTTTTTCTGCTGTTGGACGTGCTATTGAGCCACAACATGCAGAAGAGTTGGTGGAGTGGATAACAAAGCTGTCCTCATCCTCTGTCACCCAGGCTCGTACAAGTTTGCCTTCCAACGCATCTGGCAAAGCGGCCTATTCCATTGGATCCTTGTCCACAGTTACTCCTCCAGTAGCCCCACCATCATGCACGGAGGAGTCACCTGAGTTGTTCAACCATAGTGTCGGTTACATGCTCATGGAGGATGCACAGCAGTTTGAAGGCTCTGATGTTAGTTCCCAGGTTGAGGAAGGGAGTAGCTTGAGCCTAGAGACAGGGGGTGCCACAAAAGGACTAGAAACTAGCAGTCATGTTCCCCCAGCTGCAGCATACTGCCAAGTTTGCTCCAGTGACGAGGAGGGAGGGGATGATGAGGACACGGACCGTACCTGGGTGCCTGAGAGAAGAGAGGAGGAAAGTAAGGAGGAGGCCCAACTCCAACAAGGCAGGATGTCCTCCGGGGCCAGCTTAAGGGCAGCCACCCAATTGCATCAGCCCACAGAGCTCCACAGGGCGCTGCTGCCTCCCCGCTGACTTCCAAAATTTCTTTGGTGTGGGTATCTTTCAGCACATGTGCAGCAGATCGCACCATTGCCATTTGCAATCTATGTCTGAATCGGGTCAAGCGTGGCCAGGACCGCTTGGGCACTACTGTCTTGACAAAACATATGACGACCAGCCATGCAATCCGTTGCCAAGAGTACCTGAAGAACCCACATCAGAAAACAAGGTGGACTCCTCCTTGCTCCTCATCTGGGATCTCAACCCCTACTATACTTGCAGTCCTCTCCAAAACCTGCACTGTGAGGAATAAAGGTGTAGCAATGCATGCCACAAGTAATTGCAGCCAGCAATCTGCTAGCAGTACACCACCAGGTGAATTCAGCAGGCATATATCACTACCCCAGTTGCTGAACCGTAAAAAGAAATACAGTCCCAGCCATCCACATGCTCAGCGTCTTAATGCTAGCTTGGCCAAATTGCTAGCACTCCAACTGCTGCCTTTTCAGCTGGTAGACTCTGCGTCCTTTAGTGAATTTGTGGAATGTGCTGTCCCACATTGGCATGTTCCCAAAAGAGATTTCTTTTCACGGAAGGCCATTCCAGCTCTCTACCGTCATGTGGAAGGCAATGCTTTGGCCTCGTTGAACAGTGCGTTCAGCAGCAGGGTTCATATTACCGCTGACTCATGGTCCAGCAGGCACGGTCAGGGACGTTACCTTTCCTTCATGGTGCACTGGGTAACTCTGCTGGCAGCTAGGAAGGATGCAGTACAGGGTTCAGTTTTGGAAATAGTTCCACCACCACGCCTCCAAAAAGCTGGTGGTGATTTTTCCACATCCGCCTCCTCCTCCTCCACCCCCTCCTCTTCTTCTACCTCTGTAGCCTCTTCTGCAGAATTGTCCTCTGAACCTGCAGTGCTCCCTAAGCGTTCAAGGAGCTATGCAAGCAGTCAGGCTAAAAGATGCCATGCGGTGCTTGAGTTAGTCTGTCTTGGGGACAGGAGCCACACTGGGGAAGAGATTATTTCAGCTCTGCGGGGGCAGGCTCAGAGGTGGTTGACGCCATCGTAGCTTGAGCCAGGAATGGTTGTATGCGACAATGGCACCAACCTTCTCTCTGCCCTCCGACTGGGACAATTGACACATGTTCCATGCTTGGAATGCGTCTTGAATTTGGAGGTGCAGCGTTTCTTGACCAGGTACCCAGGCTTACCAGATATCCTGAGGCAGGCCAGGAAAGTCTGTGGTCATTTCCGCCGGTCATACAATGCCAGTGCTCGGCTGGCTTCCAATGGGAATTTAACCTGCCCAACAACCGCCTAATTCATGACATGCCCACCAGGTGGAACTCAACATTGGCAATGCTGCAGCGACTCCACGCACAGCAGAGGGACATCAATGAGTACCTCTGTGAGCATGGCACCAGGACAGGCTCAGGGGAGTTTGGCCTTTTTTCGCCACGTCAATGGCACTGTCCTGTCAGCATTTGAGGAGGCCACAAGGATGGTGAGCAGAGACAATGCATGCATCAGTGACACTGTCCCACTAATATTCCTTCTGGAGCACACGCTTTGTGGAATCATGGACAGGGCACTTGAGGCAGAACAGAGGGAGGAAGAGGAGGAACTGCTTTCCTCTCAAGACCCCCTTTATGCAGAGAGCATTCCTGCAGAGCCGCCAAACACACGGGAGGAGGAGGATTGTGTCAGCATGGATGTGGAGTACAATACGCAGCAGTCTTCAAGGGATCATGGCTTTCAGGCCCCAGAAACCCAAGGACTTGTACGTGGCTGGGAGGAGGGAGTTCCTGATAATGTTATCCTCAGTGACCCAGAGGACACTCATGCCTCCTCAAACTTACGCTACATGGGCTCTCTGATTCTGAAAAGCCTGCGAAAAGACCCTAGGATTCGTGGTATCAAGGAGAGGGATCATTACTGGCTGGCAACCCTTCTTGATCCACCTTACAAGGGTAAAGTTGCAGAACTCATCCTACCTGTGCAGAGGGTGCAGAGGATGAAACATCTTCAGGATACCTTGAAGAAAAGTTTGTGCAACGCCTTTCCAGACCCTGGGAGTTTACCATGTCCTGCTGCTGGCCCTGGACGTGTTTCTGATGCTTCGGTCGTTGAGAGGCAGAGTGCTGGAGAAGGTGGCCGGCTGAGCGATGCCTTTAAAAAAGTTTCAGTCCTCAGCACCCAGGCCTGATAGGTTCAAGTAACCATCGTCAGCGTCTGCATTATATGGTGCAGACCTTTCCAACTGAGCAGCCACTTAGTTACTGGGTCTTGAAGATGGACCCCTGGCCGGAACTTGCTCAATATGCAATTGAGCTACTGGCCTGTCCTGTATCCAGCGTGGTCTCTGAACGGACATTTAGTGCTGCTGGAGGGTTTGTAACTGATCAAAGAGTACGCCTGTCCACAGACTCGGTTAATAGGCTCACATTTATAAAAATGAATCAGTCCTGGATCAGCAACTAGCAAGCCCCTGATGCTGATGCAACTGATTAAATTTGCTAGGGATCTGGGATCCCTTGAAGACTGCCACTGCTCCTATTCCTCCTGTCCATAACCTTCAGCACCCAAGGCCCAATTTTTGGCCACCTGTTTGACTGGGGGATTTTATCACAATTTTTTTAAGTAGTTTACAACAGCATGGTCCGCGCAAAAATTAGAAAAAAATGACGTGTGGTTCCCCCCAAAATCCAAACCAGGCCCTTCAGGTCTGGTATGATATTTAATTCAATCTGATTTTATTTGAAAAAGAAAAAGGTATCATAACACAAAATCCTTTCCATTTAACATAGATACAATAGGTCAGTTTCTGTATACAAGAGGTTTTCAGTAAACGGAAGACAAGTAACAGAGATCAACAGTAAATATAAACAACAAATATAAACAACGCGACCATGAATCGTAAGGGTCTGATAATGGCATAAGTACCCAAACTGAGCAATGTGGACACCGCTTTCTACAATATGTGACCACTTCCATACACACCATATGCGTCCATAGTATTGGCTCTGCACTGTACCAAGGGAAAGTGCGTCGCTGGGGCCGCACTTGACCTTCAGAGAACATGTAATTGGGGTATCCTCAAACAAAAAATGGAAAGAGATAGAGGGAAAAGTGTGAAAAGAGTGAGGAGGGTCGCATGAATAGGGGAAAAATATACATATAGTATTAGGAAGTACAAGGTAGGGATCAGCAGATCAGGGAAAGTACGGAAAAACAGAGAAAGGAAAAGCATTCCACACAGGCTATGTCGGCGTAGTATCAGAAATTCCTTCTGTCCAAAGGGTAAATTCCACGGAGTATCTGAACATAGACCAGGATGTCCAAGTATTGGAGAACTGCTTTAGGTTATCCACCTCCTGCGCCAATAGTCGCTCCATCCCATTGATCCTGTCTACTTCCATTGCCCAGTCCCCAAGGGAGGGCACGCTCACCGATTTCCAATGTCTGGGTATCACTGCTCTGGCTGCAGCCAGAAAGTGACGTAACACATCTTTTTTAACCAGTTTTAACGGGCCTGGGAGTATGGACAGTAATGCTATCTCTGGGGAAGGGATGACCGAGGTTGCCATGAGTTTACAGTATAAGTCAAAGATCGCTTGCCAGAATTTCCGTATCGAGGGGCACTCCCACCAAATATGTAGGGTAGTCCCTCTAGATGAGGAGCATCGCCAACAAGTATCGGGAAGTTTAGGGTCGATAAGGTGCAAAGTGGAGGGGCAGCGATACCATCGGGTCAGAAGGACAATTTGTGGGTCAAGATGAAGCATTTTTGCCAGTCAATGGGGGAGATTGGATGGCCCAGGTCTGATTCCCATGCTCGTGCATAAGGAGGCAAGTCAGGGTAGGCAGCAGAATGTATAAGAGTATAGAGTTGCGAGACTGCATGCTCTGGCGGGTCAGTCTGGAGTAAGAGGGCCTCAAAAGCAGTAGGGTCAGCAAGGATCTCAGGTAGGGATGGGAGGCTTTGCATATAGGATTTCACCTGCTGCGTTTGGAGCCACTGTGTCAATGTGGAAGGAGGGGCTTCAGTGAGAGTGTCAGTGGTCAGGGAATAATCCGGTCGGAGTATCTAAGCTAATCGTCTATGGTCCCGCTTATTCCATGGTCCAAAGACTTGTCCTTGTAGGGCTGGAGGGAAATCATGAGTTCCGAACAGGGGAGTCATAGGCCCCTTAAGGTGAGAGATGAGCCCCGAGACATTTAGGCGATGCCAGACCGTCGAGGTTTGTCGGATGAGCTTGCACGGTGAAGAAGGGCCCTGCGGAGAAATGACAGATGACCACGGTAGGGCTCAGAGGTCTGTTGGGCTCAAGTGGCTCTCAATTTGGACCCATAATTTAGTTGGGGAATGATGGAACCAATCAAGTATTCTCGTCAGGACCGCTGCTTTATAGTAAATGTGGACGTCTGGGGCCCCAGCTCCACCCCGTGCTTTCGGGAGGGAAAGCAATTTGTAGCGCAGTCTGGGTCTGGCTCCCTTCCAGATGAAATAAGAGAACAACCAACGGAGTTTCTTAAAGTAATCAGATGGTATGGAAATCTGCAGTGTTCGGAAGAGATAGAGGAATCGGGGCAGTATGTCCATTTTTAGGGTATTTATCCTACCCAACCAAGATAGCGATTTCTTATTATAATTAGAGAGGTCTGCTTTGGTTTTGAGGAGGAGAGGGAGAACATTTTTGGAGGTTATTTGGACACCTAGGTACGGAATGGATGTCGAGCCAGTCCTAAATGGGAATGCACTCGTCAGTCGTTGGAGGGTTTCCTTCGTCAGGGATACGTTCAGCATTTCAGATTTGGCGTGGTTAACTTTAAAGTTACTCAGTTTTCCAAATCGTTGGAATTCCTGCAGAATGTGCGGTAGAGTTGGTTGGGTCACAAATAAGAGCAAGTCATCTGCGAATAGTGCCAGTTTGGAGGTGATAGGGCCCACAGAGATACCTGTAATATTGGGATTGTTCCGTATGGCGATGGCTAGGTGTTCCATGACCAGGACATATAGAAGGGGGGACAAGGGACAACCTTGTCTTGTCCCGTTGTGGATAGAGAATTTGGGGGAAAGCGAGCCGTTCACTCCTATCCTAGCGGACGGGCAGGAGTAGAGAGACATAATTCGGGACATCATGTTTGGTCCAAAACCAATTTGCAGCAGAGACTTCCGAAGGAATTGCCAATCAACTCAATTGAAAGCCTTCTCTGCATCAACAGTTAATAGGCAGAGGGGGATATCTCGAGTACGCACATAATTCATAAGAAGGAGGGTTTTCAGAGTGTTGTCCCATGCTTTGCGACCGCTGACAAAGCCCGCCTGGTCTAGGTGGATCAGGTCAGGTAGCAGGGGCTGTAATCTAAGGGCGAGGGTCTTGGCAAAAATGTTAAGGTCCACTCTGATCAACGAGATGGGCCTATAGCTTACACATAGAGATGGATCCTTCTCGGGCTTTAGAATAACCGCTATGTGGGCTTCGAGGGTCTGCGGAGGGAACGTCGGACCATCCGATAGGCAGTTAAAGACCCTAGTTAAAAAGGGAATTAGCAGGGATTTAAATTTCTTGTAAAATTTGGGGGTAAATCCGCCCAGACCAGGGCTTTTACCCGAAGGCGTAACGGCAATTGCCTTCGCTACTTCGTCCTCTGTGATGGGCAACTCAAGGTCTTTGATAATGTCGTCATCTAAGTGGGGGAGTGCTGTGTCCTCAATGTAGGCTGCGATGTCAGTCTCAAGCATAGGCGAGGGAGGATGGGGCGTCTTGGAAGTCAAGTTGTATAAGGATCGATAAAAGTTCCCGAACGTTTGTGAGATTTTTAAGGCTTTGCTAACCAATTCCCCAACCGGAGTCTGGACCTTTGGGATAAAAGTGGACGACGTAACAGGGTGCAGGGAGCGGGCCAAAGGTCTACCACATTTATCTTGAAACTTGTATTGGTGTAGTGCTAGCTTGTCAGCATAAGTTCGGGCCGAGGCCTCGTACAAGTCTCGGAGTTGGGACAGGGTCTGTGGCGTCGGGGCATGTTTATGTCTGATTTCGAGTGCACTCAACTTATCCACAGCAGCTGTTATGTTAGCCATGCGCTCCTTCTTCAGTCGGGTCCCGACCTGAATGAAGGCTCTCCGCAAGACCGCTTTAAGCGCTTCCCATTGGATGGGGAGGGGAGTGGGGTCTGCGGCATGGTCTGTGAGGAAATTAGATATGGTTTCCGTGATTTTTTGTGTACATTCGGGGTACTCAAGGAGAGAGTCGTTTAAGCGCCACGTCCATTCCCTCACTGGGGTAGAGGGAACTGTCAATGTCAGGTAGACAGGTGACTGGTCAGACCAGACCATCGACCCTATGTCGCAGTCAGGTGTCCAGTCTAAGCAGCTGTGATCTATTAAAAAATAATCGATACGACTATACATGTGGTGAACCTGTGAGAAGTGAGTATAATTCCTATGTTTGGGGTGAAGAACCCTCCATACATCCACGAGATGAAAGTCGTGGATTGATCGTTTGAGGGTCCTCAGTTTAACGAAGGAGATAGAAGTACGGGAGGTCGAAGAGTCCAGGAGAGGGTCTAGGGGAGCATTAAAATCTCCTCCCAGGATCAGCTTGCCCTCCGTGAAGGTTGACAGTATTTTCATGTATTGCAGCGCGGATGGTATTTGGCCAACATTCGGCAGGTAGAAATTAGCAATAGTGAATAGCGTTCCCCAAAGTGAGACTTTTACAAATATATATCTCCCTTGGGGGTCGGAGAGCTGGTTCATCAATGTGATCGGGAGAGATTTGTGGAAGGCAATAGTAGCCCCCTTAGCTTTCTGAGTGGGGTTCGTACTGTGGAACCACCTGTTGAAGTATTGGTTGGCGCAGGAGGGGACAGAGCCAGAGCGAAAATGGGTTTCCTGTAATAGTAACACATTGACCTGCTGCCTGTGCATGTGGTAGAGGATGTGTCCTCTTTTGGAAGCAGCATTGAAGCCATTGACATTATAGGAACAGAGCTTCAGTTTCGGGCGGAATGACACCGTGTGGGCCATGGTGAAATGTAGAGAAGGAAAAAGACAAAGGATAGGAATAGGAAAGGAAGAGCACTAGGTAGTATAGGGCAGGGGGAGGCAAAACAAGGAGAAGGGAAATACGGAGAACAAAAAGTGGGGGGTGAAAGGGAGGGAGTATATGCGTCTGTGTAGACTTACACACACATACACAGATGCGTATAAAAGGCAAAGTCTAACTGAATAGAGTCTGGGTAGGGGGCTCCTTATAAAGAGCCTAGGATTGCTAAGGTGTCAGCGTTAGCCGAACACCACGTGTGAAAACACATTAAAGGCACAATACGTGCCTAGCCTAAGCTAGGTGAGTGGACGTAATGGGGAGGGCTGAGCCGTGGGCCCAGAACCAGAACAGGCACAAATAATTGAAGGGAACACTTTGAGTAACACACAATAAAATACGTATTTGCTCAATGTAAGGTCAGCATAAATTCAGGTCTGAGGGGAGGAGAGCGATCCCAGCGGACAACAGGCGCCTCCGGTGCTATTCCTCCCCCAGAGGGGTGGACCTTATGATATCTTAGGAGGCTGTCAGGAATGGGACATCTCCCCATGCTTAATGACAAACAACATAACAGAGGAACATAATAATTAAAAGGGGAGAAAAACCAGTGCATGAGAGAAAAGGAAAAAAATATATATATTTTTTCCAACAGTGTAGAAACATATACGCTGAAAGTGTACATATTAAACCATGGGATCAATCATGTAAAATAGCTGAGGGAATCAGCATCCTAGGGGTCCTAGTGGCCCATTTAGGTGCAAAAGGAGCAGCATGAGCTCGTCCCTATCAGGTCTACTCTCCGCCCCCGTCGGGCGCACCACCGCCAGCCAACACCGTATCCAGGAGGGAAACATAGGTACATGGCATAAATCTCACTCCTAGGGCGGTGCCGCAGCCCAACAGGAAAAAACAGGGACCGGGGGACACAGCCGAGGCCAAGAATTTGCAAAGAGAGAGCACATCATGATGCCGCCAATAAAGTCCGATAGTCGCCCAAACTCCAGCCAAAGAAATAACACTAGCGAAGAGCAGGGTGAAGATCAAGTGAATGATCATATTGCGTACCTCAGAAGGATGGAGATCTACATCAGCAGTCTTTATAAAAGGCTGTGGTGGCAACCTTGAGGGGAGTCCTAGCGTATACCTGCATAGTGAAACAGAGGGTGATTGTCAAGGTTACGTTGATGGGCACTTCGGGAATATCTAGGATCAGCCTATTAGTCCTCTGGAGAAGTTGGGCGGCGTTCTCTGGGGTCCAAGGAAGTGGACCTGGACCTCGGGCGCCTGCGACGTTGTGGTAGGGGGTCGCGGCTTTGTGTCCCTAGGTGCTCCTCCGGGGGGTCCATCCAGTTTGGCACTGTGATCGGTTCCCGCTCCAGGAAGAAGGCTGGAAGCTGGCCAGGGTCAGATAGGGTGAATTTACTGCTAGCTTTGGTCACCTTGATGCTGAAAGGATGGCCCCAAGTATAAGTCGTTCCAGACTGGCGTATCAGCTCCAGAAGGGGGCTACAATGTACCCCAAACCTGTTCACATGGGGGGGTCGGGATCTGGGGGCCCCCTTATTAAAGGGGGCTTCCAGATTCCGATAAGCCCTCCAGCCCGCAGACCCACACCAGCACCGGCCAGGCTTGTGGGGAAGAGGCGTTTGTCCCCATCAAGAGCAGAGCCCCCCCTCCCCCAAAGCACCCATACTCCCCATGTTGAGGGCATGTAGCCTGGTACGGTTCGGGGGGGCGCTCACTTGTCCCCCCCCCCATCCTAGCCGGCCAGGGTTGCATTCTCGGATAAGGGTCTGGTTTGGATTTTAGGGGGACCCCCACATCAATTTTTTTTTAAAATTTGGCACAGGGTTCCCCTTAATATCCAAACCAGACCCGAAGAGTCTGGTTTGGACTGAGGGGGGGACCCCACGCACTTTTTTCCAGCGATTTTTTTTTTTAATTTTTTAATTTTTTTTTGTATATTGCCGGGAACCGGCAATACATTACAGCCGCGATTTTAAATGACAATTTTTCTTATGGAAATGTCATTTTGCTCTGGCTATGTTCTACATCTCACAGAGATGCGCCCTTTTACACACAGACTAAGGACACCCCCCAGGCACAATATTTAAAGGAATTTTTCATTTTTTTTTTTCACTTTAAGCATTAATAAAATCACTGCTCCTGAAAAAACTATCGATTTAAAAACTTTTTTTTTCATTGATACATGTCCCCTAGGGCAGGACCTGGGTCCCCATACACTTTTTAGGGCAATAACATTGCATATAAGCAATGAGCAATTTAAAACGAGCACTTTTGATTTTTCATGTTCGAGTCCCATAGACCAGTGTTTCTCAACCTTTTACGGTGAAGTACCCCTACAGGTCTAAAAAAATTTCCTAAGTACCCCTGTCTCGAGAAAGTAATTTCTATTGCTTGGGTGTCATGGTTTCTGTGTGTGTGTAATGTCAGTATATGTTTGTGATGATTTCTGTGTGTGTTTGTGATGGTTTTTGTTTGTGTGTAAAATGATCATCAAATGCAGCCTCACCAGTGCTCATTAATGCAGCCTCACCATTGCCCATCAATGCAGCCTCACCATTGCCCATCAATGCAGCCTCACCAGTGCCTATCAATGCAGCCTCACCAGTGCCCATCAAATGCAGCCTTACCAGTGCCAATCAAATGCAGCCTGATCAGTGCCCACCAATGCAGCCTTACCAGTGCCCATCAGATGCAGCCTTACCAGTACCCATCAAATGCAGCCTGATCAGTGCCCATCAAATGCAGCCTGATCAGTGCCCATCAAATGCAGCCTGATCAGTGTCCATCAAATGCAGCCTGATCAGTGCCCATCGAATGCAGACTTACCAGTGCCCATCAAATGCAGACTTACTAGTGCCCATCAAATGCAGACTTACCAGTGCCCATCAAATGTAGCCTTACCAGTACCCATCAAATGTAGCCTTACCAGTACCCATCAAATGTAGCCTTACCAGTACCTATCAAATGTAGCTTTGCCAGTGCCCATCAAATGCAGCCTTTCCAGTGCCCATCAAATGCAGCCTTGCCAGTGCCCATCAAATGCAGCCTTGTCAGTGCCCAGCAATGCAGCCTGATCAGTGCCCAGCAATGCAGCCTGATCAGTGCCCAGCAATGCAGCCTGATCAGTGCCCAGCATTGCAGCCTGATCAGTGTCCAACAATGCAGCCTGATCAGTGCCCAGCATTGCAGCCTGATCAGTGCCCAGCAATGCAGCCTGATCAGTGCCCAGCAATGCCGCCTGATCAATGCCCAGCAATGCCCCCTGATCAGTGCCCAGCAATACAGCCTGATCAGTGCCCAGCATCGTAGCCTGATCAGTACCCAGAAATACAGTCACATTTGTAATATGCAGCATGGAAGGGGTTAATGTATTGCCAATGGTTACTGATGCATTAGTGACCAGTAACAATAACCCCTTTGTGCTGCATTAGTGACACCAGTGACAGTGTTAATTAATCCCTTTATGATGCAGCATGAAGGGGTTAATAAACACTGCCTCTAATGCAGCACAGAAGGGTTAATTAACTGCTACTGGTCACTAATGGATCAGTAACCAATGGCAATACATTTACCCCTTCCATGCTGCATATTACAAATGCATTGTAGATTAACCCCCTCCCCCCCTTCAAAAAAAAAAGAAAAAGTTAAGCACTGCAGAGCACAGATAACACTACGGACTGCAGTGTTATCAGCCTCTGCTCACTTACTTGTCCATCACAGTGGACGCTCCGAGCAGAGGCAGCGCTCTTCATCCATCCCCCGCTCCCAGCCTCAGAGTGACAGGAAGCTCCTGTCGGGGAAGAGTGTGTGAGCCACACTCACCGCTCCGCTGCGGGCAGCTCTGCAATTAGTACTGTGTAGCGGCGGCTGTATACAGCAAGCCGTCGCTACATTAAATCTTTTACCCGTTGGCAGCCTGTCCCGCAACACAGTCGGCGTACCCCCTGCCCGTGGTGCACGTACCTCTAGGGGTACGCGTACCACGGGTTGAGAAACTCTGCCATAGACTTTAATGGTGCTCGGATGTTCGCCCTGAACTTTTTGTCTGTTCGCATGTTCTGGTGCGAACCGAACCGAGGAGTGTTCGGCTCATCCCTAGTAGACACTAATCTATGCTCCAAGTCCATGTAAACCAAGGTCAAGGGGGTCATGATGAAGCACTGGATACATGTGAAACACGTTAATCCACCAAGCTCTACAAATTGTATCATCATAATTATATACTTTTCTGGATATGGACCATTTTTTAACAAATCTATGTGTTTTATTGTTGTATTTATTTTTAAATGTTATTGTTAGTGACATTTAATACATCCCCCACTCCAACATCCCATGCTTGGATGATTGGAAGTGTGTTATAAAGGGGAAATTAGCTCCTATTTATGTGTCTCTCTTATGAACTTTGAAAATTAATTTCTCCACAATCCCTATAGCTACAGATATGAATGAAGGCATGTTTAAAGTACTTCTACTAGTTGTTCAGAATATGTAAATAGTTTAATGTGTAAAGTCGGGGCACAGGTTCACTTTAAATTTGAATTCTGTTTAAATGTATGAAAGATGACACATCAGTTAACGCTTGGAAAGTTGTAGAGCTTTGGCATTGATTCTTTAATATGCAGTAGCATCTAAAGTAAACTTTTGCTTTGCCCAGAGCAAAGTAATAGGTTCACTTAATTGCCCCCTCAGCAGCCCCTACACCTGACTTATATTAACCTTTTTGTTATTGCAGTTGAGTAAATGAAAAAGTGCTGTTCAAGGCCAATCCTTTAAGAGCTTACAAATATCTAGGGACTTTACCTCCTTCCCAGGTCACAGCACTCGCCTAGCAATTAGCTGTTCAAGTGCCCATATTGCCGATGGGCATGATAAACTAGACTGCACTTCGGTTAGTCTTTATAACTGCTATAACAGGGTAAAGGAGTATCGTTATCATTATTTTTAATAATTTGGAATTGCCCATATAGAAAAAAAAAAGACTGTCCCCTTGAACATGTGTACCTTATCTCCCTAGATTGTCACCAGAAGCGTCAGATAAGACCAAATACACTTCATTACTAAAGTTGACCATACATGACCTGATAGGAGCAAGCAATTGTTTGTGACAATTAGACTGGAATTAACTAATGAGTGTCAGTAAGCTGTCCCAGGACCAATGTGGTGAATTTAACACAGATTTCCAAGCATTTCTTTTATAGAAAAGGGAATAGCACTTTAACTGCCTGAAGAGATAACTTAAAGATTCCAACAAGGTGGAGATTTGACGACGGGCAGGTCTCTTACCAGCTCTGGTTGGCCCAGTCAAATCTTTATAATAGAAGAACTACCCAATGGAAATGCTTTGCTACTTTTCATACCTTCGTAAAATGTAATAAATTCATCTTTAATGACCTCTTATTTTGAATGTAAAAAATATATAATGTAATCAATGTTGCATGCAATCATGCTACAATACAGCAATAAGTTAAGTTTCTTATACAGTATATACAGAACCATTTTTGCCAAAAGTAAATAAAGCTACTTGGCAGCAAGAAGTCCAAAGTATGGTTATCGCTTGTCAGGTATCAAGTCTAGGCAGCTTACTGCAAACACTGGATAAACTGATGGAGGCACAGAAATGTTATTTCACAACAATATAAGAAAACATCTGGGAGTGGATAACTGAACAGAAAAGCCACTGCTTTCGGTATTGCACACCGTTAGTCCTCTAATGAAGCTGATGTAGTTAGATCATCTTCGTGTGACAACAGCTCCCGATATAAGATTGCAGTAGAGGTAAATTTAAGGTTTATGATTCATGTGTTTGCATGACGATTTGACCAATCTGTTTTCTAAAGGCTGGAGAGATCTGTGGTTCTCTCGTATAAATTCTTCATCCTCATTCTCTGATGAGCATTGCAAACCTCGGAAGTGCTGAAGCTGTGGATGGAGATTAGAGAAATATTAACTCTCATTTAAAATGTTTCCAAACTTTTCATTTACTGGGGTTCATGCTAAGACGTTCTAAGGACTGGGAAGCTGGTCAATGCCAAGGAGGGAAGGTGGTTTCAATGCTTTACAATGACTATGTCAAGGAATCAATATTTCCATGTATGCCAAAACAATCTACTACAAAAGAAATATATAAAACTAGACACCTGTCATTTCTAATGGAATCTAAGATGTCTGAGGGTTTTCTCTGCCCCATTCTTACATCATTGAAAGAAACGTATGGAAAGAAAAATATTGGCTGCCATTGCTGTCCTACTTCTGAAAATTCGAGTTGCCCTGCTCTCTCTGGCTTCAGTACATTTCGAGTCACTGACTTGGAACAAGTATGCATAGTGACTAGTTGCCCGTACACACGATGCAACGGTTGTACAACAATGGTCTTACAACAGCTTGTTGTACGATAATCCGACTGTTAGTACGTGCGATTACAACAGCCGACGTTCAACAGTCGTACAACAGAAGTTGGCTGAGCAAACTAGGAAACTTTTGTTGGCCAGCAAGCCATTGTGCGACTGTTGAATCGTGTGTACAGAAGTTGGCCCAACAAAAGATGTACGTGCAAAAGACGCATGCTCAGAAGTCAGGAACGCCTGGAAGTGTTTGGTCGTTTAAACCCTGCGTTCCTAATTCACAAATCACATTCACCTGAACTTCCTCTCTTAGGCGCTCGTAACACGTCACTATGTTCGGCTTTGTTGAAGCTTTGTTGAACCATTACTTGACTCCTGTCAGTACACTAGACACAACAGCCAACAGCCGATTTTGGGCAAAAATTGAACCTGCGGTCGTACGACCGTTGCACCGGGTGTCCGAGGCATTAGACCCCATACACACTATACAACTTTTGTTGTCTGATTTCCTTTAGATTTACCAAAACCATGTAGTGCAAGGGCCTGCCTGATTGCATACAAATTGAAACTCTTAAGGTTTGACCTCATATTATATGGTTTTGGTAAATCTAAAGGAAAAAATCTAAAGAAAATTGTATAGTGTGTATCCAGCTTTAGTTAGAACTCTGGGTCTGCATGCTTATCCAGGGTCAGCAATTTAAAGGGGTTGCATTACTAAAGGCAAATAGGCATTACTTTGTAAGGGAAGTTAAACAAGGCAAGGAACCTTTCCCCAGAGCTTAGTGAATGTGGTGAACTTTTACTTTGCAAAAATACCCATTAACCTCCCTGGCGGTATTCCCGAGTGTGGCTCGGGGTGGATTTTCAGTACCAAGAGCGGTAACCCCGAGCCACACTCGGAATTGCATCGCTGGATCCAAGCAATGTTACTCACCTTGTCCCCTGGATCCAGCGATGTCCTCCCGCGGTGTCAGCGTGTCTGTCCGCCGCCAGATGACTCCTGTGTGCCGGGCTCCGTTCCCTGCGAGCGTCGCGTCGCACGGGGACGGAGACCGGCGGGAAGTTCAAAAAGTGAAACACACACAGCACATACAGTACACTGTAATCTTATAGATTACATTACTGTATGAAATCATTACACATCCTCTTTGTCCCTAGTGGTTTGCCCAGAGCCCTGCATGCACTTTTATATAATAAATGTCATTCTTTCTGCCTGGAAACATGAGAATGTCCATGGCAACCAAAAAGTGTCCCTTTGCGTCAAAAGTGGTTTTTGACCAGCTAGAAAACACCGATAGTAAATAAGAATCATTTGCAGAATTGAGTGATACTGATTTTTGGGGAAATTTATCATCAGACACTGAAAGTGACGACAGTGACAATTCTGCAAATGAGCAAATTTCTGCGTTTTTGGTTTGATTACATTATTGAATACATTTTATTACTATTATATTATTATTTTTGATAATTATTTTTAGTTATTTATTATATATCTCCATGCAGAAAACCATTACCGCTTTCAGCAATAAATTCCAGACTCAGTCATACCGCCAGGGAGGTTAATGTGCAAGGAAAATAAAAAAAAAACATCTGCTTGCACATGATTGGAACCAAGCGCTGGGGAAAATTACTTTGCAAAGTGCAACTTCCTTTTCTAAGTGCACAGCCTAATTGACTTTAGTAAATCAACTCTGATTGCAATTGCTGTCACCTTCTAAAAATACTAGCTGCCTGGTAGTTGTGCTAATAAAGTGTCTTCACTGGTTTTTTTTTAGTTTCTGACCAAACACATACAGTATCTCACAAAAGTGAGTACACCCCTCACATTTTTGTAAATATTTTACTATATCTTTTCATGTGACAACACTGAATAAATGACACTTCGTTACAATGTAGTGAGTGTACAGCTTGTATAACAGTGTAAATTTGCTGTCCCCTCAAAATAACTCAACACACAGCCATTAACCACTTCATAACTTTCACCCCCTTCCTTCCCGGACCAATTTTCAGCTTTCAGCGCTGTCACACTTTAAATGACAATTGCTTGGTCAAGCAACACTGTACCCAAATTATATTTTTATAATTTTTTTTCACACACATAGAGCTTTCTTTTGGTGGTATTTAATCACCACTGGGGGTTTTATTTTTTATGCTACAAATGAAAAACGACCGAAAATTTTCAAAAAAAAATGCATTTTTCTTAATTCCTGTTATAAAATTTTGCAAATAAGTAATTCTCTTCATAAATTTTGACCAAAAATGATACTGCTATATTTCTTTGGTAAAAATAACCCAAATCAGGGTTTATTTGGTGTTGGCTGTGATGGGGGACATACAGATGTTTTGGAGACTGTGACAGATGTGATGGGGGACAGACAGATGTTTTATTCACGGTGACAGATGTGATGGGGACATACAGATGTTTTGGAGACTGTGACAGATGTGATAGGGGACATACAGATGTGTTGTGCACAGTGACAGATGTGATGGGGACACACAGATGTTTTGTGCACTGTGACAGATGTGATGGGGACAGACAAGACAGACAGATGTTTTGGGGACTGGTATAGATGTTTTATGGAAACACTGACATGTGTATGGGGACAGGGGTATCAGTGGTACTTGGTGTACTATGCGTGGGTCAATCTGTGACCGCTCTCTGTATAAAATCATCTTCATACAGAGAACTGTCACATAGCTGCAGATTCCCCCTCTCCTCCCCCCTTCCCCGCACTGAGTTCCCCCTGAGCTTGGCGGGGGGGGGGGGGGACTGTCACAGAGACACGTGTCTCTGTTTAGATTGTGAGTGGAAACAGCCGTCACGTGATCAGGAGGGCCAATCACAGCTCCCATATCCCGGTCTCTGCTTGGCCGGGTCCTGTGATCATAATGAACGATAAGGCGCCCACCCGGCCGTATATGTAAAATGGCTGGGTGGGAGGTGGTTAATGTCTAAACCACTGGCAAAAAAAGTGTGTACACTCCTAAGTAAAAATGTCCAAATTGGGCCCAAAGTGTCAAGATTTTGTGTGGCTACCATTATTTTCCAGCACTGCCTTAACTCTCTTGGGCATGGAGTTCACCGGAGCTTCACAGGTTGCCACTGGAGACCTCTTCCACTACTCCATGATGACATCACGGAGCTGGTGGATGTTAGAGACCTTGCGCTCCTCCACCTTCCATTTAAAGATACCCCACAGATGCTCAATAGGGTTTAGGTCTAGAGACATGCTTGGCCAGTCCATCACCTTGGTCATCTTGGAGGTGTGTTTGGGGTTGTTATCATGTTGAAATACTGCCCTGTGGCCCAGTCTCTAAAGGGATGGGATCATGCTCTGCTTCAGTATGTCACAGTACATGTTGGCATTCATGGTTCTCTCAATGAACTGTAGCTCCCCAGTGCCGGCAGCACTCATGCAGCCCCAGACCATGACACTCCCACCACCATGCTTGACTGTAGGCAAGACACACTTGTCTTTGTACTCCTCACCTGGTTGCCGCCACACATGCTTTATACCATCTGAACCAAATAAGTTTATCTTGGTCTCATCAGACCACAGGACATGGTTCCAGTAATCCATCTTATTCTGCTTGTCTTCAGCAAACTGTTTGCAGGCTTTCTTTTGCATCATCTTTAGAAGAGGCTTTTTTCTGGGACAACAGTCATACAGATCAATTTGATGCAGTGTGCGGCGTATGGGCTGAGCACTGACAGGCTGACCCACCCCACCCAACCTCTGCAGCAATGCTGGCAGCACTCATATGTCTATTTCCCAAAGACAACCTCTGATATGACGCTGGGCATGTGCACTCAACTTATTTGGTCGACCATGGCGAGGCCTGTTCTGAGTGGAACCTGTCCTGTTAAACTGCTGCATGGTCTTGGCCACCGCACAGCAGCTCAGCTTCAGGGTCTTGGCAATCTTCTTATAGCCCTAGGCCATCTTTATGTAGAGCAACAATTTTTTTTCAGATCCTCAGAGAGTTCTTTGCCATGAGGTGCCATGTTGAACTTCCAGTGACCAGTATGAGAGAGTGAGAGCGATAACACCAAATTTAACACACCTGCTTCCCATTCACACCTTAGACCTTGTAACATGAGTCACATGACACAGGGAGGGAAAATAGCTAATTGGGCCCAATTTGCACATTTTCACTTAGGGGTGTACACACTTTTGTTGCCAGCGGTTTAGACATTAATGGCTGTGTGAGTTATTTTGAGGGGACATAAAATTTACACTGTTATACAAGCTGTACATTCACTACTTTACATTGTAGCAAAGTGTAATTTCTTCAGTGTTGTCACATGAAAAGGTATAATAAAATATTTACAAAAATGTGAGGGGTGTACTCACTTTTGTGAGATACTGTATATACAGATCTAGATTCCTGATTTAATTTGCCATATGCTACATTCAGTAGCACCAAAAGCACTAATAAATCACCATGACCATCTGGTAACTATCATTTCCAGAAGGTGGTTGGCAGTGGTTTCCTTAAAGCAGACGTTCAGCCATTTTTTCAACTTTCCATCTATTAAATCTTCTGTATAATGTTCTTTATCCGCGCTACAGTATAAACTTTTTTTGGACATTCACCCCTCTCCTCGCCTTTTGACAGTTTAAGGAGATGTGTAAAGTCCCGGGGGCTGCTGTTTAAACAGATGTCACTAGATACCTGTGTTGATATAAAATATTGGATCAACTGCGCCGCCCTATACAGATGGTTTCACAGGATCACTTGTTTGTGAACCTATATGTGCTTAAATAAATAGTGCCTTAAATGAAATCCATCCGCTAAACAATTAATTAAAAAACTTGTGCTTAATCAAAAATAAACAATAGTTGCTTATTTGTGAACCGATATGTGCTCAAATAATTGTGCCCTAAATGAAATCCATATGTGCTTAATCATAAATATTACTAATACATGTGCACAAATCAAAAATATATATATAATCAATGCAATTAATTATATTAAACAGTCCATTCATTTAAAGTGCTCCGTATAAATAAATAGTCCATAAAAGTGCTCCGTGCTCAAAACGTGAAAAAACAAAGAATTGGTGCTGTTCAGTGACGATCCCCTTAGGTGACCCCACTCACCAGAATTAGTGGACCCCCAGCTTTTCAGTCTGGGGGTCAGATGTGCTTTGTCCACAAAGACAGGTTTTGCATAGATCAACTCTCCCGCTATACGGCGACCCCCTCTCGGA